>CM067486.1:19722975-19735052 GCA_034552555.1 Semaprochilodus insignis
AGATAGATAGATAGATAGATAGATAGATAGATAGAAGCTGACTTTACCATTTTGGGTGACTATTTACAAATATCTTACTTTTTACTCCACTACATTATGACCAAATCTGTCCTTCCTTTTGGCTTATGTGTGCATAACAATATAGCTTGTCAAAATGAAAGAAACGTGAAGGGAACCCACAAATCAGGGTACAGCAGTCACTTTGTTTTGAGCTTGTTTTGACCTGTTGGACAGAGCTTGGTTCTGGAAACTGTTGTTGCAAACTGTCCTTCAGAGAGCTTATGATCATTTGACATCATTTGACAGCATATGATCATTGAATAGACATCAGTGTCAGATTAATTAATGACCTTGTATTAAAGATTGGTGAACCAAGAGTGACACTAGAGTCTTGCTACTTTTACTTTCCTTACTTAAGTACATTTGAAGGCAAATACTTCTGTACTTTTACTCAAGTGGAAGTCTAAAGGGAGGAACTTCTGCTTTTACTGAAGGAAACTTTTACCTTGGAAATCTCTACTTTAAATTAAGTACATGGTTTGTGTACTTCGTCCACCACTATCAAAATTACATATAAAAAGTCAGAAGACACGATTAGCTTTGTTGGTAGTCCATAAAATATGCATAATTATGGTTACATTGTGACCCTTCCTTCTCACCATCACTGTAAGGAAATTTTCTCTCTGTATTCTCCAATCTGCTGCCAGGACTATGAGTATCCCAGCCAGTCCCAGTCCACTCAGTATCAGAAGAATGACCGGTGTCCACCCCCGCCACAGATGCTGCCCGAGAGGGCGTGTGAGGTGCCGGGCTGCCGCTCAGACTCTGAGTGTGAGAGACACAAACGCTGTTGCTACAATGGCTGCATCTATGCCTGCCTGGAGTCAGTTCAGCCTCCACCTGGTGGGAGCACACACTCACTCACATACAGTACTTCACATGTGTGTGCACACATACAGCATGACTTACACTTACAGAAACTTCAACCTCTCACACGAAACTTTTCAGACACCTTTATTAAGATACATTAGTACATACACACAATGAAAATGCTAAATAATATGGTTAATAATAATATGAATGTCTTTCAAGTTCAGATTATGCCTTCAGTCTTTGGTATGTGGGTAGGCTGATTGAGAGAGGGGGGATAACTTGGGAACATGTGGATTTGGACTGGAGTTCTGGACAGCTTCTGTCTGTAGCTAGAAGAACATACCATAACTCATGACCAGTTTCTCTGTTGATCTGATTGCTTGTTCAGTGCTGGATTGGTTAGTACAGCCGAAACCGCGCTGGCTAGGTGGAAATGGCTGGCTCTTAGATGGACCAGAGGAGGTTCTACAGGGTGAGTATTATGACCCAGTATATTGGAAACTTCTAATACTCTGCCAATCTTAAATTTGAAGACTTCAATTGTCTCTAACTTTAATATTTTTTTTTCAATGATGAATGTACATATTAAAATACTGACTTAAGAACAAAATGTCAAAATGTTTCATGAATTATGCTTTTTGTGGCTACTATAGGCAATGTACAGACTAGCATATATAAATACATAACAAATATATGAATAAACATGTACATTTTTATAAACATTTGTACTCTGGCTCCTCCATATTGCAGCTGAGGCATGCAGTACTACAGAGGATGGGGATGAGCCCTTACACTGTCCTACTGGGTATGAATGCCATATCATCAACCCTGGAAACCCCTCCGCTGGAATCCCCAACCGCGGCCAGTGTATCAAACAGCGTGGAAACTCAGGTCAGACTGCAACTCTATGGACCCGTTCATTACATTCTGTCCATGTTTTTCCATCATCAGAGCTAGGCAAACAGACTATTAAATATAGTGGTTGTATCTATACTTCGAGATGACTAGGAAAGTAGAGAGTCATATGAAGAAGCCTCACACATATGCATAAGCTGATACAGTGCACAACTTGTATCACGTCTTCAGAACATATTCCCCTTGCATCCGTGTGCTGGTGTCATCCATTTGATACTAAATGCACTTGTCGGAACTGTTCTCCCTCTAGATGGGCGTAGCCTGAGGCACAAGTACTACAAAGATTACAAGGATTACTTAGGTCAGTATGACCACCAATTTATATTTACAGCCTCTGTAAATTTTAGTCATAGGGAGGAAGTGTGAGCAAGACCCTGATCACTCCTTAGACCTATCCTAAACTTTATTTTCTTTCTAGCAGGCAGTAACTCCAACAACGCAGTGAGCTACGAGAAACATCACAAGCATTTAGGATGAAATGCAGGTGAGTATTTTTACAGACACAATAGATAATGTCCAGGTTTGCCTGAGAATTTTTTTTGCAGTGGAGCCTGGGTAGTAATATGCATTTTGGATAGCATATATACATACATACATATACATACTGTAGGTGTATATATATATATATATATATATATATATATATATATATGGTGGTATATATATGGTGTTCAAAATGACCAGTGGACCTACACATTTCTACTTATCTCTATGTAATACTGATAAATGTATTTAAAAAAAAAAAAACACTGTACCTCAGGCATCAGGCAGCCTATCTGTAAACATTTCATGGAATATCATCCCATATCCCATGAGGTAGCAGGAAATGCTTCATATGTCTGGCTCCTGTCACCACTGCTGTGAGCAATTCTAACTTGATATGCTTCTCTACAACAGAATATTTCACATCAAGCTCCTTTGAATGACTGTAATTTCCATTTACATACTGACAGTGTCCATTAAAGCATATTGTGATGTATCACAATCTGGTAAAACGTAGTCAATCCTACTTTCCTCTCGTTTTCCCTTAGGTGACCTTTACAGACACCTGCCATACTCCTTGGACTTTGATGGCCAACTTAAACCATCAACAATTCAACAAATCCAGATTTCTTCTTCTGTTTATACTGCTTAAATTTGGTGCTGTACATTTTAGGTGCTACAAAGAAAAGCAAGGTCAACATTTCCTACCTCTTCCACAAACCAAAACACAGAGACAAAGTACTTTAAGATGCTCTTCAATAATGTAATGCTAATATCCTCCTGCACACTCTCTCATATGTAGGCTACACATAACTAACAGAAACCATATGCTCTGAAAGCCAAAGGCATTTAGACCATTTCATTCTGAGATAAGTAATACGAGCTGAGCTGAAGAATAAGGAGCACCAAAGACACCTTTCTAGATCCCGCTGCTCAAGCAAAGCCGGAGAACACATGTCTGCATACAATAGTTTTCAGTTATACAGAATATCAGGCTCCATGTTCAAAATGATTACACGTGTACTAGCATAATGTATGAGAATCAGTCCATGCACATACACACCCTCAGCTCACACCCTCCGGCTGCGGATGGACCAGCCAGCTGAAAATGAGGACCACGTGCTGCTCTGTTCTCTGCAACCACAGCTGGCCAACAGGACAAAAGATAAACTACAGAAGAGATTTGTGGGAAATTACAGTCTACCTTTCATCTGTTCTACCTTTATTGGATCCCTCACTTCTGCTACCAAAGTAGATATTTATTCATCCTTTAAAACCTCTCAGTACTAGCAGGCTGAAGGATAGTGTCTACTACAGTGTCTGTCTGATGTCGCTTTAAGTGCCTCTCATTCTTTTGTTTGTTTTATTTTTGAATCTTGAGAAAATGTGGCATAAAATAAGACCTACTTTTACAGCTTCAATGGTTCAATCAATTAGGACTAGTCTAGGACCTACACCCAATAAAGGAATACTTCAGCACTTCTCTATCTAATCTCCAAAGACCTGTAGTACAATGCTGATTTCCTCTGGCAGTAGTTTGGATGCATTTCTTTGTACAGAATACAACTGTACTGACTCAAAACATACACGATAATAGACAATGGATTGTCTTCTGTAATTAGAGTAACTTTTGGGACAGAGATAGGCAAGAAGACAGTCGAAAGGTCTTAAAGCAACCGCGCCCTGGAGGGAACAGGGTTTCTGTTTCCATTTCCTTTTTTTTTTTTTTTTTTACGTTTTTTTACAGACACATGGACATATGGTATACAATACACTGGAGTACTGATTTAAGTTGTGATGCATAAGATGAGCAATCACTGTAAATGTACAAAGGGCTCCAAAAGTCTGAGAAAACAAAATAAAAAATCTCTTAAATAGAGAGGGCAATTTCTAGACCACTATTCAAACTTGAGTAAATCTGACCTTGTTACGGCCATTGGACAAAAAGTCAGATTTTGTTTCCGATTCCTTCCATTGAAGTATGCATGCAGATGACTATTGATCAGAGGCTTTTGCACAAACTTGTGGAGTCCATGCCAGCTCAAGCGCATGGTCATTAAAGCAAAAGGGGGACACACTGTATATTAAATACCAATTATTTCTTTAACTCGTGAATATTCATGCTGATTCACTCAAATTATGCTGATTATATCATTTGCAATAAACCTCGTGTCAAGCCAGAAGAGAGTACAAAACAGAAGCACTTTTACTAATGCTTTTACACTAGTAGTGTTTTTTGAGGGAGTGTGCGTGAGGGACATCCATCTAGAAGCAATACGTTAACACCCAAACCACAGCGATGTTCATGAATGGTGCCTTGTCTATTTTTCACATGGTGCTACAACAATCTTGTCAACTTGCTGCTGTTCAATAAGCTCATGGTTCAGCCCTCACACTTTCAGGCTCTCTACATTCAGATTTAAACTATGGGAGCCTGAAAGGGAACTCAACATATACAAAACTCAAGTAACCAAACATCCAAGCCTGAGCTGCAATATTACCACTGTACCAATAATATTTCCAAATAAAATGTCTGACAAACCTTTCTGCTGTCTACTGTGATTACTTTAAAAATAGAATTAATTTCCAGGCAACATTGCATTGCTTGGGTTATGAAACCACCCCTGCGTACTATGTTCTTTTCCCCTAAACTTTGTCATATAGGACATGTTTGAGAAACAAGTACTAGTACTTGTCTATTACTAGGGTTATTAAATATCTCAGCATAACGAACCACTTAATGTCATAATATAAGACAAAATAAAAGGGGAGAGGCATTTAGCTTTCATAAAAAAGTTTCTGAAACACCAAGGTGAAAAATCAGATGGGTTGAAACACTATTAGATGAGAGGCATAAAACTAAAAGGTGTATTCTGGTATTCAGGGTAACAGTGACAAAAAAAAAAAAAAAAAATTATGTCACCTTAACAGGACTGCCTGAACTGATCATCAAAACACCAGAATAAAAAAAGGCAATTCTGTGATCTGAAGTTTAAAGTAAATATTTTGTTTATTATTGTATCAAACAGCCATGACATAGCACAGGGAGGAGCAGGTTCACAACAATCTCTCTCAAACAAACACTTCCATACATACAAATACACACACACACACTTATGTGGCAAACTTCTTCTGTCTGACTGGGGCTGGCAATTGAGCAGTAATGTCCAATGGAGGGCGCTCTACCACCACTAGTGACTGATCCTCCATCAGATCCACAAACAGCACCCCCTGCAGGAGTGAGAAAGGATATACAAATCAATAACAAGTACATTTAATGACAATCATGCTTGTCATTAAAACTACACACTTCTTCCAAGCCCTCCTTCTAAGAACAGTTTGGATGACAACAGATCACCCACCTTAAAGTTCTTGCACATTTTGAAGGCATGACTGTGTTTTTTCCTTTCTTTCTCCGGCAGGCTCCTCAGGGTCAGCTGATTGTAGAACTGACTACTGTTCTCTGGGAGAGGCTGGAAAAAGCACATTTATTTGAAAACAGCTGGAGAGGACCCCAATCAAGAACAGTGAATCATGGCCACTATCGAATGTGTCATGCTACTGAAACAGCATTTTTCAGTTGCTCTTTCTTTAAGACATAAATATCACTATATGCAAGGTCTTCTTACCAGGGTTTGGTCAATGATGCAGAACATGTACATGTCATGTAGAATAATGTGGGCAGGGTTTTTGGGGTTGAAGGTCACGTTAGTGACAGGCGTGTCCCTCTCCAACCACAGAGAATGAAGGCCATGTCTCTGCACCTGTCGGCTCCAGTCAGTGTACTTCTTCTCCTCTATAGAGTACTCAAAGAGCTTAAAGAAAATCATACATGAGACTCTGCATAGCAAACACTTTCTATAAACAAACAACTCATGTAGTGTGTGCATATGATGTAACAGAGTAGAAGTACCTGCTGATCTGCATGCACCATAAACAGGTTGTTAGTGGTTGGGTGGATGGCCATGGCACTGACTCCAGAGCTGTAAACAGGCACTGTACAATGGGGCTGAAACACACAAACCCAGAACATGATTCAGTGCACATCATTTCCCTCATTTCCGTAGTTTCAATAATAGGTACTTTGGTGTTAAAAGATTACCTTCATTTTTTTCAGGTCGTAGACTTGCACCTCATGGTCACTGTTTGCTGAGGCCAGCCACTTCCCATCCTCACTGGCAGCTAACAGATTAATGGCCTGACCAGATCCTTGATAAAATGACAGCAAGAATTAGATGAACCATGCAGTCACAGAGATCAACACAGGAAGATATGCCCTCACGTTACTATGAAATACACCTATAACTTTACAGTGGCTAAACATCTCTCACCTGACTTAGGCTTCAGGGTACATACAAACTTGCACCCAGACTGGTTCAGAGCTACCACGTGTACTGATGAACAAGTGGATGCCACAAACAAGTGGGAGGAGTCTGAAGAAAAGCAAATCTGATTTGCTGAGCTGAGAACCTTTGGAAGCTTGGACATCTACAAAACAAAAAAAAGGGGTTTTAAGTTTCTGATGCTCTCAACTTTCTGATGCTCTGATTTAACATGATGAACAACATGACCAGCAAACAAAGTAGCTGTTTGGTCAGTCCACACTTCAGAGATATTTCACAACACTGTGATTACTTGTTATTAATAGAGAAACGTACCTTGGTGATGCTAACATTGTTGTTGTCACAGTGTAGTCTGTAGATTCGAAAACTGGCCACTGTTGAGTAAGTAATCCACTCTCCACATGGTGACACTGCACTGCAGCAAATGTGCTCCTGACCCTAGAATCCAAATTAAAATGCCATTACAATACAATATGTACACTTGCCTACATAATGCATGCAAACCAAGCAGTTTTAATTACTGTATAATCTGAGAGTTCAAGGTATTTTATTCATAAAAACCGGTTACCTTTATCTTCAAATGGAGTAATTTCTCTGGATTCCTTTTAACAGTCAAAACACGTTCAGAGCTGCCTGTAAAGAGAAAATTGTGTTAATATGGCCAACATTGATGAAATCGCTATGCTAGCTCAGTCTTGATGCTCAGGGAGGTATTTTTTCGTTTCTCTCTCACCGTTTTCATCACTCTCTCCAAGTCTCCACAGCTCCAGATGGCCAGGATACTGGAACAGCAGCAGGCCTGCCTTCTTTGCACATGACACTAAACTCCGCTGGTTGGCAGAAAAGGAGCACTGTATTTAGCACAAAGGACACATCACAGTTTTATGTGAAGATATTATGAGCTTCAGAGCTGGAGCAAGAACTCACATGGGGGAACTGTACTTTGCGGAGAGTATGAGCAGGGCCCTTCTCTTCAATTTTGTCCAAGAGGGGCCTCACCACAAACTGTGTGTCCATACCTGAGAAGTAAGAGCAGCTAAATCAATCTACAAATATGATACAATTAAAAGGGTGAAAAATATCAGTTATTATTTTACGTTACATGATATTCAGTGAACTCACCCCCTGATACAACAGCAGTGTTGATCTCCAGCACAGCACGGATATCATGTGTGTGATTCTTGAATGTCCTGGTTCGAACCCACTCTTTGTCCTCCTGACCTAGAACCACAGAGAGGAACTGGAATTGTACCACAGTCCCCTCTGAAGTACCCACAACAAGACTGGTCTCATCCTGAGGAACATAAAACATATAGAAACTATAAGAATTGACCTCATATTAATCGTATTAGATTTCCAATATTTACCATAACTAAAACAAAAACAGGAACACATTTCAGTCCACCAACAATCATGTCAAGAAAAACATATGCATCTGAGAGGAGCTATAGGGTCTGATCTTATCCACAAAGGGCCGGTGTGGCTATAGGTTTTAACTGCAAAAATCTAGGGACTTCTTTGACATGACATCGTTGCCATCAACTGCATCAAGATGACCACTTTTCAGGATTAAAATCATACTACATAGATATGAAGAATATAAAGCAATTGGATCAACTCAATTAACAACATCATCTATTCAGTTTGCTAATCAAGTTGGTCAAATAAAAGTCAGAAAACATGCCATTTGGGGCTTTAAGTTGCACAAAGTCATCCTTTTTGTCTCATAATGTTCAACCGATATTTTGTTCAATCAATACGTTATATACACCTGAATCATTAATTCAATCCAGCAAGTAGGTAGAATCATCTCTAATGCAGCGTCTTTAATTACAGAATCAAAATTAGTAGATTTTAGTTTAGTAGATGACTAGCAAAAACAGTTCAAATTAAAATTACTACCAACAAATGTGAGATCTGTGAGGTTGGGCTGAAAGATTTTTATACTGAAATAGCAATTTAAAACACAGAAATTTCCAAATCGCAAGACCTGCAATTGTTTTTTAAAATCTACATAACCCAACAACACAGAGCCGGTTAACTGCCTGTTGATGAGTTAGGCCCATCAATAGCAAGCAAAACTCACATCACAACCACAACTTAGCCTACTGGAGTTCAAGCTTTAAGCTAGAAAAGGTGGATATTCTGTTTTTACTGCCCAAAAACAGGCTTGATCCTTAAATTGCAGAAAATAATTGCAGCTTAAAAGTCACAATATTACTCAGAAAACTCACAATTAGATACTTTTCAAAATCAGTTAAGCATGCTAGTTACACATGGCAAGCCCCAGTTCTGCAGGCTGTCATTCCAAAACATTCCTTTCCAAACTTCCATCTTATGTTGTCTTCCAACTTTTATTATTTGATCTAATGATTTAAGCAGGAGCCAAACAACTTACATGATGATTAGAGCTCAGATCAATCTAAATCAATACCCTAACCCCAAGCTCTGATGAAATGGTTTGAAGCTGTGCAATCTCAGTCTTTAGCAAGCAAAATAATCCAGCTAGCCCCAACCAAAAGCACCAACATTCAATAGTCAGCATCTCACCTGTGAAACTGATAATGTCAGAACATCCCACTTTGTGACCTGATGACTTTTAATAAGTGTTCCAGTGTGACTGTCCCACATTTTAACCTTCCCAGATGAATCGCCACTGATAATCGTGCCATCTGAGAGGTAGGCCACACTCCAGACTACACATTCCTGACTTCGGGATGTTCCTATTCCACGCTCCACCAGCAGTCTGTGTACTGACAGACCTAAGCAGCAAGAATCAGGAATTCATAAAGATATTAGCACAATGTTAACAGGTCACAACTGCCTTAGTTAATCTGGGCATGTGTTCATAAAGCTTCTCGTACTAGCAGTGCTGATCTAGAAACAGATCCTACATCAGCACTCATCTGGAACATTTTATACTCTCTATATTAGACTTCATCTGCAGCCACTACCAGCTTTAATTCATACTGTCATTCATAAATGTCACACAGACCAGGTCTAGGACATGCTAATGCTCTCAACGTACCTGTTTCAATGTCAAGGACACGAATCATATCCATCATTCCTGCAACAATCTTTGAGCCAGAGGGATGCCAAGAGAGAGAAATGATGCGTCCTTTCTGCTTGGCCAAGTTCCTTTCAAACTGTATTCTATCTTCACACACTTCAAATAGCTTCACAGTCCCATCTTCACACCCAACCTGAACAAAGAAACACACAAATACAACAATGACATTTGTTAGGACTTATAAAATCAATCCAAACTATAAAGCATCAAAATTGTATGCCATCTTAAATATGATAGGATCAAGATCACCTCCAGCTTCAGAGATAACATCCCCTGAATTATGCTGCACATTACCCAGTGATGCTTTCAGAAAACCAAGGAATAAAGTAGGTTGGGTGTTGTTAACAATACTTACAGCTAAATGGGTTCCTTGCTTGTTGCTGGTTATAGCCCATATAGGACCTCCGTACGCATCTAGTGAGTATTTTGCTTTGTTGTTGTTGAGATCATATTCAACAATCTCTCCATTTAAGCCTGCACTGAAGAGACGATCCCCGACCCAGACCAAAGCTTCGGTAGCCGCCTGCTCTTGGCCAGGAATCACCTGTAAATGGAAGATGATGTCATTTAACTCATGACATGCCATTTAGTTCATTGTTGATCATTTAGACACAGACTAATTAGAAATTTAGTCATCTAAACCTCATACATGCAGACGTAACTACTTAACTTAATTCTACTTAATTATCTTACCTGCCAAGTGTATTCATTGCTAATAAAGTCTGTTAATAGCAATATGACTGACCACTTAAACAAACAGTTCAGTGAAAAATCACACTAATATGACTTAACTCTTACTCCAGAAGCAGTTGTTCGGCCTAAAGTCTTTGTTCTGTTTGCTGTTTATACAAAATAGACTGCAATACTTTATTTTGTAGCTTTATTACTATTCGAGATGCAGCTCCTAACTAAAAACGCAACTGCAGTATCTGCATAGGACAGGAGCAAAAATTCAAAGCTGGGTGTTATGCATATGACAAAACAATTCCAATTTCTCTTTAGATGTTTAAATAAGGTAGATCTGTGCCGTTTAACTTCATAGCTTTTAACCTTTGCACGCAGATCAAAATTAAGATTTTGGACATTTATTTATGGAGATATTTATGGAAAGTTTGGTGACAATCTAAAACCAAAAATGTCAGGCTAGCATCTCCTGCTGTACATTAAAGAAGCAGATGTCAATATCAAACATGTCTTGGCTGATTAACTGCATCAGGGTAAATGACAAATCATGGTTAATTTAATTTCCTTCACTGAACTATTACTTTAAAAACATGTCCTTACAGTAGCACCCCTGTCTAATGGAGTCCCTTGTCTAAGGTCCAAACAGAGAGACCTAATTGGTCTTCATTAACTGGAGGGACAGACAGATTGGGTGTAGGATACACACGTTACCTACATGCTGGCAGTAATGGGATTCTCCATTCCCAACACTAAACATCACACAATAAGGATGAGATTAATAGGATCATGGGGTGATGGGTATTACCGATTGACCAAAACTTGTGGATTTAGAAACTAGTTAGCAAAGCAAGTTAGCACAACCGGCTACACTGTCAAGTGCTGCATTTCCAGCTTGTACTGTTCCGTTGGAATGAGCTTCAGCAGCACATATTACCGACCTTTTCTTGAAAGAAGGAGTCAGCGCGGTTAAAGATCTCCACTGAGCCGTCCGTCCGCGCTACAGCGATTTTCTCCCGCTGCGGTTGGAAGGCCATAGCTCGTATAGCTGAGGGCATGTAGTCAAAGAACCGGACCCGGTGCACTTTAAACTCCCCCATTGTAGGGCGGGAAAGACCTAGAAAGCTGCAGAAACAGAATTCACTGAATGTCACTAAAACTTAGAACATAAGGTTAATCTGTTAACTTCTGGTACAGTGTTTATCGTCTAACCACCTAAACCTAGTTAGTCACTGTCAATAAGATTCCAAAACCTCAGACTTATTACATAATATAGGACTTATTTTTTCACTTTATATAAATCCACAACATATAACACATAGTTATGCCCGTCAGTTACACCCGGTCTGGAGTTTAGCTTCTTCAAGTAAACACCGCCGATGAAACGTTTATTGAGCTAAAGCGAAAAGCACGTATAAAAGAAGAAAGACAAGCAACTAGACATAAGCGAATAAAGACGAAAGTGTAGCTGTTATTAGTACAGTACCTTTTTGAACAGTATATTTGTAACTATATTTAATATTCCTCTCCTTTCATAGCGAGCTGCTCCACACGTTGGGCTGCCGTGGGCACCACGTTGAGAGCCGTGAACCGGAAGTAAAACTGAAGCGCAACGTTCTTAAAAGTCTCAGCGTTTTAGTGCTAAAACTAAAACCGACAATAAACTCATATATGGAAATTCCATATATATATATATATATATATGGAATATA
>CM067486.1:19740052-19797080 GCA_034552555.1 Semaprochilodus insignis
AGCAAAATGTAAACTGTAAGACCTTCTGGGCTTTTCTCTCCTAAAGTCATGACTCGGATCATATCAGTGTGATTTTTCAGTGGTCTAGGAGGCCTAGGGGTGTCGGTCTGACATAAATGCTAAATTACGAAGATGTTTTTAGTGTTAACTAATGTTTTACCCGTTTTAAGAAAATAACATTTGAGTTTTTAAACATGCAGTGTCTTTTTTTTAGCAAACCCAGAAATGTAATGGCTGTGTTGTTTTTTCTGTTGTCCTGTTTACAGGAACTACACATGAGCCTGTGGAATGTTTCTGTGCTACTTCATTGATGAACCTCTCATGTAGCTCTGAGAGTGTTAAACAGTAGATGACTATTTCTAGTGAACTGTGGTGTTTTTATACTACTGTACATTCTTTAGTCTGTTTGCTGAGTCAAAAAAGTGTTTCAAGCGTTTACTGTAACCTTTTGACCTGTGGGTCATGTGACTAAATACACTGCATATCTGCTGCCTCTTCAAGCATGAGGAATAGAGTCTGTGTACAGTCTGATAGCTGACTGAAAGCTTGGCCTTCATCTGGCCTCATTTATTTTTCTCTTGTATATTATAATTAAATATCTAAAAAATAAAATGTAGATAAAATAATACATATATTTGTAATGTATAAAATTGCATTTATTTGTATTATTAATATTATGTTGTATGTAGTTTTTAACAAATGTTGTAGATATAACTAAACTTGAATGTGTTTTGCATTGTACTTTGCGTTAGTCTTTGTGGTACAACCGAATTAACACAAAAAGTATTTCACAAATAAACAAGATGTCAAATCATCAAACTACATTTTTAAATCATCAGAGTTCAGCAAGGTATTAAAGTAGAATCCCTTAATCACGCTGAATGTTGCCAGTCCTCTAGGGTCCAGTTAACAACCTTACGAGTCCAGTTGAGGCACCGTGTCCAGTGTTGTGGTGTTAACAGATGCTCTGATGGGGATCTTCTGTTCCCATATCCCATGGAAGCTAAAGATTGCTTCACTGACCTGCGGGATATGAGTGTGGGGCTTCCTGCATTCAATGTAGGAGTGATTTCTGCCAAAGTCGCTTGTCATTTTGCATGGACAACACTAGCCAGATGCTGCTGGTCACAATCATTAAACACTCGTGGGCGACCACTGCACTGTCCACTGTGGGTGCTAATGCTTTCTATGACATATTCCCGGTACACATGTGGCACTGTAGATTGAGGAATGTTAAATGCCTGCACAACTTTGGAAATGGAATGTAACATCCATCTGGTACCAGCTTTCATGCCTTGTTCAAACTCCGATAATTCACGTCGCCTTGCCATGAGCATGCTGGCCAGTGTTCAACCTCCTCTCAAGATAACCTCCCAACTTATACAGGGGCGGGCGTTCCTAATCCATCCCCTGAGGAAACACTGCATCATAATCAATTTACATGCTGCTATACCACTCTAAAATAACACTGACAGTGTGGATACAACTATCTGTCTGTGTGTGTGTCATTTAGCCTCAGGAGTAATGTGCTGTTGATGATGTAACATGTTTTTGTGTGGTAGACAGATCACAGTAGTTTAAATACTGCCCACTTTCTGATTTAGTGTAGTAATAAAGAATTCTACCACAGTACTATAGTTTGATGTACTGCAGTTTCCTGTAATGCATTTTAGCTACTCTATTTCTGTTTTAAACATTAATCATTAGTGGATTCAATACAATTTAATTCATTCATTATTTCTATTAATTATATCAACAGAAGTGGTAACAATATCATCCACAACAATAACACAAAACCCATTCTCAGTGCAATAACAGGATTACAGCTGTAAACGCCTGAACCGGCTGAATTATTATTTGCATTCAAATGTTACAATAATTATATAACAATAACAGTATTAGCCACTGAGTGGCATATTTCACACATACATGCAAAACCCACCCTTGCTTGCTGATCTTCACCTCTCTCATAAACACTATGAGGCTTTATGTCACAGCAGACGTGTGGTTGATGAGTGTATCTTTTTTTTCTACAGAGAGATAGAAAGAAAAATACATGAGATGAAGAAGGAAAAAATGATAAAACATACAGGTGAACATAAGAGAGGTGGAGTACAGGGAAGAGAAATATGGAAAGTAGTAAAGATAAAAAAGAGATGGAGGGGAAGAGTGACAGATAGAAGAGAGATATGGAGGGGGGAGAGAGTTCGATGGAAGAGATGCAGATATGGAAGAAGAGGGGAGAGGAACAGAGATTGAGGAGAGACATAGAAAAGAGAAAGATGGAAGGTAGAGACAAATCTAGAGAAGCGAGAGTTATAGAGGAGAAAGGTGGAAAGAGATGGAAATAGAGGAGAGATGGAGGACAGAGGAACAGAGATAGAGAGACAGATATGGAAGAGAGATATTGGGAAGATAACGAGAGGGAGGAGAGCGAGGGAGCCGAGAAAAAGATGGAGAAAGGGAGGGATTGAGACTGAGATGGAGAAGAGAAAGAGATACAGAGCAGAGGGAGAGAGACACCTCATCCCCCCTTAGGTTAAGTGTGCTGTATAATTAGGTCATGTTTCTCCTGTTTGCAGTGACGTGGTGCTTTAGAGAGAGAAAGAGTGAGAGAGAGTGCTGTGGGTGGAGGAGTTATGAGAGGCAGATTTTCTCTGTGTGGCTGAGTGAGAGGCTGCAGCCACGAGACTGCTCAGTGCAGACCAGAGAGAGCAGCACTGCACTAATACATACACACACACTAACATATACACACAGGAATGCCATGGAAAGCAGCACCTGCCTGCAGTTCAGCCTCTGACGAAGGTGAGAAGAAGTGAAGGGTCCATCAGAGAAGGTGAGGCTCACTGTGTACATCTGCTCGCTTGTTGATGCTCATGTGAACCTGTATGATGAAATACTGTAGCCTTTTAACTGAAGGGGGTCCGATGTGGCAGTGGATCAGAGTAATGACTGCAGGGCCATCACTGTTGACTTTATTACAAATCGAGTAATCTACCGATCGTTTTAATGACTGAGTAATTAGAGTTTGACTTATGACTGAGCACTCGAGGCTGCTCTAAATGACTGTTTATTATACTGTGATGTGATTCTGTTGGCTGTCACTTTGAGAATAATAGCATGGGTGCAGGTCACTGTAAGCTCTTGTTGTTGTAACATGCTGTCCTTACAACACAATAGTAGACTCTGTATCACCATCTCAGTCACTGCAGCAGCTATAGAGACATTCCCCCTGTGGTCTGTCTCTCGGAGCACAGTGGGATATTGTGTAGGCCCACGCTGATTGTGTGTTGAGTGCGTGTGCTGTAGTCACGGTTGCTCATGTGATGAAGGAGCGATGAATATAAATGAATGGGACTCAAAAAACTATTTGGGGGGATTGAAATAGAACTGTTACAGAGCTTCTTACTTCTCTAATGAACCTTCAGGGCTTTGCTCATCAGTAACACTATCATTCAAAAGGTTGGAATTCATAGTCCTAATTTTAAATACATTAATAATAATAATAACTGATGAAGTGTTGATTTAATAATATGAACTAAAACCCAAAATACATTCACCATCAAAAGAATGGTTGCACCCAGAAGGAAGTGTCGGGTTGCAATGCTATTGGGAAGGAAGATAAAGGTTACCAGGAACAATAAATGATGATACATTTAGACTGATATGGGCAATATTTATTGAGCGCCACATATAGAAGTAGTGCCTCTCAGTATGGCGTCGGGCTGCCATGCAAACATGCATGTTTGCTAATGCAACATGCCAGACGTCTCTGCATGGAGTTGTAGAGGTTCCTAATGGCGTCCTGCGATAATCCATCCCACGTAGCTTCAGTATCCTAAAGTCAAAGTCAACTTTGTCATTCAGACTATACAAATAGTGCACAGCTGAATGAGATTGCATTTCTCCAGACTCCTATGTGCAAATATAACATAAAGACAAGTGCATGTAGACAACAGGTAGACATACTAAACAGCACAGACAGACATGAAACAAATATGGGAAATTTTTAACGTTGAACGATGTTTAGAAAAATAGAACTTATTGCACAAGATAAACATAAACATGGTATTATTGTGAACATTGGAAGCAGTGTGAACATTATAAACTATAAACTATATGCTATAAGCCTTGGACCAATAAGCACTGGTATTAATGCAGTGTAGTAGGAGTTGTAAACTGACAGTGGTGAGTTGTGTTCAGGAGGACCATTGAAACATTGAATTATTGCACAAAAACTAGCTGCATTCGAAGATATGTGTTTTTATAAAACATAATTAATGTAAATGTGGTCAGTTAAGTATGCGTAAAGCAGTTCTGATAGGCCAACATGTAGTGTTCTCACACAGTTCCTGCAGATTTTGCGGTGGGGTGGAGGTGGAGTGACACCAGAAATTCTGGACGTGTGACAACAAACCGTTCATCTTGGTGCTCACCACGGTGCCTCCACACATGGATTCGTTGGCCATCTCCACCAAGAAAAAATCAGGACTCGTCACTGAAGATGACCCGCTGCCATTCTGAGTCACTCATTGACAGTCTGGCACGACACCATTGCAGTCTTTTGTGATGTTGATGTGGTGTTAAGGGCAGTCGTTGTACCAATCTGTGTGCATGTAGTCCTGCGTCATGCAGCCGCCTTCCAGTGGTGCTGGCACTAACAGGATGACTCATGGAGGGCATCACTGCTCGCGGAATAACCACAATCGTGGCTGTTGGGTCAGTTAGGTACAGCGATAAGGTCCGTCCTTGCTTATGTCACATGCACAGCTGAGCGTGAAACTTGACTCATTTGTATGTCTCACAATGTCAAACCTACCCACCAAGTTTCATTCCTGTCAGTTGTTTCCCTCCGGATGCAACTATTTGTGCAACTTTTCTTTTGACGATGAGTGTATTTATCTGGTTTTTTTTTTATTTGAGGGATTTCTGCTGGATATTCATTTCATGAGAACTTTTTTCATTTTAAAGCTACAGAATGCCTCGATCATTTTCATATCCATCTAATCCATGGACACATCAAAACTTATTAAAACTTATTAAACATTATTATTATTATTATTATTATTATTTATTAGGATCATTTCCAGTTGTGGTGAGAAGAACCGGCCATCTGAACAGTTTTATGCCTCTTAACAAACCACGTACAATTGTGCCACGTAAATATGTATATGGGATTTCTATTTTACCCAAATAAACATCATGTATAAAAACTCAGAAGACACGTAGGTGCACTGATTGTTCTGAAAATTAAATAAGACGTCTTTATTTGCACTGTAGACGTACTGACACCTGGTTCCTATCATCACCGCTGTAAGTAAATCCAGCTCTTATCAAGTTGCTCTACAATGTACAATTTCGCATCGCGTCTTGATTATTGAATTATGCAGACATTTTGAAGCTATGACGTTCCCACACTGGTGAAAGGTGGAGCTCCTCAGAGCTACAGTTTATGGACTTCACAGTGTTTGCTTGTGCTAGTTGATTGAATCTGACCTTTAGTTCAGTTCTCTGCTATGGTATGGCAGTGCTGTAACCCTGACCAGCCTAGCGCTAACATAGAGACAGTGCTTTGGCTTTATTCATGTGACAGCTGCCTCATAAGACCCTGGGAAAGAAGCCACTATGGTCTAATATAATCATGACCACAACATTGCATAACTTGCATATAAAAAAAGCCATCTGTGACGCATGGCATACATTTGGCAAAAGTGAAGCATTTGTCAAGCGACTGTTTGGAGCTCTTTGTTTGTTTGGGAGGGGGAGAGAAGTTTAATCTATGGCCCGGAGTCAGTAGCAGTAAATCAAGAGGCGAGGTGAGGACTTCAACAGAACAGCACAAAGACACATGCACAAGTAGAAATACATTGTTGTGTTTGATGCTCTGAGGGTTTTGGATTGTATGAAGGTCTCAGCTGCATGCTTGCCTAGAGGTGGGTATACAGTGTTGTGCAAAAGTCAGAGGCCACTCAATTTTTAAACATTCCAGTCAATTGGCAATTAAGTTATTAATTTCTCAAAACATATTTTTTACTGATTTTTCTCAGCATTGTGTGCCTTTATTACAGCTTCTATTCATTTCAGGAGACTCAGTTTCAGTTCTTCAGTGAAACCTGCAGGAATATTTTTCCACACTTCTTAGAAGCTTCTGTTTCAGCTTTTCACAATCCAAGATCATTCCAAATAAATTCAGTGATGTAGAGGTCTGGAATCTGGGGTGACCAGTGCATTGTTCTGAGAACACCAACAGCTTCTTTGTTCAATCTGAAAATGTTCTCTGTTTTCTTTTCTTAGTAAGGGCTTCTTGACAGCTACACTTCCTTTCAGACCCACAACGTTGTACTGTCTTCTCACAGTGGAAGGATGGACCGAAACACTATAATTTTTTGGGGTCTGAAACAAGAGTGGAGCTGGATTTTCTCACAAAGATGAACACTTTAAGGTTCCATCAAATGCATTAAATGTTCTTTGACGTCGATGTAGAAGGTATATGACATACGGTTTACAGCCATGGTTTTAGAATAAAATGAGCTGTTTTGCCTTTTTGGTGAACTCATGAATAATTTGATTTGATAATAAGAAGCTGCTTTTTTCGATCTCAACATTAACACAAATAAAACTGTCAAAACGTGGATAAAATCACACAGCATGGCTCCAAGCTTACAAGTTGCTGTTGTTGTATTTAAATTTTGGGGGCATAAATATCAATGAATCAAGACATTGCTGGTACCAGGTCTCACACACTCTTATTTTGTACTGTATCTAATATGAATGTAATAGCTGAAAGTTATCTTTGACTTTTGCATTATATAGTGTGTGTGTGTGTGTGTGTGTGTGTCAGGGGTTTTAAGACTACCAGTTTTAGTAAAGTCAGAGTTCATACATAGTAAATTGGCAATTAATAATATTGTATGTAATCTTACTCTGGATGTGTGACATTGAAGTATTTTGGGAGCCTAATGGAATGCAATGGTAATATAAATATAATAATATGTGCTATAGTGCTTAGTGTGATATGCACAGTATATTAACAAATAGGCCTGGATGGGATGTCCCCCTAAAACCTCTCAGACATGCATTATCCTGTTAATCTCCTGTTCTTATAATGACTTTATCATTGTTTCTAATTGTCTGGGAGTGTCCTAGGACGGACCACCATATGGCCTCTGTGGGGGATGTGGGGGAGGAAAATGTTTACATAGCATTATCATTGGTCATCATGACGTGGAACAGCCTTTGCATTCATGCTGTGTGACCTTGACAACATGACCTTAATTTACTATTGTGTCAGTGCATTGCATTGAACCAGATCCTGAACCTGAGTGTTTACCCTTTTTAGTTATGACATTTTTGGAGTATGTGTGCTTTAGTGAGAGATGTGGTATGATGGCTGAAGAGCTTACATTCAGACTTGCTGAATTGGAGTAATTATTTAAAAAATGCTTCAGTTAGTTGAGCCCTTCAGGCCACCCTGACACTGAGTCATTGCTTAATGCATTATGCTGAGTAATGTTCTACAGTAGCTCAGACAGGGCCTGATGCTTTCCGCCAGCTTCTCCACAGCCTGCTGACGTGGACAATTCACATTTCAGCCTCATATTCTTATCCACCAGACAGATTTACTGTCTTGCCCCTGTCTTTCTTCGGCTTCATCTCAAACCCCCCAATTACCCTGCATCTTCCAACTCTGCGGCTGCCTTCCCCACAACCCCGAGGCCACTCGGCATTCCGCTAGGCTGCTCTTTTGTCTGAGGCGACGTGTATGGTGCCACTGAACGTTGCATGCTCCACACTCACTATTCTGGGGCAGCTTTTGTCTGCGGTGAGGGATTTCAGCCATGGCCATGCCAGGAGAACTTTGCAGCGGGGTCTTGCTTGTACGCTTGGAGAAAACACACTGTTTATGCAACCAGCAGGGCTCTCATTTTAATAATGGATCTTCCATGTTGGCATGAACTCTGTATAGACGGGCTTAACTTAAAAATAGCAAACGCCAACAGGGATGTGTCACCATATGGTATTAATCCTCGGTGAACAGTCATATACATATGGTGCACAGGATTATGTAATACTTGACTTGAATTGCAGTGGCTGTACTGGGCTAGGCTTATGAATCCAGGCTAAAGTCAGACTTAAAGCTAAGTTTAGGATTTTAATGTGATATGGAGGACTTTAACCAACCCACTGTGGCCATGTGATGTCATATGGTTGCAGTGAACTCGGTCCTACAGACCCAGCTAGACCTTTTTTGGTTCTGAGAATATGTCATGCTAATATGTAATGTTCCATTAACGTTTTCAGTGGGAAGTGTTGTTTTGGTTCCCAGAATGTTCTTTCTAAAGGTAGGAGAATGTTCTCTAAAGACATTCTGTCGTGTTAGGTCTAAGTAGCATCCTTCAAACATTTTCCAAAAGTTGAGCTGAGAATGTTCTTTTATTATCATGCAACATAATCTGAGATCCTGACAACATCCTCAAAACATCCTTTGAATTACAGTTAAAGTGTTATGTTTTAGTTAACATTTAACCTTATAGGAAAAAGTATTTGCAATTATAAACTTCTTTAAAACGCTTTTTGAACATTAGATTACATTAGACATCATTAGAGGTACAACATTAGAGGTAGCTTGTAGGTAAGTTCTGGGAACGTTCCCTGCTAGCTGGGGAAACTAAGACAATCAAAAAAGTTTTTCTCCTGAGTGGTGTGAGCTAGAAAGGCTGAAGGATATATTAGCGTTAAATGAGATGCTTAGCTCACAGTCCTCGCTTAGTGGGCAAGAGAGAGCAACCATTTGATGCAGCAACAAATCGGCAGCCTGTTAGTAACATGATTTTTAAAATATTTTTAATAATAAATAAAGTATTTTGTTTGAATTCTACATCATATTTGAATGGTACTGTACATGTACACCATGCTGGGGCCTATATGTCAGGGTTCCCCTCAAAGGAAATTGGAAGAGACAAGCTCAGGAATAGGAGGCTCAAAACATTGCGCAAATCTTTTCAGTAACCACGCGGGGTCAGGAGCGGTTTGTTTTGTTTGGTGTGTTGTCATGCTGCAGCGGGACTGCCTTTCCTGAAACATCACAGAGCAAATCGAGAGGAAGGACAACATCTGTGAGAACCATTTGATCCAGTACAAATGTAACAGTTTGCTTCTAGCCAAGGTGAAACTCATCCGCTTCAGTGAAAGCGATATGTTCACAAACATTTAAATTTAGACATTTTTCCACCTGTCCCTGAATGCAAACGATCAAACATATAGTTTGGTGTTTGAGGTTTGCTTCTTTATATGCTTCTTTGACTCCATGCATTGTTAAGAAAGAGAGATGGCCAAAGAGAAGAATGCTTGAAGAACAAAGATTGTGAAAGAAGTTCCTAGATCAGGCAATTGTGATGAACATCAGTTCGTTTCAATAATGGAGAGATCTCAGAAACTTTTCTGAGAAGATGATGTTGGCTTCCTATGTGCCAGCTTCTTGTCTAAGTATTCTCTCTGTTTCACCCTAAATGGCGCAGCAGTTACATTCTGGCTTAAGCCACTCGGAAAACTCTTGGAGACCTCTCCACCAAGTCTCATATAGGTGGAGTTCAGCATGTATAGCATATATAACCCCTCCCTCTTCCCCTGCCTTGTGCACGAGCACTAACGGCCACTGTTGCTTATTGGCTGGGATAGTGTTGTGTTGCTCTCCTGAGCCACTTTATTTATTTCTCGTTTACATAACCAGGGCTATGTATGAACACACAAAACGGACAGCTAGTGGACTGGGAGAAGATATTTGCTGAATTTGACAAAAAGTGCACTGGATTGAAATTGTATACTGCACCTTTAAAATTGTATTGCTCGGATGTTGCTCTTTGGTGGCACAAGGTACTCAATGGTGGTGAGAAGTAAGTGGTTAGCTACAAATAAACATGAGTATTATATGTCTTTCTGTCTGATTTTATTATTGTCTAGGCCAAACTACTGATATATTAAAGACATGATTTCCCGTGGGAAGAAGAAACTTATGTGTTGATATTTGGCTACACTATTTTTTCACTGTAGCCAGTATGGTGACATTTGAAATGCCTAAAAAACCTAGTCAAGTGTTTTAAAAGCATGTGGTGTGTGTCTGGCTTTATATGAAAGTGATGAGCTTGAGATGTCTGTCCTTCTCTCAGCTCTCTCTCTGTCTACCTGACTCTGCTTTTTTCTCCTTTAATCCGCAGTCTCGGCTCAGGCCCAACACAGAGGGAGAGACAGATTACAGGGGTTACGCAGTGTTACGCTGTCTGTCAAGCTGCAGAACACAAAGCAAACGCTGCTCAAGTGTACAAAGCACTGCGTCTCTCTCTCTCTCACTCTCTTTCCCTCTCTCTCTTTGTCTCTCCTTTTTACTTTCTCTCTCACACTATCTGTGCCCTGACTACACACCCATAGCATTCCCTTTCTTTTGTTCCCCCGCCACACAGCATGGTGAACTTCGTTTTTTTCAGTGTGGAGGAACTGGTGGAGTATTGGGTAGCCACAGCGAGTCTGGGCCAGCTGCTTGCTTTCCCCCTAACATTAACATGCTTAAACAGAGTGCAGTTTCTCAGCCAAGGGCACGTCCGGGACAGGGCCAGCAAACCTCCGGCCTGGTCCGCACAAAGCCGACAGAGCCCACCCTGAGTGAATTGGCATGGCTGGAAGTGTGTGGGTCATTAGATACTAAATGCCTGTGCTTTTAAGCCTGTGTAAAATGACTCTCCAGTGCTGCAGTGTCGGTTGTTTAAACTTGAGCTAGGTCTAAGTGCTCAAGGTTCTCTCTCTCTCTCTCTCTCTCTCTCTCCTCTTTTCTCTGTCTCTCCCTCCCTCTCTTTCTCACTCCCTCCCTTCCTCTCAGTCTCTTTCATTGTGCCAAGTGAAAAGGAGAATTCCATCTCACAGCAGGGTTAGCCTCAGTGACCAGCCATTTAAAGGGGAACTCAATTAAAGTGAGAGATTTTTGGCAAAAAATCAAACTTACACAGTTTCCCATGTCTTTGCTGACTGACTACATGTTTAGTGTACCTTCTTAGTTTTACTCTGGAGCTGCAAGGCTAATATAGGCAATAAGTAATGCAACACTTATATGACACTAATTGGCATTGTGCAAACTGTGTGCCTACATCATCATAAAGTTGCCCCAAATTGTTAAGTAATGTCAAATATGGAAGATTGTGTGTGTTTTTGCTTGGCATATTCCCATTGCTAAATATAGACAATATTTATCTAAATATGGACAACACCTATATTGCATAGCTATAACAGGGCCTTTAGATGGCCAGTCAGGCTCAGCTGTGGAAAGTGCTCTAAAGAAAGGCAGTTAAGAAGATTAAAGGCAATTCTGACACATGGCAGTCATTTTCACCTGTAATTATTTCAGAAGAAAATAATTTACTTGTGAATATAAAATATTGGATGCCATTTACCCTCATTCAGTACTGTGGGCAAGTTGTGGGTGAGGGTGGGATGAATTCTGGTGGTAGTGGGTTTAAATTAAAGGTCTGCGTGGGATGGTTTAAGCATGCAGTTTGCATAATGCTAATTGGTAGGGTATAACATTGTTAGCTAGATTTGGGTAGGCGGGAGGGTGTGTCTCTGAATAGTTACTGATATGTTTAGCAGCATATATGATTTTCTTTTTTATTTGAATTCTTTGAAAAGAGCCAACAAAATAAGTCTGTACACATATGCACACAGCAACTTCAGCTGTTGCACACCCTACTGCTCTGTCCAACTGGGAAGTGGCAGATGGGAGTGAGAAAGAATGATGTTGGTTGAAGACATTAAGCTTTTGAAATAATATTAAGCTGCTTCAGGGCACAGAGGACACAAAGCACAGGCTTGTGTTTTACTGAGACTCCTAAAGTGGCAAACACAAATTACAAACCCAAAGTGGCCAACAGTTCTGGCCACATATACACAAAGCTTAGAAGTGCTCAGAGTGGTTTAAAGATTCAATATGTAAGATTTTTAGTTTAACGCATTCCAAATTTAAGTAAAATTATCTACAGAATCTGCGCAAATAACTGTTAGAGTGTGTCAAAGACACCTATATATCATGCTGCAGAGATATCTATTGAAGTTAGCATGCTAACCAGCTAGCCCCAGCTCATCTTGTCTCGTAATGCCACTTAGTACCTCATGAGGTGATAGTGAGTTCTGCTGTTGGTGTTCTGATGGTGTTGGTTCTGCTGCATCAGTTTGAGCCAGAGCCCATTGCTGAAAGTCAGGTAGAACAAGTTGGTAGACCCGATCCACCTTTACGTGCTAGACTGGAACAGGTTTCAGGACGGTACGTTTTTGGTAGTTTAGCTCTCTGTGTGTTGTGTGAGGGTGTGCCAAGCTTGCCAGTAGGCGGGCAACAAGTATTGAGTTATGAGATGACATCACTTTGTAACAGAACTGGAATTCCATTGAGGCATTTCAGACAGCTGATGAAAGAGAGTTTCTCCCTCTGGCGTGTGTTTTGGACTCGATGATGCACAAAAAGCTACATAGCACACTATAGGAAAGGGAAAAGCATAATAGGTCCCCTTTAAACAGTCAACAAGCCGTGACTATTAGTCTATAATAATGTTAACTTCTGCTGTGATCCCTGGTTATTAATAATCTAACAGTGATTGACAGGAACATTTTGACCAAACCTTTTTGATCAAACACAGACATTTGGAGCTCCTAATAGACGTTCTATGTTTCACTAGAAGCTTTTGACCGACAAACTATCATATGTTTGACCTTGTTTCAGGTTCACAGTGTGGCTCTTTCAGTAGTGAGTCCTAGTGTAAAGCTACCACAGCTGTTTTCCTTTTCTAGCAAGCCTCTGATTAGGCTGGTGCTTATGTTCACAGTCAGTAACATATAGGACTTCCGGAAGGCCTAGAGTGTTTTTCTTTCCCACAACATTAGCCAGCCTATAGGAAATCCAGATGTGATTGTTTTTAATTATTATGATGATTAATCTATGTTGTTGGAACTTCTCTTCAACTCATGAAGTTCTAACCAATAAGCAGGCTTGCTTAGATATATGTACTGTGATACAATGGACAAAAAACAATTCCTTATTGGCCAATGTTCTGCTGGATCTTTCAAGAATTTCCCACTTGTATTTCCAAGCAAAGCATAACAGTGAAACAAGAACAGTAAAACTTGCAGGGTTTAACTACCAGCATGATTCCTGAATATTATAGACTTTTTGTTCCCATGAATCATCAGGCTTTCTTCAAAGGTTTAGAAGGCCCTGAGGGTTTCCCTCTGCTGAAATCTATTCATGCTGCAGCACCCTTACGTCTTGCATACCTACATTAGCCTTATAGCTCCAGCTTTTGTTGTTCAAGGTTTAGAGCTGATTATGCCAACACCAGGTCATATTGTACTGGAAAAGCAATTCTGCACAATATTTGAATTAAAATGTGAAATATATTTAATCTATTGCTGTTAATTCTCAGAAGGCCACAGGGCAGTAGCATGGCATTTTTATTATACTAGTCAATTTTCTAATCATTTTCTCAGCAGATGCTAATTAGAGTAATGTTGTGTTTGTATGTAGGGGAGGAGGGGGATTCTGGGCAGGGGTGTTACTCTTGTCCTCCAGCTGTCATTGCTCCTGCCCATCAAATAAAATGATATCATATGCCATGTGTGTACACTCTTTGCTTGTTTCCACATGCATGTGCATGTGTACTCGTGCGCAAGGGTGCGGCTGCTGTGAAATGTGGGGATGGGTGGAGAACAACCCCAAGAGATAAACACAAGTCCTCCCTCATATGCACAGCCTCTCTCTGTCCTCTATCTCTCAGACACCACTGAAACCAAGCAGTCTCTGTCCTACAGTGTATCCAGAGCAGGTGAGACTGTTGCGAAAGCAGACGGAGGTAGAAGAAGTAACCGCTGAGAGGAGGATATGGGATTCCAGCTGTGCACTCAAGCAGCTAACAGGATGAAGAGCTGATAGCCTGTGACTTGGAGTGTGTGGGAGCTGTCTGTCACCTGCCTTCCTCATTTAGCAGAATTAAACTCTCTACTGTTTTCTCTATCCTGTATTTCATTGCTCTGAACAAGATTGACTATGAAGAAAAGGGTTGTTCTAAATCAACGGATGGGAAACGGCTCCAATTTGCACATTTTTTACCCTTACCCCTAATATAAACAGAATACTGTGTGCTGCATACTACCTGTATCACAATATCATGTGTACTACATGCTGCTTTCCATTGTAATATACAGTATATACAGTATACGTCAAAAGCTGTGTACTCTAGTGTATAGAGAGGAGGTGAGACTAGATGGCCAGCATCAGGGGCTGAGCCAATCCGTCCTGTCTCAGGACCTGCCCCATTTTCCTTAGCCCTCCAATTATTGCTTAGGTGCTTTCAGTTCTTTAGCAATGAGTGTAAGTATATTTTGGTCAGTAAATGTACCTGCTAAGATTTGAAAGATAGCATGACAGGGTAAAGGCTGTTGTTTTCTGTCCATCTCCAAAGCGACAAATAACAGCTGTGGGTTGGTCTGGATGGTAAATCCGTATGGCACCTATGTTTTCCTATGTTTGCTCGAGGGTGAGTCATTTAGTGTTGCTGTTTTAACCATGTTATCTATGAAGAAAGGTAACTTTATTAAATAGACATAGTTAGTAAACCCACCTCAAGATGATGAAAAGTTTTTCCTTTTATTCATTTACGTTTTCTCAATAGGCTGAATTCCAGACTATTGAATTGTTCTGTGGTTATGTCGTCCTGAAATGACCATGTTGTATTTTGTGATGCAGTACATCATGATGATCGCTCTAAATCAGTGCTGAAATATTTGGCCAGAGCAGTATGTCATCAAGGTCTTTTTGGTGCACTGGAGAATTTCATGTTGGTCACATATTGCTTACTACTTCCACAATCAGTACACCATTAGTATGTAGTATCTTGAACATAGCATTCCTTTGAATGGGACCACCAACAAAGGTTTGTGCTTATTCATTAGCATTTTGTAAACTGCAAACCTTAAGAAAAAACACATAATTAGATTACGTTATTTGGCATGGTTTGAGATGGTGTGTGATGTAAAAGTGTAAGTTTGCATGATGCAAATGGATACATAAAAGTTTCTGTTGTTGGTGTAACATCCTGTCTAGCCCTCCTCCTGTCTTTAGTTGATTCTGTCTGTTTATGCCTTTGTTTACCTTCCCTCACGTGTTCTCCTGTCATGTTTATTTGTCAATTTTTAGATTACAGTATGTTATAGTGTAAGAATCCGCTACTTGATTAGGTACTTTGCACAATGCCTATTTGTGTGGAACAAGCTTTCATTGCTTGTTATTTTAGGCTTTTAGCTTCTTTGAAAAGTAAAGAAGTAAACTGACCCTAAACTTGTGTTTTCATATTGACTACACGGAATACAGGAAAAATTGTGTAGATTTGTTATTTTGACAAAAGACTCTTTAACTGAGTTCTCCTGTACACAGGTGGTCCTGACTATGTGGTTTTTGACATGTCTGTAAGATATGACTTATTGTTAAAATGTACATTAGTTTGTTGCATAGCTACAAACAGTATTAGAAGCTACTTAATAGAATCTTATAGCTATAAAATGTCATACTGTGTAACCATGGGGTGATTTAAGATTGCAGTTTGCTTGATGTTAAAGGCAGCGTACTTTGTGTTAGCTGCATTAGTCTCGTATCTGCAGTCAGAGACTTTGCTCTGGTGTAACACTAAAGAAGCAGACACCAAACATAGCTGAGCACTAGGAAGAAAATTGTGTAAATTTGCTCTTTGGCCAAACCATCACTTAAAAGCAAAGTGGCCAGACTGAATGTTTCTACAGAGATCTGACTTCAGATTATAGTAGCAAAGGTGTCATAAGATCTCTATCTTTAATTCTGTGGTTACATTTGAATAGAACACCCTCTTGTGTGTGCTGGATAGGATCACTGTGCTCTCCTTAGGGAGTGGCAGAGCTGTCTGTGGCTAGGCTGGGTGCTCTCTAAGCCAGAAGGCAGGATTTAGAGAAGGTCTTTTTCTGCAGGCTTACTGAGAGAATGACTTAGAGAATGAAGTGTAAGGAACGGAGAAGCTGTGGCCCCACAAAATGTACTCAGGCTGTATAATGGTTTACTTCCTTGAGAGTATTAGTTCCCTTTTATTCACTTTCCATGATCCTGGAATTACACACCACTTAGTTTTCAGATTCCATAAGACATCAGCATGTGCTCCTACACACAGCTGTTGCACTGGGAACAACACATATGTGATGGTAGAATGGCTGGTCCCCTCCCTTTGGCAGAAACTGGGGGGCTGAACTTAATACACATTGCATAGACACATGCTGTAACTCTGACCTAGTCCTGAGATTGCTCTTGCAATCTTCTCAAATTATTCCATGTCACGAGTAGCATTCCAAAATGTATAGGTTGTTTCATACTTTTGGGCATAGATGTATTTTCCTGGAAACTAATGTCATTTCAGTCTAGTGCAATGGCAAATGTACAGGTTATCTCATTCATCCATACTGAACAAGTACAAGAGAAACAGCCAATCATCTCTTTCCATTTCTCTCTTCTGTGAATGAACAGGGAAGAGCCTAAACCCATCCAGAGTGGAACATTAAGCTGAGACTTTATGCGTGATTTCATACCGAGAACTAAGAGCCAAGTATGATTCATTCCAAAATATCTATTCACCTCATAAAAAACAATCTTCTGAAGTCATTTGCAGTGCCTCAGGCCCAAACAAGGCCACGTTGGAAACATCCAGTGCTGTTACTTGAAGTTGGTGTGCTAGTAAGACTAAGGCTGTAGGTTAATGTATAATATGCTCTCTTGGTTTTCCGAGCATTTTATCACCAAGCAGAAGACAGATACCATAAGAATACCAGATACCAGAGTCGTTTATCAATAAGGTTTTAGTTTTCTTAATAGATAATTCCAGAGTTCAAGGCTTAGACTGTGAAAGTTGCAAGTGCTTCAGCAAATGTTGGTCTTAATGTTATGACATGTGATAAGAAAGAACAGTTGGATTGTATGAGGTTGACGGTACTTCGATTCCCAAAAAGAAAAGTTGCAGTTCTCAACACTACCATCACGACATTTCCCAGAATTCTATTTCGGTTAAAAACTGGGGCTCTTTTTTATGCCAGTTCTGACCAGTCCTTGACCTTAAAACAAGCCTGTGGTCTTTCTGGCTACACTTCTTTTGCTGCCTCTCAGCCATAGAGTGTTATTAGCACCGCTACCCTGCTCTCCAGAAGCTTTTGCTGTGGACTTTTAGACATTACCATGAGTGTTTTATAGACTAAGTATGACTCTGTAGGAGATTTAACTACAGTTTACACTTGAGCAGTCCTTACACTTGAGCAGTCCTTTACAGTTTACAACTTGAGCAGTCCTTTTTCTTTTTCCTGAAGTTAGGCATTGTCCATCGTTTCTGCAAATACACACATAGAGGGAAGATCTGTTCTGAGAAACTCACAAATCTACAGCTTCAGAAGACCATTTGGTCGGCTAACCACCAAACTGACTTTTAATCTGCTCTATATAAATGTGTTATTAGATTGTGCACCATCTTGGGTGCATTACTAAAACCAGCAGCAGCGATGTGCCATGGTGATGACTGCATTCTCAGCAAAACATGCCAAGTAAATGTTTGCCAGCGTTTAATAGTACTATTAATATAAGCCATGAATTTTATTACCTTTGATTCATTTTCAAGACCAGATTCAGTCCAATATTTTCCCTGCATGCCCTTTATGAATTCCTAGTCTTCATCATTGCGTAATGTTTACTGGCCATGTTTTGTTCAGGCAGTTGAACGTCTGGTGCCAGTTCCAACATTGCATCCAAGTCCAGAACATTTTTCTTTTTCTGCATAAATAATAATCAAGTGAAGCACTTTATCAGCGTGTCGTGCAGTACCTCAGAAACAAAACATGCTTTTATATGTACTTCTATTTTTTTTTTGTTCTGTTTTTGTATCAGTTTTCTTGTTTTTGTTAAAAGTTTTGCTTAGCTGTAACATTATTTTCATGTCTTTTCAAGACTAAGTTGGTTTTCATAGCATGTCATATGTTAATTAGGCGAGATGTAATCTCTGTGGAACCTCTGCGTGCAGTAACGAAAACCAGGGATGACAGTTTAAGGTCTTTGCTTGGCTTACGGCCATTGACTAATTCATGTTTATCTGAAAATTTGGGCCATGATCTCACTTTTCATTCCTGTACTGTGACATGCATACACTATGCTTCTGAAATCTGCATTTCATTTTACAATTGGATACATTTGGGAGCAATACTACTCAGCGGGAAATGTGCTAGCGTTGAGTCACTGGAGAGGTGATGCCCACGCTGAGTAGTATTGCAGAATCTTTATGTTTTTCCGCTTTAGGAAGTTATATAAGCGCAGGTGGTTTACTTGTTGTTCTGCAGATCAGTGAGTGAAATGGTGTGTGAGTTCAGCTGCACGTGGGTGTCAAAAATGTATGGTGTAATGAGGAGACGATGTCAGGATGGTACTAAGCGCTTGTGAATATCTTTCACAGCTCAAGTGTTCTCAATAGCAATTTCACACTCCCTGCTTGCTTGAGGGTAATCACTGTAGAATGCTTCCTCACCCTCTCTGATTGGTGATGACGACAGAAACTGTCAAACTAACTCAAAGTGGTTTGTTGGAGATAGAACCTTTATTTCTCAAAAGATTTTTTTTTTTTTTGCATTTTTATAATTATTAATGTATTTTATTTTTTTGCCCTGAGGTCCACTTATGATGTTCATGTACCAAAACAGTATTATTATTACACGGCCTTCTTTTTCCCTTTCCCTTCTTTTAAACGGGATTTTAAGACTGATAGATTTAAAGGTGATATAGAGTGCATTTATTTAGTTTTTTAGATTGTTCTCTGGTGTCTACATAGAAGATATGTGACTTTGGTTGGATTGTAATATTGCACACCCATTTACACCCCCATGATTTGAGTCTAGAATGAAACAATACAATGTAGTTAGCTATGCTAGTTATTTGGAGCTTGCTAGTGGCTAATGTTACCCATACTAGGTACTTGTTTTTGAGCTCAACAGCAACACAACAGTAAGTAAATGTCATTAGCTCACTATGAAACTTTGGATTTGAGATGATCCGCTTTCAACTGTCAAAAAGTGGATAAAATCACACAGCACAGCTGCTATCTACAGGTTGTGGTTGTGGTTGTGAGGTCTGCACCTGTCTTCTGCTTTGTCTCTTCAGTGTCAAATGCTGAATGAAGCCTGCTCAGTATTGCTCAAGGTTTGAGAAACTGTCTGGATAGAAATGTGCAGAGCACATAACAACCATGAATTAAGGTTCTCTGGGATCTTGTTAAATATGTGGGAGCTGAAGTTGGCTTACTATTCCCCAGTTTCTTTTGCGAGTTTCGCATTCCACCTTGTGCGGCAGTTACATTCTGGCGCCTGTACAAGCTGTAGCATCTAAGTTGGAATGGAATATTCGGTTACAAAGCTGGAAAATAGGAAGCCAATTTCAGCTTTGTAATGAGTCAAGACTGTTGCATTACAGTCTAGGATATAGGAATTGGACAGTTTTACCCCCCTGTTTTTGAAGTAGACACAGCAGTGTTTGAGGCTCATGGCATGTCTGTTCTATGTACTGTCTCCTTTTTCAACTATGCCAGTGTAAATACAGTTTTCAATTCTTTAGCACATTTAAATGATGTCTTTTCTGACTGACTGTGCGTATACAGTGCGTATTGTGCCATCAAACAGCAGTCTGAGCTGAAACGCTGCATAACTGATGTAAGCGATCAGGGACAAACTGCTGTAGCCTGAGTAGGTGGATAATTGTAAATTAATTGGCTTTGGTGATACTGCAAAAACAATTAGAAGAGCAAGCTTAGTTTCCAGATATGACATCTATGAACATAGGAGGGAATAGTGCAGTTTGAGAGCTTAACAGTGTTTACATACATTATAACATATAACGATGCCATAGCCATATGTGGTAGGATGGTTCTCCCTCTCCCCTCATCTCTCAGCAGGATTGTGCTGGATTAAGACATTAAGACATTTCTCCATCAGTTTCCACCAGTATATCGTTGCTGTCCAAAGAAAAACAAGTCTCCAAAGTCTCCAAACAAATTTCTAAAACAGCAACTTTACAAGAGAGGGCAAAAACCTGATTTAAGTTTAATGTAAGACTTTTTACCAAGTTACTTTGGGCCATTTCTGTTGGTCCATTCATCGTGAAATTTTCGTCATAAACATCAGCTGCTGTGTTCAAATGATGCATTAAAGTAAAAATCAACAAAAATGGAGATACATGTTTTTCACTGGACAGCGACGATATACGACATTGTAATAGCCTTTGCGTGCATTCATCTAGTAAATATAGTGATATCTCTGACACAGCTTGAAGCCAGCATTAGTGTTCTCCTCAAAGGGCACTGAGCTCTCCAGTGGCGTGCAGCAGTTTCAATAGGTGCAGTCCCAGCCTTCACCCGTCTTTGAGGAAGCACTCCTAGCTTTTATCCACCCAGCTATGCAGCATCATGTTATTCAAAGAGACTTCGCTAGCAGGTGGGAAGGGGTCATGACTAAACTGGTGAGTCAAATTAGGCAATGAATCAACAAATAAATATTAAATAAAACCTGAAGATGTTATTCTGGATGTCTGCCCATAATTGATCACATTTAATGACTTTTGAGAGTTCTCTAGGAATCTTTATTTTAAAGAGAGGGTATTGCTCTTAGATACTGCTGTAAGATGTTCTTGGAAAAAGAGCCTCAATTACATATTATTTAATATGCTAATAGCTTTAATACCGTTCCTATGAAGCTTGTTGGATTACCTGGCATAAGATGGGGGTAATGCAAAATCCTCAAAATTTCTTAACCTCTCATTCTCGCCTGGGTTTAGGAAGTGTGTTGCAGTACTGGTTGTATAGTGATCTTGGCTGTAATCCCTTGCTGTTGGTGTAGTGATGTGTGTGTTGTCTCTGTTGTCAGGGTTCAGAGTTGTTAGAGAGAACTCCAGTGCACTGCTATGTAATGTAGTATACAAAGCTTTCCTTTGGCTGGGCAGACAGAGCGGTCAGATGGGGGACTTCGTCCTCTTCTTTCTGCCTTTTGTCTCATAGCTCTCGTGAAAAAATCTCTTTGTGTCCGACTGTGATCACATATCACAATATTTGAACAGCTGCAGTGTGTGTGTGTGTGTGTGTGTGTGTATGTGTGTGGGTGTATGTGTGTGTGTGTGTGTGTGTGTGCGTGTGTGGTGTACAGTGAGGCTGTGGGTGTGTTGAATGGTGTAGTATGAATGGTGTAACAGGATTAGTATGTTTTACTTTCTTAATTCTTTGGTTTTAAGATTTAAAGGGCCGTGTTTCGTTATACTGTGCAACCCTGTACTGGTATAATGACAATAAAGTTGAATTGAATTGAATTGAATTATCCTACATCATGGCTGATTATACATACACTGTTGCTTGAACGTTTGTGAATCATTTAGAATTTTCTATATTTATGCATAAATTTGACCTAAAATTTCAGATTTCCGCACAACAGCACTGTAACTGATTTATACATGACAGTTTTCCGACTTCAGAATTCAGAATCACAGTCTCCAAAGTAGCTTTTTATCATTTGACAGAGAAACTCTTCATGCAGTCCGTGCATTTGTTACAAGCAGAGATGATTACTGTAATGTTCTCCCCTACAACTTGTCAAAAACAGAGCAGGACAGATCCCAACATAAACAAAAAATGAGAGCTCATTCATTCCTGTTATAAACTTCCTGTTGTACAACCTACTTGTATCTTTTAGGATAGATTTTAAAGTTTTTAAAGCTCTAAATGACCTTAAAGCACATGCTTACATCACAGAATACAGAAACTCTGTCTGATATGTGAATTTGTTAATCTGATCCATGTCATGGGCTTATATGGAGTTATATAGATAAATACTCATAAGTTCTTATAGTACTGTTAAGCTTTATTGCCTGTCTTTAAAGCACTTTGAGCTGACACCTTTAGAATAGCTTGCTTTCATACTGTACATTCAGTAAATAACTGCCTGATCTGCATTTATTCTGACTCGTCTGACTAGTCTTTGTTGCTGGTGAAGCTGCCGTAGAATGATTAGTTTGCATTCTAATAAATGCCCTGAACTGTGGGCATCTCATTTAGCCTGTAGGTGACTGGACTGATCCACTGATGCCCAAAAATGATGGCCCAAAAGTCAGACACTACTAAAAATCTAGAAATAATAATTTTTAAAAAACCTGGAAATAAACAACACAGTTTAAGAAAACAAAAGTTATGGAAAGAACATTTAAGAGGAAATATTCTCAGAACTACTTCTAAATCAATGTTTAGTCATGGAAAACCAAATTTGCCTCACTTTTTGAAATAAAATAACTTAATGTATTGCAATACTTAAACCATAGTTCACTCCTCAGCCGCAAACAGAACAGAGTGTTCTTATGTACATATATCATTCCACCTCAGTAACAAAAATAGCCTATTTAATTCTAAGGTATAAACAGATATAAATGGTCATATAAAAAAATAATTATGACTGTTGGCACACAAATTCACACAAAGGACACACATTAATATCATGGCAACCAGATAAAATACAGGAAAAGTTTAGGGAATGGGCCCTTTAAGACCTTTGTACAAAAAATACATGTTCAGACCGGTTGGTGGATTGAACCTACTCCTTGTGCAGGGAATGTCAGTATTCTGACATGATTCTACTCTGCATTTTCACCAGTGCTCTCAGGTATGTGGACCCTACTGTATGCCTGTGAATGTGTATGTTTGTTTGTGTGGAATACGGTGTAACACTCCTGTGTTGTAGCTCAGGGTTGCTCTGATATTCCTCTCCACTTACTGTTTCTCTCATGGCTGCCATGGATCATGTTAAAGCTCTGCATATTTAAAGCATGACATCAATCTGTTGAGAACAAGGGCAGGAGGTTCAGCCAGCTGTCAAATACCGTCATCTTTGCCCATGCTACGTTTGCCAAAAACAGGTGAACGCTTGACATTTGTAAGGAAGAGGCAGATCTAAAAGCTGGGACATGTCTAGAGCACCAACTTCGAATTGCATAACTCAAGTCATGGTTTGGTGGGATTTAAGGGTCATTGTGTAAGCGTTGGGTGGTGAATGGCAATTAGGGGCTCCTTAAAATGCTGCTTATGTTGAAACAGAGTGACAACAGATGACTGCACTTCTCTTATGTAAGAGGAACTCTAGAGAGTGGGAGGGAGGGGGGTTCATTTGGCAGTGAATAGTAATGTAATTAAAATTCAGGAAACAGACAAAGGCGGAAACATGCACACTGTTTGGCAGCATTATGTCAACATGCCAGTGCCAATCATTTGTTATTATGTGGGCTAGATTTTTGGACCCATGAACTCAGTCCAAGGCTGAAGACGTTTCAATGAGGAATACTCATGAACAGTTGAGTTTTCAAGCAGCTTCAATATGGGACTAAAACTGACCCTGTAAGAAGAAGGTGTGGTCTACACATTATAAACTCAGTGCATACATTTTGTAGGTTTTAAACAGAAAACAGTCCTGATGCTGCCTGATGTCTAAAAAATAAGTTTCAGCTTTTATGAATCACAATGTTTTACCAGAGGGAATATCCGCATTAGCTATGGAGTGAGATCAGACGGTTATGCAATATATTGCTCACAGGACTAAATTGGCCTTGAACCTCGTGTGTCGTGTTTTGCCTATAGGTGTCTGCACATCCACTGATGCGTGCTCTTGGTAGATTTAGAATCTTCACATGAAGTAGCACCCGCCCTTCCTAACCTTCCTAATGAGTGCAGTAACTGAAGGTCAAAAAATAGGGTAAAGATTAGAGTGGAGGTGACTGCTGACATAGCTGCAAGGTATACAGATTAGCCTCCAAAACACACAAACATATGCTGCACATAAATTTACAGTACTGAGCCAAAGTCAGAGGCCAGCCTTGGATTGTTTGATTTCCATGTCAAGAAAATGCAGAAATGTTTATTCAACAGAAAATTAGACCGAAACCTCAGCAACTAGTTTCAGAATTTTGTTTGTAATAAGCCTTTGCCTGTTTGTAATAAGCCTTTGCCTTTCATTACTCTCAGAAGACTTGCTTTCATTTGCAGAGGTCTTTTTTTACACCTTTAAAGTTCAGTCTTGGAAGTTGGTTGCTTTTTCTGCTTCTCACATTCCAGCGAATCTTTTCGACAGCTACATGTCCTTTCACACCCTTAGCAATGAGTTGGATGACTGACAGAAATACCTGAAGGTGTTTTCAGTTGCAAAGCAAGAGTTGAGTTTGATTGTCTCCTGCCTCACGAAGATGAAAGCTTTAAGGAACTGTTTATCTGATGGTGACAGTTTTGGTGGTCTACCAGATCTTGCACAAGTGTGAGAAGTCACATTTTCTCTTTATCTTTAAAATAACTGCTTGACCTTCCCCTTTTTTTCTCCTATTTTCCTTCGATTTTCCCCCTCCTTATGCAAGTGGATTATCTTATATCTAATCTTCTCAGTAATTTCTTCTGAAAATGAATAGCTTGTGCTTGCTGGCCATTTTTAAATCAAACTAATGAAGTGTGGTCTCTGGCTTTTGCACAGCACTGTGTAATAGTAACACTTGCAGACACATTTTGGAGACTCAGTTTAGCGCATATCATGGTAATCGGATTGAAATTACAGTGCTGAACTGTGATATAAAACAGATACTTGCTGTGTGCCAACAGTGTGGGTAAACAGAAACCTCAGTTTTAGTGTTAAGTACTTTGCTGATAGCTTCATACACCATAAATCCTTACAAGCCGTGTTACAGCCTGCTGCTCCCTGACTATGATATGAACCAGAGGCCCATGGAGCAGTGGTCTGCAAATCAATCCCTGACTCGCCTATGTCCAGTTCAACACACTTGTTTGCTTCTTTACAGAATCAGATGTCAGCAGTAGAGTAAAAGGACTGTGCAGTGTTCTCTCTGTCTCTGTGCTACTTTCTTTAACCATGAATGTCCTTGAATAGAGTGTTGCTGGGAAAAGCAATGACAACAGAAGGACTTTAAGCCTCCTTCACCACACCCCAGGCACTGTACACTAGTGTCCTGCTATTAATACTCCCTGTCACCAATGTAGGACGGTCACTTATAGCCAGTGACCCTTTGGCCAATGAACAGCTTGGGAAGGGATTGTGTTCCTAGGTTGTTTCAAGTCAATCTCTTGAGCATGTTCTACTTCAAATCTCTCTGATGATAGTTTCCTATGAAGGACACCTCATAGGAAAAAAGGTATCATTTGGAACGTCGTCTATGCAAGAGCAAATTAAATTCTCAAAAGACCTACATCTGCTGTTGTCCCAGCTACGGGCTGACCTATATATCAGTCGGCCAGTACTAGTGACTGATACTAAGGTTTGGAATGAGTCAACATTTTTCACTTACCCCAGATGAATCTGATTAGACAAAACATGTTTGGTGTCCAAAATTTTGTCCTCTAGTGCTATGAGTCTAATGTTGCCAACAAGCACAAGAAGTCAATAGTCACCCAAATCTTTTCCATAACTAGATACCTAGGTTTATTTTTATTAAGGTCTTAAAGATTTGTCATTGTGATTTAGGACACCGTATGACTTTGGTAAAAACACTTTAGGTGTTTTTATATGGTCCACAGTAAGTCATATTATATTTTAAACCGCAGCAGTAAGTCGGATTATTTGGGAATGTATTTAAAATATTTGAGTGACAATTTTTTTAAGGATTTATGAATATCTGCAAATATCCAACCAATAAAGCACCAATTTTGCTTTGAAGTTGCTTGTGCTATGTTACAATAAACATTCACATCTTGTGGATTTTGTGGAAATCACGATTTCTAAGGAGTTAAGTGGATTAATCTTCTAATACCCCTCTTTACAGAGACTGGCTGTTTATTTGAGTTTAATAGTCTGTTGAGAGTCTCTTGAAATTTTGAGCATGTAAAATTATTCTGCCTTATATTTGGGCTGGGCGATATGGTTAAAAATATGTGCCTTGATATCTTTCAGCATTTTGGCAATGAACTACATATACATATTCAAGCATTATTTCTGAAATGCCTTAAAGATTTATTTTAATTGGAAGAGCCACAAGTTGGACTAAACAGCCTCTAATAAATGCAGTGAAATGGTATAAATATAGGTTAACTTTCATAAACAAAGCTGGCTTTGTAGACGTTTGCAATGAATCTGCATCATTCCTCTTACAGCCTAGATGACTGTCAGATTGAGGCAGCCCCATTTGACATATGGACTTTCTTGGTAATGCGTGTTACTTGGTTAAATCCATGTGTATGGGAAAGCCAGAGATTTAGATAATGCGTATCTCTTGAGGTTTCTGTTTTACTAATGAGTCTTAACACGCTCATACTTGCGAGACAAAAGGAGATTCCACATTTGCCACGGTCTTCAGAAACGTCAGTGGGCATATAAAACTCTCCAAAATAATTATTATACATACATTGCAATATTTAGTACCTTACCCAGCTCTAGCTTATGGGAACTGTAGCTTCTGACTTGGTATCTTTGACAAAATAATCATATTGGTTGGGCTCTAGTCGCATCACTTACCCTACAGTGGTTTAGCAGGTAGCAGTAGAACCTCTTGATAGCTTTCATCCTAATTGATGGGTCTGTCAACATTGGCATTCAACCGGTACACCATTAAGAATAATCAATACTGGCGATCTTCAGACGCTCAGGGTAAATCCTTCACTAAATCACAGCACAAATCGGCTGGACAGAGGAGAGCTCTAAGCAGCCCAGGTCTTTGAACAGCCAGTCTGAGCTTGACAAGGAGATGTTTGCACAGGTTTGGTGGATCTCTTGAGAGGAAATGAAATACTCATGTTGTAGGACCACTCGGACTGAGTTGCTAATAATACACTGGATTGACCGCTATGATACTGATTTATGATTTCAGCTGCATTTGAGGATTACTAATGAAATGTTCTCATAAATCCAAGCTTGCTTCTGGAAGATTTGATTCACAAATGCCTGAGACTGTTTTGGAATATGGAATAAATATATGAACGTTTATTTTATTTATGTTTTAGAAAAGTAGTTATTGAGATCACTGTGAATCATTATAGGACTTTCCTGTATAAAACCACGAGTACCTTAATGAGATTCAATGACAAGGGCTTCAATGACAAAGTGGTCATATTCCCTTTGCTTCTCTCTTTCCCTCTATGTACTTATCTCTCTCTCCCTCTCTCTTAGTGTTTGTGGCTCCTGTTTAAACTAATCCCATAGCTTTAAGAGGTCACAGGCCTGTTGACCTTGCCCTTTGTCCCCAATTCAAAGGAAATTCACACAGCATCGCTCTGCTTAGGATAAGAACAACACAGCTTGTGTTAATGTTTATTCGGTTTCTATGAAGTTGATCTGTAGCCTAGTTTATCCATAGTTCTATATGTCTACCTATGCAGAATGGCTCTGTTCTGTGCGGTCATGGCAGTGCTGTACACTCAGTGGCCTGTGACAGATTCATAATAGCTGTGCTTGTTAAAATGCTTGCATGCATCATTATTGAGGGCTTTTATGATCTGCTGTATTGACCTGGAGGTGGAGCTAGCTGTTTAAATCAGCTCTGGTACAAAGGGAGCTGTGCTAGTCATGTGATCCATTGAATGTTTATGACAGACAGAGGCAATGTGGTCTTCCGCTACCACATTAGATATGGTTGGGAATGCATGCATTATGACCAAAGGTTTATAGATACCAGCTCATTCAGCATTTCTTCTCAACTCAAAGGTATTAATAGGGAGTCTGTCCATCCTTTACCACTGTAAGAGTCACTACTCTTCTGGGAGGGCTGAACACTGAAGCATTAATTGGATGATTGGTTCCGGATGATTAACGCCAATCCCAAAGGTATTGAATGGAGCTCCATCACTCTAGAGAACACAGTTCCACCACTCTACAGCCCAATACTCTGATGCCCAATGCCAACGCATGTATATTGTACCTTTGTGGGTAGTGGAGTCAATGGAGATTCTCTGTTCCTGGTTCCTTCCTTTTCTATCTCTCTCATGCTCACTTGCTCGTCCTATCCTCAATCTCTCTCTCTTTGACTTTCCCAGCTCATGCAACCAGCAGAACCTTTCTAAATGTTCAAATACCTACACAATATGCACCGAGAGACATGCTGAGAAATATGAGGGGTGTGAAATGAGATGGACTGATATGCTAATAAACGGATGATGTGTAGAAAGATACACTGAGGGTATTGCATCTTAAAACTTTCATTTGTCATTTGCTTGTTGCGCTACATATGCCTTGTCAGAGAGAAATCTTTTGCTTCTCTGCATAAAATCTTCTAGATTATTACATATTCATAACTCCCAAAAGCCCAGCAAAGGGGCCTTTGTGGGTTTACAATAGGTCTTATCCCAAACTTTGCAAACACATTCTGGCATTAGATGAGAAGCACTAAGCAATGCCAGGACTGAACATATTAAGCATGATGTTATTTTAGCCTATTGCTTGAAATGGATGAGTGAAGCAGTGTTGACAGGCTCCATATTTTTAATTCATGGCTCCCACACACCCAGCCAGTGCCTTCACAGCACAGGAGGGAGGCTGATTCATAATGCATGGAGCTGGAGAGGCTGCTTTGGGTCGCCTCTTTGTGTCTGTCTGAGATGGAGATATATCACTGATAGCAACGATGTTATGTTTAACCAGATTTAAAGGGGCCATAATGCAATATTTTTTTGGATTTTATTGTGAGGTCCACTTAAGACGTCTATATGGGTTTATGTTTATGAGAGATGAGTTTTAAACTCTCTTTATATCTTAGATTAAAACAGGCTGTTTTTACTGTCTGTAAATGATCTGGTATGCTTTATTGTGCTTCATTCAAAAAACAGCCTGCACTGAAACATTCTTTACTTCAAGGTGAACTAACCTATTTTAGTGAGAATAGGCAGATATACAATTTTGTGAAATAACCACTTTTCTGCTGGTAGTCATTCCGCCAACAAAAAGGATATCTTCTTAAATATTAAAAAATATATATCATAAAATAAATTACACTCATCATCAAAAGAATAGTTGCATCCAGAAGGAAGTGCTGTATTGCAGGGCTATTCAGAAGGAAGATAAAGGTTACTAGGAACAATAAATGATGATTCATTTTGACTGAAATTGGCAATATTTATTGAGCTGCACATACAGACGTAGTGTCTTTCAACATGGTGTTATGCTGCCATGTTTGCTAACGCAACATGCCAGATGTCTGCCAAAATAGCCTGGGGGTTCAGGATGCTTTTGCAGTTTACTTACCATGTCTGAAGTGAGTAGTGAATGGTACGATTAGAAACTTTAACAATGCTTACATCCAAAGAAAACTCATTTCAAAAAGACTTTGCAAGATATAGGTCCTTTAATCATCGTGTACTGGAAGACCTGACCACTGCATTAGTGACTTGCTTGCTCATCAATAGATTTCCACAATAGATTTCCAACTGTTGTATGTTAATGGTCAGGGTAATGGTCATTTTGATTGATTAAAGTGTGTCACATGTTGTGGAAAAGAGTGATGTATAGACAGACTTCAGTGATCTGAGCACACCAGCACTGATATGTTGAATTATCTACCCACACTCTTACAGAAGGCCCACATCTGGTTTTCCCTGATAATTTCCTGCTCAGTGAAATTCAATCTATCTCATTATTATAGCAGACCAGGGTATTGCCTTCGTGCGGCCATTACGTCACAGTCGTGCAGTGACTTTGTCTCTGGCTCTGAAAACACAATGAACTCAATTAGCCTATGTGTCCTTGACACAAAGGCAACCCTTCATTCGCCCACTGTTCCTGCACACTGGACCAATTACAGATCGCTATGATTGCATCAGTGTCCAAGCACACCAGGCCTTGCTGCAAACTCCACAGTGAGTCAAGTCAGAAAGTATTGTGGACACAGTCCAGCTCCTACAAAGAGATTTTCAGTGGACACAGCTTTGTCTGAATTCCCCTCTTAAAGCATGTTTTTTTTTCTCAGCTGGTAATCATTTCAAATTACTGTACTGACTCTGAAATTGCCCCAAATGGTATCATCATTATGTAGTTAAAGGAGCTGGCCCACATGCCAGTGACAGAGTGGAGATTTCCCATCTTCACTTACACAGTTGAGTCCGTTTTAAAGGTATACAATCAGAATAAAGTGCTCATTCAAACCTTCTCCTTCTGGTGCCACTTGGTGTTGTGCTCTGTTACTGCCATCTGATAATGCTGTAATCACTGTTTTATTTAAGAAACTCAGTAAAGTTATTTTAAGCAACTGGCTTTGGCTGAATTGAGTGATTGAAAGAGGGTTCTGTGAAACAAGGTCTTTTAATAGGTTGTCATCACATTAGGTTGCTATTTTGCCAGTCAATTACATGTCAATGACTGTGAAACAAGATCGCAGGATCAAAGGACAGCGATATGTTTCTGTACAGTCAGGGGTTTAAATGCTTCATTTCATACCATTTCACTTGCCCTCAACCTAAACTTGTGACCTAACATTAACTTTGAAACTTAAACTGGCATTCTTGTTCGTAATTGAAAACTTCATACAGACTACTGAACCGGCCATTGTACTGTTTTCAGGAAATGCTTTGTGTAATATTAGCATTCAATGAAGTAGCTCACAAACTGGTGGAGCTGTCACAGTTCCCTATAAACCCTAAGTACATCAAATTGTCAATTTCTGTCAAATTGGTGGCATAATCAAACCTTTGAGATGTAAGCAAAGTCATTCAGAGTTTTGATGTGAAATGCACCGTTCTAGAGAAACTTATAGTACGTTTACAATGGTGGTGATAGTAACCAGGAGTCACAATGTCTGCAATGTAGACATAACCATTGTATCTACTAGGTTTTATTTACTTAGCTGCAGAATTATAGGCAGAATTATTACTGGGCAACAAAATAATTAACAATTCACAACGATTCAAAACAATGCAATGATTCAAATGTTTCTCAAAAGTGTAAAAATTACTCAACATTTATTTGATGGAAATCATTACTAAAGTCTTGTTATACTGTATTTCTTCAAAACATGTGGGTCAAAGTTATAGGACCTCATTCAGAGACGGACAGTATGCAACTCCATTACTTAAGTAAACATATACTCCAATAGAAATGAAAGGGGAAATATTTACTTTAGTAACCATGTACAGGAGTGCTTGATTTTAAAAATATTTTTAAAAATAGTTGCACTCAGAATTAAGTGTTGGATAGCAGTGCTATTGCGAAGGAAGATAAAGGTTACCAGGAACAATAAATGACGAAAGATTTAGACTGATATGGACAATATTTATTGAGCTACACTTACAGAAGTCGTGTCTCTCAGTATGGCATCAGGCTGCCACGTTTGCTAACATAACATGCCAGACATCTCGCATGAAGGTTCCTGATTGTGTCCTGTGATAATCCATCCCATGCAGCTTGAATATTCTCACACAGTTCCTGCAGAGTTTATGGTAGACTCCACGCATAGACTTATTGGTCGCCTCCATTAAGACAAAAGCAGGACTCGTCACTGAAGATGTCTCACTGCCATTCTGAGTCACTCTATGACAGTCTGGTACGACACCATTGAAGTCTTTGGCGACACTGACGTGGTGTTAAGGGCAGTCATTGTAACGGTGCATGTAGTCCTGCATCATGCAGTCATCTGTCAGTGGTGCTGCTACTAACAGGATGACTCATGAGGGCATCACTGCTTGCTGAATGTCCACAGTCGTGGCTGTTGGGTCAGTCAGGAACAGGTATAAGGCCCGTCCCTGTCTCACGGGGCCATGTCTCATGATGTCAAACCTACCCACCAAGTTTCATTCCTGTCGGTTGACTCCGGCATGCTTTCTCAGGTTCTCAGACACTGAAATTTTGAAAGGATTGATGAAGTTTGTGCTTGGAAACAGGGCAAACATTTAAAAACATACAAATCTTCATTTAAAATATGACTCTGCCAGAGAGATGAAATGTATGATAATGACCCCAAACACACAGAAATGGCTGTGGAAAAGCAAAATCAAAACTCTGCAATTGCCTTCCCAATCTCTGGAATTGAACTCAAATGTTATGTATTGAGGAGGGCAATCTCAAGAATATCAAGGTATTGGAAATGTTCCAAGATCCAAGATCACTTCCAATCTAAGATCACTCCAATAGTCCAATGTTAACAAATAAAAAAGCTTTTTTTGGTACTATTTTGTCCCACAACCCCCTGTTTGCTTTAAAAACGTTTAGGCCAAAATGATCCTAAAACAATGTCAGGTTGCATTTAATAGCTTTCACAGAGGTCGTTTTAGGTGTAATATTTCAGACATCTGGCTTCCGTAAACGCTATAAACGATTCCAAAGTTTCTTTAGAATGGCTCATCTCCCACCAAACCACTCTGAATGACTGTGTTTACGTCTTAATCATTTGAATATGAAGGGACTTTGGAAAAGGGAGGCATTCCTCTTTAGGGCAGTCTCATTAGAATGACTTAAGTGAAGGGAATGTGGGTTACACTGGGTTGCTTGTAGTTGCACGCACAGAGGAAAATCTCACATATCCTGCATTAGCCCATCGCACAGTGACTAACGGCTTTGCAACTGTTCAGACTGTGTCTGTGCTGATATAAATAACTGCCCGGCTAGGAGTTTGCGCGCAGGGCCGGCGGGTCAAGCTGCCACATATGGGAGGATGCTGGAATGCCCGGCCGTCTTGCTGGCGTGTTATTCCTGTATTCTGGCAGCCTTGCTATGCACCAGTACATTTTGTACACAGCCTCAGCAGGGCGCACTTAAACACTCAAGGCATGGGCAGTTAGTCAAGCCCCCACAACACACACACGCACACCTCCCTCTGCTTGCCACACCCATTGTCTTAAGACACCCATTGTGTGTTTTGTAGGCAGACTGGGAGGCTTCTCTTTGTGAACAGACGGAACGGCCCCGGCGTCATCTGAAGGAGGAGGGGCCTCTGACTGCTGCTGCCTTTTCCCTGCCGAATCACGTGAGACCTTCCTCGTCCAGTAACCATGGCAACCAGCACCGGTCCAGCCTGCGTCTCGCAGTGGTGAGGAGGAGGATCTGAGAGAGAAAAGGTATAGAGGAAGAGAGGGAGAAAGAAGAGAAAGCTCTAAACACACAAACCCCGTGCCCTGCAGCTGTCACGGATATTCCCACAGTGAGTAAATGCGCTGCTGACTTTACTCTTTTGCTCTTGGAGCCCTCCGATGGGTGCCTTCTTCTCTTTGCTTGGTTGCTTGAGGAATCAGCCCGATGCCAGGCTTATAGTGAGGGCTTCCTCCCTGCTTTTGTTATGAAGTGATGACATCATTCATCACTCCTGTCCTAGGTAAGGAAGTCCCCCATCTTAAGGCAGAGGACGAGTGGGATTCCTTTGTCAAAGATCTGTGCCTTCTTTGCCATCAGGCTTCTGTCACAGGTATTGACAGAATATAAGAAGAATTAATAAATATGAGGGATGACAGGTTTTGGAGCCCCACCTGCGTTAATAAAGGTGGATCCCTGGGCCTGTTGTTGTTTCATGATAATAACTGAGCTCTCGGCGGATTGTGCGCTTCATTGCTCCCATTAACTTCTTTTAATAGCTCCTCACTAGAAAGGCTTCAGTCTCTTTTGGAGTCACTAGCTGTTCCCAGTATAGTCTGTTTAATTAGCAAACCCCAGCCTAGTGCGTACTCTAGCCGTCGTACTGGGTCAACCTGTTCTTCCTTACAGCCTCGGTGTGTGAATTGTCCTTGTGATGAAGATAGAGGAAGGCAGAGCTGACTACTTTACTCCCAGCAAATACCACTGGTGATTTAATGCCACGTTTCTGCTGGCTTGGATGTAATCAATTTGAAAGGTCAGCTGATCATTGCATAATAGCTAGAGATCAGTGTGACAGAGAGATCATTTGCATATAGAGTAAACATCGCAACATTATAAAATTCAGTGATGCAAGCTTAGAAGTGTATTCACCCGACTAATAACCAACAATAATTTGCATTTCACTCTGCACATAATCTAGCAGCCCATTACATTATATAAACCATGTCAGTAAAAGGGTTATTTCCCCCTCAGGTCCACTTATGACATTTGCATGTGTTTATGTACTACATACTGTCTTGATTAGTTTTATGTGTCTGTCTCCATTAATGTAATATTTAATGTAAAGACATTTTATTCAATTTTGGAGCATCTTGATGATCTGCTCTTATTGGGTGCCCTGAATTGTGCATCATTCAAAAACAGTCTGGGCTGAAACACCCCTTATAACTTCAACATGAATGGGTGAAGCTAAAGTACTGTAGGCAAATATTAACAAATATGCTTTCAGAACATTAAAGTCATAGAATGTGTGGAGTTGGCAGGGAATGGTACATTCTAAAACCTTTGTTTATATACTGCATCATACTCAGGCATCAGACTGTATGTACGTATGAGAGAAATCAAGAACATTTTGGGTCTCCATGCTATGGGTAAACCTTCTATGGGGGGCTTTGACAGCATTTTTGCTCTGTTGTGATCTGCTTTTTGCTGTCTTGCCTCCCTTTTAAATAAGACATCGCAATAGTGGAGTTATGCTGACCTTCAGTTGATCTCCTTTGCATTCTTTCCAGGATCACAGATATTTCTCACACATCTCTCATTATGCACTGTAGATCAAGCTGGGCTTTTGAAGAATACTGTTCCCGAACATTTAGACTCCCATTTTCTGTGAATTATGTCCATTGTGAGGTAATACTTAACAGATGTGAGCTATCAGCGTGTCATCCTATAAACCATCTCTCACCCTCCTCGGACTATACAGCAAATTACTTTTATAGGCTTTTCCTTCTGCTTAAAATAGGTTTTACATAGACCTTGTGGATATCCCACAGTAATAATAATGGCAACAGTAATGGCGACTTAATAACATCTTTTTTTTTCTTTTTGCGGAACCAAAAGTGGATCCACATGGAAGCATCATTGAGGTTTTGCTACTGTCTTTCCAAAAAACTTCATGTCTTAAAAATGTTCCTTTTCCCAAATGCTAGACCAAATGCTGGATGTATACTGAGCAGATTCCCCCTTGCCAAGTTCGGAGTGCCCAAGGCATTCTGTAATGCAGTAAAAGACTGAGAATTGTGGTGTGGTTCTGACAGTTTAAGTGGGTGGTAATGCTCCATACTGGAATGTGTAAATAACAAACTGTTAACTCATATAAAATTACATTAGACTAATATACTATTGCATAGTACCCTTAATTCTCTAGGAGGACTTTATGGTATAGTGTTGTGCAAATATCCACCCTTTTTGTATTCTTTTATTAATTTCCAGTGAAAATGACCATTAAGCTATGCCATTTTTCAGGAGAGATTTCTGAGGAGATTAAATATAAGATAATCCAGTTACATAAAGAAGGGGGAAGTCAAAGGAGCTTTCATCTTTAACAGAGAGGAGAAAATCAACCTCCACTCTTGCTTCAGATCTGGAAAATCCACAGGCGTTTCTCTCCATCTTTCCACTGTGATAAGATAACTCAATGCTATGGGTTAAAAATCTGTTTCTGGAAAAAAGAAAATAGCCAAAAAAGAAAACTTGCACTAGAACCCCAAAACTGGACATCTGAGATGAGGAGTACGGTTTAATGGACTAATGAGTCTAAATTTGAGACTGGGATTGCTTGGATTGTGAGAAGCAGAAAATGCCAGTAATTACCTTTAAAAGCATGATCAGTTTAAAACTGTGTATTTGAATTTTGCAACTGTCAAAAACTGTGACAGTTGTAAGTGCTAAACCTTAAACATACTTAAACAAACACTTCATTTTCCTCTTAAACATTTACCTGAAGAGATTTTTACACCACTTATTTATGGTAAAGGCCACACCTAAGGCCAGAATTCAATTAAGATGTTTTATGCAAGTGACCACTGGACATTAAAGGCTAATTTCTCCATTTAAAGTTGCTCGTTTCTAGAGAAACAGACTAAACCATATTATTTCACAGTGGTAGTGATAGGAACCAGACATCTTAATGCATCTAAAAGCTACCTCACAGAAAGGCTGAACTGATTAAGAATATGTTGCCTGAGGTCTGAGACATGGTTTTACAGGAGCAGTGAATATGGTTTTGTCCTAAACCACATTTTTAATTTTTAAATTGTTAGAAAATGCAGAAAATTCAACCAGCATCTAAGACTAAAATTTGGAAGAGTGTACAAATATCCCTGCAGATTTCTTTGAAACACTGAAAGTGAGACTCCCAGAGTCTCTAGAACTATTAAATTGCAATGAGTGGACACAAAGTTAAATTGTACTGTAGTTACTGAGGCCTGGGTGTAATTGTTGGATAAATATGAGTTTTAGTTTTTTCCTTACACTAAAAAATGTATAACTCGTATGCCATGGTCATCTTTTGTACAGTACTGTATATGCAATATTTCAGTATAATTAATAACCCTACATGCTGTTGCACTACCTCTATTGCTTGTGATACATTTCTTGGTGAAGTCACGGTGAAGTTCAGCGTATTGACTGATAATCTGAGTGCACTCGAGAGTCTTGTGTGGGTGCTGAGTGATCGGAACAGAGGGACCTGGCTGATAGTGTTGAGGAACACCTCCGGTCCGGTTTGTGTTGAACAGCTTCCCCAGATAAGAAGATATTTTTACCCCGTTATCTGTTTATCACTTCAAGTCACGTTCAAGATTGTGTTCATTGGTAGATTTGTGTACCACAAAAATGCTGTGGCCTTTAAATTGCCCTCCATTCATAGCCAACTTGTTGACCTTGTTGACTTGTTGACCTTGTTTTGACTGACTTAGAGGCCGCCACTGGATCACAGATCTCCTCCATACTGTTGATTTATATCATATTTTAAAAGCTGTTGTTTGTAGAGGCCTAACTGAATTTCCGGGGCAGTGACCTCCTTCACTGGCTTTCTGGCATCTCCGAAATTCATGTCATTTTGCGGCTAGAAGATCAACAAACGTGCAGCCGTTAATGTGTTTATTTTGGTTTGGAGGTCTAGAACTCTGGGTGAAGTATTTTAATAAAAACAGTTGATTACAGTTATTGACTTTTCTGGGTTTACGTCCTTAATGTGTATCTCAGTCCATGAAGAACAAAGGGTCACTGCATGTCCTCAGTCACCTCTCATTTATCTCAGTATAACACTGGATGCAATCGTTGAGGTCTTTCTGGTTCAGTGCGTCCTGGGCTAATCTATTCTAATTGCTGGGCTGGACAAGGCCTGGTCCCTGTCTGTGTCGCTCCGCAAATCATTTGGCTGACATTAACCACAGAAGTAGCAACAAGTAGAGGGGTCTTGAACCTGAGTGAAAATGAAAATACACATATACAGTACATACAGAGTCGTGCCAAAAGCCCTTACAGACATGTTTTTTAAAACCCAAATATTTTCAGATGTGTTTACTTCTTAGCCAGACAGTGAGCATGTTTAGTATAGTAGAGGTTATAGTATGTGTTCTGCAGCCTGATAGACCAAAAGTCTGGAACGGCTTGTACAAAATTGCAAGTATTCATGCAAGTATTTATAGTATTAACACTTCTGTGGTAAATTTAAAGCTTTACATTGGAATTTTGCAACTGTGCAACTGTTTTTAAGTGCACTTGACTTTAACTAGACCTCTATACTTGAACATCTGAGCTGTGTATTCTATATACTGAACACCTCTACTGTAGGCTGTATGGCTATTTTAGCCATTTTAGCGTTTACCTGAACACTGAGCTGCTATGCTCACTACCTGCACTGTACACTAGCACATATACGTCTTCTGTTTACAACCACATACTCAATTGTACACCTGGCTACTCAACATACTGTACTTTCCTATATGTACACTTAAGACTAAGCTGTATTTCGCTCTACTGCATATGCTAACTGCTCTTTGCACCTCAGTTCTAGTAACATTCTGATGTACAGTTACTGCTCTTGCACATCTTCCACTTTTGTGTTGTGCTACTGTCTATGTGTTACTGTCTTTGCATAGTTCCTTACTTATTGAACGGTTTAATCACTGCACTGGAGCAGTAGCCTGATAGTGTTTTGCTATACTGTACAATCTTGTATTGGTATAACAATGAAGTTGAATTGAATTTAATTGCTAAACCTTAAACATATAGTCTAATACAATTCTGGATTTTTTCACACTTTCCTCTTAAAGATTTCCCTAAAGACATTTTTATACAGCCCATTTATGGTAAGGGGCACACCTAAGACCAGAATTCACTTAAGGTGTTTTATGTAAGTGACCACTGAACTTTAAAGGCTATTTTCTCCATTTAAAGTTGCTCCATTCTAGCGATACAGACTAAACCATATCAGTTTACAGTGGTAGCGATAGGAACCAGATATCTTAATGCATCTAAAAGCTACCTCACAGGAAGTTTGAATTGATCAAGAATGCATTGTCTGAAGCCTGAGACACAGTTTTATGTTAGTTTTGGATATTATTTTAAAACAATCTGTGGGATTTTCCCTTAAAGGCCACAATACCATTATACAATAAATAAACGTCTGCTGCACAGATACCCAATTGAATCGTCTCTCATTTGACAAGATCAGAAATCTGAAGTACCTTTAGATGCATACTGTGAATCATTTGAACTCGACTGCTGGAGTCTCAGTTGGAGTTTTGTCTTGCTGTGATGTAGTGTATTGTTATGGTCTAGCTCTTGTAAATGTAAATGATTTAGTAATCTGTACTATATAGCTGGTACCATCACATCACAGCTGTGGATTATTTCAGATGCCAAATTCTGCTGTGATACATTTTTTATATTCAGACATTAAGCTTGCCTAATATCCTTCTACATTTGGGAAATGTGTAAATGTGTGTGTCTCCCCAGAGTTAAATGAGCAATCAGGAAGATGCAATATTAGCAACCTGATTCACACTCCAAACAATAGGGGGCAAAATATCACCAGATAATGCATAGTCCTGCCTCCTTCCTCCTCAGCTCTTACCAGTCTAGAGAAAACAGGTTTGCAGGTTTAACATCAAACTATATCCAAAAGCGTCTCCAGTGGTGAAAAGCCATGCCCGTCTTGACTCCTGCTTCGCTTGTGGGTTTGCTGCCCAACATGGTTTCTTGCTGGGATCAGGCGGTGGCAGCTGTGATAACTCTCTTGCCAAGAGCTTCTTCCATTGCTGTGTTTACTCTTCCTTTCATTTACTATGCGTCCTTAAATGATCTAATCAGGAGCAGAAACATGATTAACAAGAGGTTAGAATATGCCGCCAGGGTAGCAGTGCTACTTTTTCATCCATTCATGTTGGACTGATATGACTCGACTCTACAATGACTCAGTATCGCCTCTTGAGGTACAAAGTGGTATTATCAGGCAGGACAGTTTGGGGCTAGCTGGTTAGCATGCTAACTTCAGTAGATATCTCTGCAACACAATACAGATGTGATGTACCATAAATCTGTGATTAATTCACATCCTGCTGATCATTTTAGTTATTTAGTAATGTTTTTAAACAAAATATCTTACAAACTGCTCCTTTGAAAAAGGTTTTTAGTTGATGTTTGTTGAAAAAAAAATTCTACAGAGATCCTAGTGTGACATGATTACTTTTTAAATAAGGTGTGGCCACAAATTAAGATCTAGTCTTTTGAGAAACTTAACTTGTGGCCTCAATATAGTAATTCTTGGCCACACCTTAAAAAAAATCTGTATTTTTTCATGTGAGACATGAGTTCTGTGTGAGTCAGTGAGCGAGGAAACTTGGACTTGGAAAACTTGGAAAAGTCCACAGATTAGTAGAATATGGCCGCATTCAAAATGGCATACTACATACTACTCGCATACTAAATCTACCTGTAAGTATTATGTAGTATGTAGTATGTGACCAAACCGAAATCTGTAGTGCACTGAAGATACTGGCCTGGTGTACTCCTCCAGTCAGAGTTTCTAGTATACAGCTCAGCCTGCTTCGGCCAAATGGCGCCAAATAACACTGGGGAGAAAAACGCAGCCAACTCTGAGTGTAAATGTGGTGTACTGATTGTAGAGGGGTGTGTTTTCATCAGAATGAGCCTCACAAAGTTAAAATATACAGGTCTGAAGATTAATAAAAGGTGAACTCACTTTAGAGGTTCAGTTTTTGAGTGAAATAGTCAAGGCTGGCTAAACATATTTGAAGTGAACTAAGCAGCTAGCTCTAAACAGTCAGGACAATAATAACAGCTCTAAGGTGAATGTGAGATAACTGGTCATATGACTGTATTAGTATGCTACATTATGTATCAAAACGTGTTACTGTACTGTATACTACACGCTGTGGGCTGTACATACTACTGTAGTATGCAGTATGTAGTACAGTAGTATGCCATTTCGAACACAGCCTATGTGTTTAGGAAGATTTGAGCTTAAGTTGCCAAAAACGTCCTTCACTTTCGACTACTGTGAACTTAGCACAGATCAGATTTACAGGATTAAAGAGAACGATTTACTTTGCTTAGGAAACAAAAGAGACGACATAATAAACAAACTGTTAGGCTTTCGGACCTGCAGCCTGTGAAATGTAAATAGACGGGTTTTGTGTAACCGCCCATGTACACGTCACTGTGACAAACCAATCGGATTAAACTTCTGAAGACGAACGGCTTCACTTGGCCGGCGGAGGGGGACCGGAAACTGCTATGTCTTAAAAATTACATTACCTGAGGAGTACGGAAGATTAAAAAATCCAGTAAGACTATATTATGTGGGTTTTTTTTACGTAGTATTGCATGTACTCAAAAACGTAAGGCTCTTTTAAGAATCATAGACCGTTTTTTTCTGAACACCCCTCCTCTTTTTTCTCTGGAGTCTCGTCCTGCGGCTCCTCGGCGAGTCACTCATTAGCGCCTTTCTGCTGCAGTATGAATGTGGATAAACACGCACGGAGGAGGCGATCGGTTTAATATCAGATAAACGGTCTACGGTTTATTGGAAATTTGGACGTACCGTTGTGTTTCACACATGGAGTCAGTATGTCATCGCCTGAGCGGGTGTTAAGGAGACGGGTTTGGGCGAAGAAATAGCCTGCGGTTGTGCAAATCTTGCCCGTGTTTTCGCAGGATCCATGAAGGTAAGCGCATGGAAACATCAGCCCTCTGGCCGCTGATCCCCGATCAGCTCGTGGAGTTCGCCTAGATTGTTGTTGCATGTGTGCGGTCAGTGAAACGATCCGGTTAATTATGCACCACACCAGCCAAGTAACCAGCTCCCAGTGAGTGGGGAGATATCGATTAGAAAGGACTGGTGTGAACGCAGCCAGGATTGGCGTTACTTGTTCTGTTTTTGTCCATAAAATGACGGCCGCTGAGCTGCATGCTGGATTTCTAGCCCCCGTTTTCGGTTTGCTGCCCTTGGAGAGGCCATTACGCAGTGATTCATATTCACGTTGGTTGGGAAGAGAGTGTCCATTGACTGCAGTAAACAGAGTGGGCACAGCCTCTCTCCTCTACCTTCAGTGTCTTCTGCCATGTGGGTCAAGATATGGGTTATACATCAGCCAGACATAACATCTGAATGGACTGACTCCCTTTATTCTGTGGAGACAACATGGGATCATGTTGACAGTGTTATGACTATTGGTCATGTTTCATGTTGCAGTATTGGTTGGACGTTTCTGATTGTGTTTGACTCAGATAACGTGTAAGTTCGGCTCAGCACTATTAGGTATCAAAGCTGTTGTAATCTGACCCTCTGCACACGATGGCACGCATGGATCCACGTCTGACTAAGCATGCATGAACACCTTCAGGGCCTGGAGTGGACATAGTGGTGTAATGGGGCAATGCGATCACATCAACATGACATTTCCTTGATGGCTCAGAAAGCTTTCGAGACTGCCCATACATTTGTGCAGTTAATGGTTATTGATTCCATTTGTTGCCTAAAGGCTGTTTATGTCGTGCAGGCATGTTGAAGAGCTTTTCTGGTCAGGTTCTGTGGAACAGGCAGGGCTGTAGAGTGCTATACTAGCATTCCTTCATGGAGTTATTCTAAAACATGACATGTACTGTAGTTCAAAGAAAAAGACAGAGAAGCACACTGTTAATGAGGGAACTGTTATTTAACTTGTTTGCCAAACGTCTCATGGACAAAAGACTCTGCCTCTGTTCTCCTCATAGCTAGGTCAGTGAGTTGGGAATGCAGAGAGAGCAGGAGCCAGGGAAAGAAAGGGAAGAGAGTTTCCTGCTGACTCAGCTCATACACCGATGATTATACCGCCCTAAAGGCCAAGCAGAGATTAAATGTTTGACTTTTCTTGAAAGGCCCTCATCTGTGAGAAAGAGAGCCTGTTTGTTTTTGTGACCTGGTTACTAGACATGACTGTGCTTTGAGGCAGCACTGTGCAGATCAGGGGAAGCTGGAAATTGAAAAGTAAATGCCTCTTTAAGAAAAACCAGCCCATCACGGAAGGGGTGAGGGTAGAGCTTCCATATTTTCAACAAATATCTGCTAACCGGCACTGTGGAATCTGTCAGTGAGTGATTGCCCTGGATCTGGCCACCGAGCTGGCCTTAAAAGGAAACGTGCTCAACCTGTGCCTGTTATTGTTTGGTTACTCCGGCTTCAGGAATTTATTGCAGCCAACGGCTTTCAGATTTTCAAACGCAGCGCGGTCTTTTCCCAAGAGGCCGTAGCAGAAGCTTCACGGAAACAGAGCTGCAAGAGGCCGTGTGCTGACTTACAAGGAGAGGACACACGTGTTGCACAAGTTTAGTGATGGCAAAAGGGAGATGATAACAGTAATAAAAGACTGACGGTGTCTAGCTACTGGTTTATGAGACAGTAGTAAAAAATGTGACCTCTATTTGTGTTTTCTGCGTGATGTTCTAATAAAACATTCAGCTCTAACAAAACTGTGGACTGTATCATCTCTGCTGTCCAAAACGTTCAAAGCACTGAAACTTTATTCTCTGTTACACACATTCCTCCTTTAGCGCTCTGGATTTAAAGCTTCTGATGGAAATAAGTTCAGGAAGAATGAATGTTTCCTAGCATAACAGAGAGCTGCATCATAGAAACTGTAGCCTAAATACAGCACTGGGCCCAGACCAAGAGACCGCCCTCTATTTATTTCATTTCCAGTCGAAAAGAAACCACAAAGTGCAAATAATTGATTTTTCAGCATCTGAAAAATGGCACAAACCAAATATTTACACAGAAGTTTCAACAACTACATAGAGCATCCAAGTGTTCAGTATTTAGTGTGAACACTCTTTTCCTTTATTACAGCTTCCATTCTTTTCCTGAGACTTGCTTTCAGTTTTTCAAAGAAATCTGCATGGATATTTTTCCCACCTCTCAGTTCTCATGATCCAAGTGTTCCCAGACACGTTCAGTGATGTTGAGGGCGGGAGAACACCAGCGGCTTCTTTGTTTAATGTGCAAATTGTCTTCTTTTTTCTACTTCCTTTTCTCAGTAATGGCTTTGTGGCAACTGCACATCCTTTCAGACTTGTAGCACTGCATGGTCTTCTCACAGTGGAAGGATGGACAGAAACACCCATGGATTTAGTTGTTTGTAGTGGAGCTCAATTTTTACCCTTCTACTGTTTATCTGATTGGTATAGTTTTGGTGTTCTGCCAAGTCTTACACAGTTGTTGGGAATCTTGTTTTCCTTGTATCTTTCTGAGCTTTAGTTTTGGAAACCCCTGTGTTGCAAGAGGAGCATCTTGTATGTCCTCAGACATAGCTCCTGAAAAGTGACCTAATATTTTGACCTCAATTTAATTAAATACAGGATGATCTTAGACTTTTCCACAGTATTGTCTCTGGGTTCATGTGCGCCGTTAGCCAAATGTTCTGTGTGTTTGATTTGTCTGTCTCATTGCAGATAAGAATTTGACATGATTTCACTAGTATGTCAGACATCTAGTGCGAGCGTTAGCCATCCTCAGAGATGCAAACAGTGTAATCAGTGAGCTTTTTCACAGTGACTCCCGAGTGCTGCGTTTTTGCGTATGGGCTAGCGTTTGCATTTAGATAGTGAGCTGACCCTTGGACCGCTCTAATGGGAAGAGCAGCCAGTGCAGCTGTTCTGTGTGGCTGACAGGGCTTATTTAATTACATTTGTTTTGAATGTGCAGTGCTAGGCTTGGATTGGCAGCCTGTCCATGTCTGTTGACTTCTGAATACAGTGCAAGAATTTATCAGTTATTGTAAACTGCCAGAGAGGCTAGGCCAAGCCTTGAGCATATTCTTAAGGGGAAATTCATGTTTGGTGTGCTTACCTTGTCTATGAACCTTGTCTAGGTTTTTCTCTTTTTGTTGTTGTGCACTGTCACAGCCTTATTTGCTGTCTTAGACTCTTAGCCTTATTTGCTCCTCATTATCCAAACTGAATCTTATTAATCACAGGTATTTTCAGTACTTGTAGAACACTGAAGAACTTCATAAAAAGCATTTAGACTAATTAACAAGAACCTGTAAGTTTGCAAGAACTGGTATACAGAAACAAGGGGCAAGTTACAGTTGGATGTCAGCCTGCTGTGCCATTACTATCATCTTTGTTTCTTAATGCTGGAACCACTTGGGAACATCATCCCAGTTTGGGTCAATTCAGCAACAACAAGAAGAAACATATATAAATGCCTTCAGCATGAGTATAATAGAAAACATTTTCTATAAAAAGACCTGAAATGGTAATGAATGATAAAGACATCAATCAATAAAGCGCAGTTTAACTAAAACACATGGAGTATAAAATTAAAAGCTTTCATAGGAATATATAAATGATATTTGCTGATTTTATTAGTTATCAAAGGTTTATCTCTTTGATATTAGTGTCATATTGATTGGGCCCTGGTGCGTAATACTGTAAAGGGTTGTTTTGGTGGTAGGTCATCTTTTGCATTCTCCATGTCGTCGAATGCAGGGTACATGGGACGGAGTGTTATGAAGTTCAACTGAGCTGACCTGAACACCTAAGTAAAGATAACACCTGAACTGGTGGTAATCAGTCAGTGTCATGCTGGAACGTCCTGTGTCATCACTGCATCATCCTGGCTAAGCTGCACAAAAGCCTGAGAGTTATGACGAAGCTCGGAAGGCATCTTAGTTATCAACTGGCTAACAATTGGCAGGACTGTAGCTGGACATTGCTGCGGCCATCCGTAGCCTTGCTGCTGTTGTGTTTGACTACGGTTCTCTTGGAGGAACTATGTGCTTGCCTCTCCACTCCCAGATTAGATGCATGATAGGCGAGGTCCAGACAGATCAGCTTATTCATGTTGTTTGGTCACCTTTTTCTTTAGTTTGATATACCATGTCAGGGGCTGGCTCAGGTGTTATGTTCTAGAGTCATTTCTTAACCATTTTTGTTTGGTCTAGGCTATATAAAACCCAAATGAACTTCTGTAATCAAGCAGATAGTGAGGAGTTTGATACTGAGGGCCTGTTAAGACCTCACAGTAATATTGGTTTTGGGTGATCGTATCATAAGTTGGACAGAGCTAAGTATCGTTCTAAACTGGGTCCAGTGCATATTGGAGATTAGCATCATTATCATATTACTTGTATCACGGAGGTGGTCAGGAATGCATACAACCCCCTAAAATGTTCATTGTGAGCACTTAAGAGCCTGTTTACACCTTGTGTTTCGTGCCCGGATTGTGTGGAGGTGCTGACCAGATACCTTCCATTTGTACTTTCCATTAAAATGTGTCTCTGGTTTGACCAGATGACATCTGATTTTACTTCCCCCACTAAACATCATGTCAACACATATGTTGTTTTTGTCTTACTTTTGTTTACTTTTTCCACCGTTACGTTACCGGCTGGCAAGCTTGGCTTGGACACTTTCATCAGCCTAGAGTGGAAGAAGATACTCTAAATGTTTGTAACAGTTGATGCATGTAAACCAGCAGTGACCCGCAGGACATTTTTGTCTGAGAGCAAACGCATGGAGATGCTGGTCAAGAAATCTGATCACTCCAGACACTTGAGACCCATGGAAATGCTAGGTGTATATGGCTATATGTCTTGCTTTCTAATTATGAGCAGATCATTGGAGACAGATGCTAAGTTCACATGTGAAGAATGCCTAGTGTGCTTGCTGCTCCTCATTCTTTGCATATTTAACTGCCGAATCCAGTTCTGTTTCAAACTCTCACCTCTCCATGTGAACGGCTTAGCTTCCCAGACTCATTCCATACAGGCCATACTTTCCCAGAGTTGTAGCATATGTCTTTTATACTGCTTGTTTATGACCTACCCATGGGCCGAGTTTTCGTCTTATCTTGAAAACAGAAGAGAATGGAACAGAGCTTTCGCCCCGCTGTGTCGGCCCTTGTCGCCCAGGCTGTTTCCCAGAATGCGGCAGCAAGTGTCTCGCTCAGATAAGCGAGTGCAATGCCAGCCTCCTACCACCCTCAGCCTGCTACTCTTGTCACAGAAGTCTGGAGCGAATCTTTCTCACTCTCACACTTTCTTCCTGTCCACTCTTCCTTAGCAACAAAGCATGCCCCTTACTAAGAAGTATGTAGGCAACCGGCACAGATTTGGTGCTCTCTAGTATATGCGCACAGTGGTTTACATCTGGGCACTACTATGGAAATATGCTGACTGCAGGTTTTGTGTATTTGCATCCAAGCAATTGAACATACGCCACACGATTTAGTGTTTGATGTTCTGCCTCCGTTTCCTTGATGTGAAAATGAGACTAGAAAGGCCACATCTATTCCACTGGTTTGCACTGCTTAGCTAGCAAAGGCAGCTGCTTAGCCACTGTTCAGATGTCAGATTAGTTTCTGTGTTTTGCTTACATTTCAGGAGCAATTCCACCAGGAATGCAATGGTGAGGGAAGCTGAAGGAACCTGACAGAAAGTAGATAATGTCTCTGCAGATGTAAAGTGTGTCTTAAGTAGAGGAGATTTTAGAACGCAGCCCAACCTGAGGTTTGGCCTCAGTGGCTGTTTTTGCTTGTCTTGGGTGCTGTGCTGGCCAACTTTTAGCAATAGCAATTTTTCTGCGTACTTTTCCACAGTCCATTGAGAGGCATTACCACCTAAGAGTTTCTGGGTGACTGAAGGCCGTAGCAAGAAACTGGGTTGTTTTCTACCTTTCTTAAGCCTTGCAGACAGGACCAGTTGTGAGCCTGTTTAGGAATGGCTTAGGTTAATGTGCTTTATACAGTTGTGATGAACCATTGTAGTAAACCAGTTTACTAAAATGTATTTCGACACAGATCCTACATGGATCCATGTTTTTGGCATAGTTATTGCTTTTTTTTTGTCTTCCACTTTGTATGCATGAGCCTTTCCCACCCCTGGTTTTACTTCACTTGGACGCAACAGTGAGTCACCATATGTGCTTAATAAGTTGTTTGCAGTGACCTGATCCTGATGACACATGAAATCCAGATGGAGGGCAGAGAGCGAAAAGCAGAATGGATGAGTTGTAGGCATGCCTGTACTCTGCTAGTTTAGATGATATTACGAGAGAAAGGTATATACAGAAAATCACCACATATATTAGGTGAGATCCTTATTTTATGAAGAGGGGTTTTTTTTGGTTTTTTTTTTTTTTTTTTTTAAACTGAACTGAAAAACCTGCCCACCCTCGAAACAACTACCTTCCCCCTCAGACGACCTTCAACTCAAGAACGTTTTTGCTGGCTGTTGAGTCGAGCTCTATACTAAGGTTCTCCTCATTGGTGCCCCAGTCACAGACAGAAAGGTTCGCAAAATGTTTTTGGTGACAACACATTTTGGTACTAGATAAAAGCTCCTTGTTTTTTCTTACTAGATTGAGGTGATTTGAGAGCTTGTGATAGTGCCTACTATGTAGAAAATCGTTCATTCATCCTCCGTCTGCAGTTCACACCACAGCAGCTCAGTGATGGAAAAGCATTTGCAAACAAACCATTATTATTTATTCTTTAGTCATATATAGAATTGTTATAAAACTGTAACAGCTTGTATTGAACCAGTTCTCCACATTGGCTGATGGCGATATGCAGTCATGTGTTCAGATACTGAAATTGGAATGGGGAGGGGAAAAACGGGTATATCCCTTTCATAGAGTGATGCTTATTGGAAAGCTGAATTGCAAGTGCTTGCTCTTGCTTTATTCAATCATGCATCTCAGCTTACAGCTTTATCGTTCTGGATGTTAGAATGCTGGAGCCGTCCCACTCACAAGTGCCTAAGTTGCTCCCTGCTTCTAGCATCCCCCGTTCTGTTCTCTTCACACATGTGCTGATGTTATTTTAACCTCGTTGGACAGCTTGACTGGACCCTTCTAGTATGGAAGCTTCAGCTGTTTGATGGTTTGATTGATTAGACTAATGGAAGGAAGGTCATGGACCTGGTCATCTAGCTCAGGGGCCTGGGGTCTGGTCAGCTGACTTCCATGGCACTGTCACTGAAGCTCCTTGGCTTATTTGCCCTGTAAACTAATGCTGACTCCACCCTAATGTGGGATTAGAGAGGCGTGCTTTGGGATGTTCTCTCAGGATTACAGCCCTGCTATCCGCTCCTCTGTATGGATGGTCATATTGACAGACTGATATTTAATCTAATGATGTGGTGGGCATGGTGAATTCTGGCGGTGTTCTGTGTCTACAGCTGTAGTCAGGGTGGAAGGTGTGTCTTGTATACTTCACTGTCTTTGTGTTTGGTAAGGGTTGAGTCATCAGTGACTTAGAGTTTCATGTGAAAGGTGATGTAATTAGGGATGTGCAAACGGCTCAGTGTCTTAGGAGACCTTTATTCAAAACATGACACCTGGCCGCATGGCATGTTGGTCACACAGTTTAGGTAAGATATGTTGCAGTGTGTGTTACCTGTAGTGTTCTCTGTAGCGTTTTAATAAATATTAAGTCACTCTGGATAAAAGCATCTGTCAGATGCCATAAAAATAAACATGCATAGTGTGTACAATCTTAACTGATATATTTTCTACAGACTACTTATGTTATGGGGGGAAAAAGAAATAAAATTTAGTGGCATCAATACAGTATAATTTCAAATGACTCTACGCGAAGTTGTCTGCTTCTTTTACTTGACTTGGACTATATCAGTGTTATTACTGCTAATGCTGGTTTTAGACCAGATGCTTGGTTTGGATACACCTCTAAATTTTTTAACAGTGACCGTTCACATCATCAGAAATAACCATGAGTGAAAGGCAGAAATACTTTCCTATTTGATATTTACACCAATTAAAACACAGGAATGGAAAAACATATATATCCTCAAATTAGTTCATGTTCATGTGAATAAAAGTCATATTAAAATAACTTAACATCGTCTCATTGAATTAAAACGTTATTACTCTAAAATGTTATTTTATAGAATTTCAGTCACTGAGGGTGAAAATGAATGTACTGAGTTAATAAACAAATTAATAATAAAAGTGTTTTATTATAATGCATAATGATGTGTAGATTTTCCACTAACATTTAATTTACTTGCCCTGCCCTTTCCGACACATGTGTCAGAAGTTTCAACATCCTGGACCTCATAGTTGATCCTGAGTCATGAAACTGCATAGAGCGAGGGGGATATAGAGTTCATTCTCTTCCCGTTGGCTTGAGAATTACTGCACAATTTGTGGTTGTCTTTAGCACCAGTCCAAGCAGGCTGGAATTCCAGCTGTCTGCAGAATTTTCCCGAGCTAAACCACTGTCTCATATGTTGAAAGAGTCATAGAGAAGTACCTTATAGTAGTTATTCTACTTGCTCGCTGTTCTCCATCTGTATTGCACAGTCCGGTGTTTAGCCCAGTTGGTTGTGTTTGAAGCTATTGGGGTGTTCTGTATCAGCTGCAGTCTGCAAATGTTCCCCTGAACCTTGGCTATCGATATTATATAGGCTAGTATATTGTCTCCGTCAAAACATTGCATGTCTTACATTACTCAGTACATTACAGGAGATGAGCAAAACGTTCCTAACAGTGTAAGTTATTATACCCAGTAGCATTTCTGTTGGTCTGAGAATTTTTATGCTGGTCTCCAACAAAACCAGCATCTTTTCTGATGCTTGTATACTGGGCAATCAGCATGACTAAGCTGGGTGACCAGCTATACCAGCAACCGATCAGTACTACACCAGCTTATACCAGCACGGAATGCATAAGTGGCATAAGAACTGTCAAAAATATTGTCAAAGCAATGTCAAAGTATCACAATGTAATGCTTTTATGATCCTGTATAAATTCTTAGAAGCACAGTATGGATTTTTATATTAGTTTGCATAGAAGATTCGTGGCAGATGGTTCATTTTGTAGGCTATTTTGTTTAAGCTTCCGATCACTAGATACCAGTGCTATAATCTGTCTTTTAACCAGTGGACTCTTCCACTCCACTCCACTCGATTCCTTATGCTCCACAAATAGTGTAGGGGGACACCTAGCATTAGCAAACCTATGCATAGGGTGGTGTGTTCTTCATACTGAAACAGTTTTCCTAAATTAGAAAATGTAAAACATGTTTGAGCACCAAGTTAGAACTGTTTTGTTTGCACAAGTCTCATGATGTGTCTCACAGAATGTATTTAATGCATTCCATTATTTACATTTATTTGCCTCAGCTGAACACAACCAGTTCACATTTTGCTTTCTAGTGGTTTAATCTTATTGTTAAATCAAATGACTGCAAAAAAAGTACTGATTGTGATTCAGTGATTAAGTAATAACTGTGACAGCAAAGATTTATGCACACATGTTCTAATATGCAGCATGCCTTTGGTGAACACTGATGGTGGTCTGGCTGGGTTTCCTTTCAGCTATCAGCCTAGTTAAAACCACATTCACCTGTTTGTGGAGAGATATGCAAATATGTACGGCTGATAGTCAAATAACAAAATCCAAGAAGGCAGACGGATGAGATTGTTGAAGTCTGGCTCTGCGTTGATTACTGTTAAAGGTTGTATTTGGTGGGTTAAGAGACATGACGGTCTGTTTCATCTTCCCCTTTGTTTGTAAGCGATCCCAGCTCCTGCTGCTTTATGTCTGCTTACATGCCCAGTGCTTCACAATCATTGTACGTCCAGTGAATACCTGGGCACAGACCTGCAGTCTGAGCTGGGATTTTAAAGGTAATCCAGGTAAACAGTGCTGACCTCGCCGACTCCTCTAACAGACACCATGTGTAACATAAAGGAACAGCAAACCAGACAGTACACCTTGCTAAATGCATGAGTTAAAATGCTTGTTTTGGATTGATGGGTGTCTGAAGTGCATTAGACTAGATTACCTCCATTCCTAGTTGTGTTTATTGAACAGTTTAAATGGCTGCTGTATATGCTTTGTGTTTATGACTCTTTGGGCTGTATCAGTCAGTGTCTGCCATTTGTGAGTAGTAGGCCATGAGTAACAGCCCTGAGCATTTTGCGGTCCTGTCATCATCTAAACCTTCAATCCTGGCTATAATATATTAACACGCAAACCATGAATTGTCCTGTGTGAGTGAAAGTCACACTGGAGTCATGCCACAGAGAAAACATGGATACTGTATTAATTTGTGCTTTGTTATAATTTTATGCTCGGCCATTGTGAGTTCTTTTCATTGAAATGTTTATATTCGTTGATTTTTTTTTTTTTCTTTTTTTTTAAATGGTACAACTAATGTTAAGTCGACCTGTGTGCCCTTGGTAAATAAGGAGTGCTGCAGGTGTGAGCCAGCGATGATGAGGCCTACTTGACAAATCTGATAAGCTGTTAGAGATTTTGAATTTGTATAGGCAGAACTTTGCCCCACCACAGTGCTGCTAAAAGGATTAATCAGCAGAAGAATAGTTATAGAAGTTGATCGATTTAATTAGGCATGCCCAATACCACTTTTTCTCTACCGATACCTGTTTCTTAAATATAGGCTATATATAAGGTTATCAGGAACAATAAATAATGATAAATTTAGACTGAAATGGGCAATATTTATTGATCTACACATACAGAAATGGTGTCTTTCAGTATGGTGTTGGGCCACCATGTTTGTTAACACAACATGCATACGTCTCAGCATGGAATTGTAGAGGTTCCTAAAGGTGTTCTGTGTTGATCCATCCCATGCAGCTTTAATAATCTCACGCAGTTCCTGCAGATTTTGCGGTGAAGTGGAGTGATGCCAGGCCTTCTGGACGTGTGACACATAACAACAAACTGTTCATCTTGTCACTGACTACGATGCCTCCACACATGGATTCGTTGGTTGTCTCCACCAAGACAAAAGCGGGACTGGTAGATGACCCGCTGCCGGTTTGAGTCAATCCATGACAGTCTGGCACGTCAGCATTGCAGTCTTTGGCGAAGTTGATGGGGTATTAATGGCAGTCATTGTAACAGTCCTGCATGTAGTCCTGCATCATTCCTAATTCCTTCTGGGTGCAACTACTTTTTGATGACGAGTGTATATAATTAGTAATAAAACAGAAGCAGATCTGAATGTTGGTTCATATCCAAATTTCTGAAGTCATTTGTCTCATACATGTCTCATGTCTTGTGCACCTGCATTTACATCTCCAAATGTCAGAATCATGGCTAAAGGCTATCACTAAGCCGAGAGTCCAGTGGCTCCTTCCACTCCCTCAGTAACAACCTGTATACATTAATGATTACTGGTCCCCATCACAATCACTGTAATGACATCTGCCTTCGTAAATTTCTCAAAAATAAACCGCTTCACATTAAACTACTCTGAATGACTTGTTTTCCTTCTCAGTGACTGAATTAAGTAGAATGTTGTTCTGTTTGCAGGCCCTTACTGCAAAAGTATACTTTTTTTTTTTTGTGATTTGTGGTTTTTGTAAGCTGGTTTGAAACTGGTTTGAAACTGATTTGGAGAGGAAGCCTGTTCTGGTGAAGAACTGTGGAGCTGACCGATAGACATTTAGAATCTTCTAACCTCTCCAGCCCTCCTGAGGAGGTTTGACCTCGGCTGCCAAAATCACAGCCGGACATTTTGACCACTGTTGATGTGCAGAACATCTACCTCATGGTGATGGTTAAGAGATTTAGAGATTTAGATTTCTTTCTCGTGCTTGTTTTCCATCCACCATATACAGCGTTTCCTCCCCTATACAGAACTTAACGCTTTGGGTATTCAGAAGCTATTAATGGTGTCATGGTCAATTAGGGCTGTATGGTTTGGGGAAAGTGTGTAATTGTGATTTTTCTGGCCAATATTGTGGCTGCAGGTTGAAATGTGATAATTTTCTATAAATTGATAACCTAGTACTTTGGCCATAAAGACCAAAATATACATTTTATTTTTTGGTCGAGGCTTGAACGCAATTTATCACAATAACAGTACAATAGCATCATGTTGTTCACCTCTACAGTGTTTGGTTGCTTTTGTTTGACCTGACCCATTTACAGGTAGATCACAAACTATATAATTTTCAAGTTAAGAAAGCTGTGTTAATACCTTAATTATAGGGTATGTTTAAAATTACAGCTCTTGCTATTTGAAAATTGTTCTCTTTGAAAGGGCAATTTCAATATGAAAATGATTATGTTTAGTGCTCTGCAATGGGAGAATAGCTTACATGCATTAGCTTTACCTCATCATCTCTTTGGCATGTCGGTGTTTGCTCATGACTTGTGACATCAAAGATTTGTGGGGCCAAGGTCATAGTTTTCTTCCACATACCAGCTGCGGTTATTGCAGTTTGCTGCAGATCTAGTAAAATGTTTTCATGCACGGATGGATAACCAGATGATAACTTGCGTACTGCTATCAGCGTTATATAACTGGACAGTAAAGGGTTTTTATTATGAGGTTCGTAAGACATTCTTAATCTTCTGTTGTTCCACTGAACCTCTTCACATTCTTTCATAACAAGAACGCTTTCCTCCTGAGGGTTCATGTGACGCTGCGCTCTTTTTCCACCTTCAACCCTGTGGGAATTCCCTGCATTGATCATATGTGGTAAATGAGCTTATCATGTAAGCTTGTCATTGTCTGTAATTATGAGTGTATTCTGGGGTCAGTGTTCTCACATGGGCCTGGCTTGTCCAATAGCAGGCAGGACTTTTTTTTCCCCCCCGTCAGGAAATCCCTGTCCTCATCCGTCCGTAAGAAGTTAAGAGAACCTTCTTGGTCTTTTTTGCCTGGTTACAGGGCTAGACCCTTACGTCTTACTATCCATCATCAGCTTACGTCTCATGATGTAATTCTCCTTTGCCACTGTTGCTATAGCAACGGCAGACAGTCTCACCACGTGACCCCAACGAGAGGAGAAACCACTATGGAGGTTAATGACATCATTGTCGTCACAGAGAAAAGTGTGTGGTAAGCCCAGTAATTAGTGGTACAGTGAGGGGTGTCTGTGTGGAGGTGGGCTGAGGAGCTCCCTCCTGAATATGGGAATCACTGTGGATAAAAAGAACTCGAGCGAGAACAAAAGAGCTGGAGCTCAAACAACAAAGCCACAAACAAGTAGATGCAGTGTTTTCCTTTCTTCCCTCAAGAGGATGCCGTTGTTTCTTTTGAAGTGTCATTGAGGATTTTTGAAGTATTTATCCTGGATGTCTGACTGTCCCACAGACAAGCAAATATTTATTTCCTTTTGGTTCTGAGAGATTTGACCTTGGTCCCGGCAGCCTGCTTATATCCAGAAAATAGTTGAAAGGCTTGTTTAATTTGTAACTGTTCTTAACAACAAACATAAGAGCATTTCTTGAGCTGCAAGTGCTCTTGCGCAGGCGTTCTGGTGATACATGCCTGCAACGGCTGCAGAATCTATCAAACTGTGTTTATTCTTATTAAATAAAACATAAGCAAATATGACATTGATTATTATGAGCTGATGCTGACATTTGTATTTTTCATATTGTTGCTGTCCAGTGAAAAACATGTATCTCCATTTTTGTCGATTTTGACTTTTATGGATCGTTTGAACACAGCAGCTGCCATAATGAAAGGGTCAGCAGAAATGGCTCTAAACTGCTTGGAAAAAAGTCTGGTTCCATTGACTTACTTTCAAATGAAATTAGGTTTTTGCCCTCTACTGTAAATTTGCCATTTTGGAGATACTTGTTGTCTGTTGACATTCCTGTTGGAGAGATTTATGCATGTCGTATGATAGACTGGTACATCATTGGATGCTGATGAAGACTCAGTGTCTTATATGAGGTGTTTTCTCCTCAGTGGGCAATGTGCCAACATGTTAGTTTGTCCTAGAAGAAAGTTTTTCTAATGTTTTTGGCTCTAGCTGACCTTAGCTAGAGTAGTTAGCAATCATGCCTTTATCATCGTTATGTCCTTATAAATGACCTATTAAGCTCATTTCCAGTGTTTAAGTTTGTTGTTGGGTTCTACCAGAATAGAGGCTTAGATTGTCCCAAATCTCAACATTTTTTCCAAACTGTACATATATATTCACTTTTTGTTTGAGCTCCTGTGTTTTTAAGCCCCGTCCCTGATGAGCCAAGTGTGCTCTGATTGGTCAACTCAACCAGTCCTTTCTGATTGGTCAAATACCAGAGCTTCAGAATTTCTCCACTACACTTCTGAGGCTTTTATTACAAGGGTGTCAGTTATACTGTATCAGACTGAGCCAGAGTCTGATCCTTAAAGTCAGATAGGACAAGCACACTGACTGGAAAGCCTGATGAGGCCCATTGATGCACACACATGCACAGACAACCAGCATGCTTTAATTACACATTCTTAGGTGAAGTAAACCCAAACAACACTTAAAAATTGCTTTGTCCTCTTTCCAGTCCCACTCTGTCTTTCTCGCTCTAGCATTCGTGTGGCTGGGAGGCCAGCGCCCTCGCTCTCATACTGAAGAGAGTGTCCATTTTAAGATTTTCTGTGATTTTCTTCTAATTCAGCAGAGGTTTGCTTGGGGCTGGGCAGCAGCTCCGGCTCTCCACCACCACACTTGTTAAAACATTAGTGGTTTTTCATTTAAATGTTAGTCTTGCTATCTTCTTACCGAAACTGAGCAAGTATCCAAATAGTGATTTTGTTTTTCAGCGGGAGACATAACCCTTCCTTTTTGCATGACAGTGCAATGCCCTTTTGCCTATAGTATTGTTGAAAGTCTCAAGGTCAACTGATTATTTGTGAATAATTGCACTATATAATAGTTGCACAATAGTTCCACTAGCAATGTGGACTCATAAAAATACTGTGTGGTGATTATACCTAAACACGCAAACAATCCACATGTGATGCTGTTGTTGTAAAAACTGAATAGATTATAGGCAATTGACAATATCAGTTAATGATCAGTTAATCAGATAATTATCAGTTAAAGCCAAATAATACAAAGCCATTTGACCACTACACAAGCATTAAGCTAGGGATGTGCCGGCTGGAATGTCATGCGGACCACTGATGTACACGAACCTCGTCATGAGTTACATGAACCTTAGACCGGGTATTGCACTGTTGCTCATACACACACTGTTGTCAGGGATTCCGTCACTGTATTGGATCATGTCTAGCCCGCCTTGCCAGAGATCTTCCTTGTTTTTCTCTCTCCATTACGTCCCTTGGGATTAACACAAACTGAGTTAGTCAGTGTGTCTCGCTCTCTCTCGCTCTCTCTCTCTACCTGGTGGAATATTAAGATTGAAGTATTGGGACTGCATTTCTTACCTTTCTATGTTTGCCCAGCAGAGGTCTAACCCTGCAGTGCTATGTCTCTAACATTTAAGCTCACATGCCTTCCACCACACTTTCATGCAGTGTATAAACTCTCTATATGAACATCAAGGAGTAACAACATATATACTGGCTATTTTTAGACTACAGTATGACGTAAGCTGGAAAATGCATGAGGGTGAGAGGGAGGTGCGGTCAGTGAGTGTGAGTGAGTGACATGTTTAAGAATTCTTTGGAATTACCTGGATTTCTGCCAGAATGACTCTTTGAATGTGATTTGATCCTAATCTTAGTCATAATGACAAGCAAAGTTCAATATCTTTATTGGATAAACGGTTTTAAGTGGCCATGGTCATTTAAGGAAAACGTGTCATTATAAATTCAGATATATGAAAACACACAATGTTGGTTACTTGTTCTTCACTACAGACA
>CM067486.1:19797422-19979606 GCA_034552555.1 Semaprochilodus insignis
GGCCTGAACAAATCAAGTTTTAGAGGCAATGACATTCATGGTATGGAGACTAGGTTATGAAAGGAAGATGACACAGCCAGCCAAATTGTGATGTTGGTAAATTAATGTTGGTACTTCAGGTTATTTTTTGCACCTTTGTGACAATAAAACAAATAAAACACCACAGAAAATGAGAATAACTTCTGAATCATTGGCATCAACTTCTGAATCATCTCACCAGGCTGCTAGCCACACCTCTTCTGTCTGCCATCTTTAAACAAAAGCTGGGTTGTGCTGCTTTCTGAGATTGCCTTATTGGCTGAGGAAACATTCAATGCTCTCTTGATATTTGGTCAAAATAAGGCCCCACAGCAGGCAGAATTTTGAGCAATGTAAGAATTAAGACAGCCTTCTTATGGACAAATGAGACTTCTTTTTAAGTGTACAGAGCATTGCACAAAGCACTGCATACCAAAATCCTCTCCAAGCAGCAAAGCATGGTGGAGGGGTATTATGTCGTCTATAACTTGTATTTATAGAACAACCACTAAAGTTATTCCCGTATTTAGGTATAACCAGACTGTCTAGACTTTATTGTGCTGCTAAAGCCAGTTTGTTACCACAGTTCAAAATGGCAGAAGCACGGATTAGGAGGAGTTCAGCTTTTAGAAGAAGGAATGGATTACTGCTCGTTAGGTCGTTTTTGTGGTCTGGTTATTTTGTGCATTGTCAAAACAAAATGGCCCCAGTCCGTGTTGTACACAGGTACACAGCCCCAGCCTTGCAGCACTTCAGCCAGTAAAAACAAGTTCCTGCCCATGGTCTTGCGAAGGGACAGCAGCGCTGGCATACTTAAAGCAATAAGCTACAAGAGTCCATGTGATTTTTACTGTGGTTGAAGGGTGCATGTGATGTAGTTAAACCCCTACCTAATTTGAAATCACTGTAGAGTTGTGCGAGAGCTTACAGCTCTTATAACGCAACAATAAAATGTACTAAAATCATTTAGTTCCAAAATGGATAGTGGTAACCGTTGAATGGTTTTTAATAGCTTAGGCCTTTTGGAGTATTTTGCCATGAACTCAAACATGAATCATGTATTCAAATCTGTTATCTGAACTCCACTATCCATAATTCGATGTTACCAAGCATAGTTGTGGTGTGAACAGCAGTACTAGAACAACAACAGTCCTCTTTACTTTGTGAACACAAAAAGCACTGGGGTCACTGGTAACTAGTCCATGTCCAGGTTCACTTTAACAGAACAGAGTTTGCTTCATTTAAAAGGAATTGGATGTGAAAAGTGTGAAAACAGAAGGAGGGAGAACAGGAAGGCGGTGAAAAGGCAAGAGCAGTTCACACGATGGTCAGAGAGGGAGAAATGCTGAAAGCCAAGAAAGAATGCAGTGACATACGTCAGACTGTTGGCCACTACATGTACATTAGTAGGGCACACTAGCTTACAGACTCATGTGGTACTGTATTTAACAAACAAGTATTCTGTCATTATTTAAAAGTAAATGCTAAAGTATCTTAAGCTTAAAATGAGCTTTGTAAACTTTTTAAAAATTTTTTTTTACATTTTCAGTAAATACATATTCGACCATGTGGATGTGGTGTGGTAGAACAAACTCTGCAGTTTATTTTTATGGCTAATTGAAAATGCACACATGCAGCTGCGTATTCCTGCTGAAAGAACTTTTTCTTCAGACTGCAGTTGACATGACGGGCCGTAGTGGGTCCAGAAGGAGCATCAGAGGAATAATCACATAATTATTTCAGTTTAATGCTTTGCTAGTAGATGAGGAGTGTTTTTATTTGAGATCAGTCGAATTTGAACATGTCTGTTCAGATTCTGTCGCATGATGCGTCAAGGGTGTCAGTCAGCAGGGTGATGTCACCGCATGCATCTTCTGTTCCATGATGTTGTCTGGTGTAACAGCAGCACTTTAGTGCATGTGAGACAGGCTACACAGGTCTGTTTACCATCTCTGAAATGTAATATCACCGTAATGTCACATCTCACTATGGCATTAATGCAGTGCACAGCACTTCCTGTGTGAAGGGAACGAGCTGAATATAGACCTGCTTCCAATTATAGTGGGCCCCTGTTCTGGCAGGGCTCCTGCAGTGTGGGGGGCTGTGGAGCAGGCTGATACTGTAACCTGGCAGGAGAGTTTTTGTGGTGACATGGCACTTCCTGTGTTCTCATGAAACAGCGCTGTGAGAGGGCACTCCAGACGGAGCACACTTAATGATTATGACCTCTGTTTGGAGTGGGTCTGTGTGTGATGATCAAAGCCTATAACCTGGAACCCTCAGTATTTTATGAGCTCTGAGGTCATTTTTAAGGCAAAGTGCAAACAGAATAAGAAACATTTTTTTTCCTTTCTTGTACATGTCTGTTGTACTGTACTGTTTTAATATATACTGCATATCGTTGCTGTCCAAAGAAAAACGAGTATCTCCAGAATGGCAACTTCACAGGAGAGGGCAAAAACCTCATTTAATTCTGATCTAAGTCAAATAGAGGCAGACTTTTTTCTCAAGTGATTTTGGGCCATTTCTGTTGGTCCGTTCATTCTAAAATTTCACACAATGTACACAGCAGCTGCTGTGTTCAAATCATCAGCAAAAACGGAGATACATGTTTTCCTTTGGACAGTGACGATATGCAGATACATAAACATTTATAACATGTATCAATAGGTAGCACATTCATTTGATTAGGATAGACAATTTAGCTCAGTAGTCCATCCGAAGTACTATAAGTATATCCTCAGTTATCCATTTAAAATATTGATCAAATCTAATCATTTTTCTTATCATTTTTAAGCCAATATCAGCTGATACTAAAACAGATTCCGATATCATCATGAATCCCTAGTTTCTAGTAGTTTCCCTGTTATAATAGATACAGTATATTGTCAAAGTGCCTTATTTGAATTCTGTAGGTCCCTCTGGAAAGGCTTTTTCAAAGATCCTTTAAGTTAGGACTGAACATTGTGGTCGATTTGGTTGATTTTTACACACCACAAATGTAATTGCGCTTTAAATTGTGTTTCCTTTCTGTAAAGAGGTGAGCAATATGGCAATATATAATGCTTGCTTGATTTGTCACGTGCGTTCAGTTGGAAAGGAAAAGAAGAACCGGTAGTGCTATATTTTATCAAAAACTGTGAATACAGTGTTTTTTCTTCCATATTTACACACTGTGTTGTTGCAGTGAATCCAGTCTAATTTTGCTCTGTTGATAATGAAATATGGAGTTTGTCAGTGTTCTACAAGTACTGACAATATACACTCTAAATTAGGAAAAGAAAAGAATATATGCAGGTTACATAGTGTCTTAGTCCAGTCTTTTTTTTGGGGGGGTGAAAAAACAGAATATCCTAGATTCCTGGCTTTCACAACAAACATAGTGTGCCAGGCAGCCAGTTGTGGTCGTATTGTCATGTACACAGCACATGGGTTTGGTTGTTTCTAAATTGGTCTAACTGTCGACAGACAGTTCAGAAGTTCCTTGTCTTTAGATCACTTTCCCTTGTTACAAACTTGTTAAGACAACATTGTCAGTAATATAGGCTTTAGTTCAAATTGCAGTTCTTACAAACTACGATGTCTGTATAGTAGTGCTTTCCCATGAATGCACAGCTGAGGGAAGTAACCCCCCTTTGTTTTTTGGCTGTAAGAATGCTGACCCTGCATATTCTCTATAGTCTTGGGATCTACATATATTTAAATGAGTTAAATGATTTGAATACCTGAAATGTTATCTGTTATCTTAGCTAGTTACATAGTTATGTATAAAAATTGACCTAAGAAAATTCAGGCTTTAATTTGGCTCCTACTACTGTTTAATTTTGGGTTATGCAACAGACCTGTATCCTTTTTTACAAATACCAGTATGTCATGCAGAGTCAGTAACCACATAAGCATGTGTGTTTGATAATATGTAAGTCTTGCATGGTTTGTGGGAAGTGTATGATGATTTTAAGGTGTGCTGGTTGCACAATGCTAATGGTTGGCTATAAGCTTCCATTACTTGACAGCTGTGCTTCAGAAATGATGTTTTTGTTTGTTTTTGAGCGTAACTGAAACCACTGCATGTCTGAATGAATGTTTTCACAGTCTACACCTGCACTCTACAAAACCATATTCATCTCGTGCTCACAGCACCGCAGCTGTCAGTCTGATGTATAAAAAGCATGTTTTGAAGAACTAAAACCCAGACCTTCAGCAGAAACAACAGAATTGGTCCTTCTTGGTCGTTTTTCCACCCACATGGCAGTGCGAAGGCACTGAGGGCTGGCCAGGCTGTGGGTGGGGGCCTTGCTGGCGCCGCAGTTCCAGAACACAGGGGTCAGGTAGAGGAACCGGTGTGTTTGTACAGGCGAGGAGAGTTGGCACTTGGTCAGGCGGAGTCACTCTAGTCATCCACCTGCTTAGCCTTTCATCATACTCTTCACCACTCTTTCCATGGGGTGGAGATTTCCTTGGAACCTACCACACCTTATGTGTGTGTGTGTGTGTGTGTGTGTGTGTGTGTGTGTGTGTGTGTGTGTGTGTGTGTGTGTGTAAGGAAAGTGGAGTTATTAATGTGGTACAGGTCTCTGTGACTCTTCTTGGTCTTTACTTGCTTTTTTCCCTTCAAATATACAAAAATTAAACTTAAAAAAATTTGAGCGTGTTTACTTAGCTGTATGACTTTATTAGAAGGATTATGATTTTATAACTGTGACCAGAGGGAGCTGTTTTTCTTCATTGAATTCTGGATTATAGAATTTGCTCATGAGCTCAGCTGGACTTATTGCTTAAACTTGGGATAAACTTGTGGGTATAAAGGTTGCCTGAGAGAGTAATTGTAACTGCTCTCTGAAATGTATTTGCATCCTGTGTGTAGTAGTAGTAGTAGTAGTAGTAGTAGAGGTTGTAGGAGTAGTAGTAGAGAGGAGGGCAGTATGACAATATTTTTATCATCATTGTGTTAAATTTTGTTATTGTGATAATATACTTTTTCTAAATGGTGTTTAGCAGACTAGTTTTGAGAAACTGAACCATAAACAGAATTGGTGCTGTCACATTTGGAAAACAACCATCGTAAACTGAATATAGAAGTGTATATATATTCGGTGCTTCACGTATAGCAGTGGACTAATTTCGTTAAACAGGACTAATTGTGCTGTCTTTGTGATGAAATTATTGTCTCCAAAAGAGTAGCTTTAAACAACAGTGAGAAAAGATTTTTGTATGCAAGTTACTGTAAAGAGCTTTTGTTCCAAGCAATTTTAGTTCTGGTGGTGTATGACATTTTCACACAGTGTTTTGGACAGCTGCTATGCCTTTATTTTGGCAGAGACGATATGTTGTGACATTGCAATGCAATTTTTCACAGTAACGCTGAATATTGTCATGTTGCCTGTGCATATCGTAGACATTGGTATAAAAAAACTGACCAACCACTATAGTACAAAGCAAGCATGTTCTGTTTTATTTATTTATTAATTTATGTATTTTATTTATTTATTATTTTTTATTACTGCAATAATCCATCCCATGCAGCTTGAATATACTCACACAACTCCTGTATTGTGCCATCTGCCAATGGTGCTGTATAACTATTTTTTGTCAATTAGTGTATATATATATTTTTGCAGAACAGCATGAGAAAAGTTAAATTAAATAATTGAGTATTTGACAGTAGTGCTTAAAGTCAAATTATAATAGATCATAATATGTAGGCCTATTGCATATTGTGAGAATGTCTTTCAGGGTCATTTGTGTCATGTTTTTGCCATACCGTAGTAGTCAGAATTGAGCATTACAGACACATGTTAGGCTGTTTGGACAGGCCTGTTGATCGTTCAGTGGAGACTGCTGCAGTAGTAACATAAAGCATGTTAAAAAACAATAAATCCAGTCTGACATAGCACTGAGGAATATTAGAATTAGCCATTTATGAGATACTGAAACGGGGAGTAATGATTTGTGTTGCTGTAACATTAAACAGTTTGACTGGAGTGTGTTATGTGTGTTCTCTAAGAATGGACTGTTGATGATGAAAGTTGAAGTCTCATGGTCACTCTGGAGCTGAGAAAATGCTTTTCTGCAGTGGTCACTGCTGGCTGTTTTACGTTTCTTCTGTTGTGACAAGCCAGCTGATTCAGTAAGGATTGACCTACAGTTTTATTAATGCTATTGTAATGTGAACACTGCTTCCACGTAGACCGAGTCCCTGTAGAAAGAGATGGTGTGTATATAATATAAAGAAGGCAGATTTCCCTTTAAAGTCGAGTGATCTACTTGTGTAGTCTTTATCTGGTGTGTATGTGGGGGCTTTGACAGCATGCCTTCCTGTTCAGATTGTTGCTTGGTTAGTGGATTTCCTTTGCTCACTGACTGGCAGATAAGAGTAAATGCTTGTGTGGCATCCTGAACCCTTCCTTCTGCTTGGAATAACAATAGACTGGCATAGGCCTAACTGGTGCTCTAGTTCTGTGTGCTATTTTAAATATCTTACATCTGATCTATGGTCTGTATTTTAGGCTCATTTTAGCTAAATTCAACAACATGATCAACATGTCAAAAGCAGCTTTGCTGATTCAGTGTCAGTGCAATTGCTGGCTCATTATATGGCATTATAAACACTCTAAGATTACACGTTTATGATATACTCTGTTTCTTCCCGGGAGGGAGATCCCATGAGTCATCTATGAGGATTTCATGTAATGTAACAAAAAGCCAGATAGCTGAAGTAGCATCTTGCACAATCGGCTGTAAAATTACACTCCTTATTTGTTAGTCAAGAAATTATAGTGGTCATTTATCATGGAACTATCCTGGATTCTGTTTGTCTGATTTCCTGTTTGTAGCCCAGTGGACTTAAACTGCGTTCTGTTTTAGTCTAGCTGTTCTTTCTGATATAGCCCCTCTCAAAGTAAAGCATCTTTATGCATTGATAAATAAAGAAAAAGCTCAGTTTTGTGCACCTCACATTATTAATCCATATTTCTAGTATTATTCATCAATATCAATTGTGTGTTGACGAATCTAACTTGCCATTTGGGACTCATTCGCTAATGTTTCTGACTCCTCAAGGTCACATTGGGGTTGGCAGGTTCTCTAAAGTCTGTTTCTGCTTTTAAAAGTATTGTGAAAAGTATTGCTTTTCAATAAAATGTGAAACTTATTAATAATGCTCTTTCTCCTTCCTCTTTGCCTTCAGGTTGAGGATGTCTGAAGCGGGCAGTTGAACCTGTAAAACACGGACTCTGACTAAGTGGGCCCAGGGGCAGGCCCCTAAGCCCCTGTGTGGGGTGAGGGACCATGGGAGATGGAGGCGTTAGTGCAGCGGGAGATGGGGTTAATCAATCCCATGTGCTGTTTGACCGCTTTGTTCAGGCCACCACCTGTAAGGGCACCCTTAAGGCCTTTCAAGAGCTGTGTGACTTCCTCGAGCTCAAGCCCAACGAGTACCGAGTCTTCTACCACAAACTCAAGTCCAAGCTCAACTACTGGAAGGCCAAAGCACTGTGGGCCAAACTAGACAAACGTGCAAGCCACAAGGAATACAAGAAAGGCAGAACCTGCGCCAACTCTAAGGTATGTAAGACACAAGAGAAAGGTAGTATTAATACAGAACAGCTGTCACAATGACTCGGTTAAAATTTGAGTACCTTCTTGGTGAATTGGTACTGACTTAGTTTGGAGGTTTTCATGATGATGGTGTATATTTGAAATGCTGGTCTCTCTTAAGGTTAGATACATGAGGGCATTTTAATGTGGTTTTCCAAAATAATCTGCACATATAATTCTACATTATTTAATGGTGATATAGCCTTTTTCAATAAAAGTGTTTAATGTTGTTGTTGTTGTTGTTGTTGTTGTTGTTGTTGTTGTTTGTAAAACCTAAAGTTTCAAAACATACCATTCACTTTCCAGTCAGTCCATATGGTGCATATATTGAAATTAAGCTGCAAAAACAGCCTGTTTTGAATTCACTTATGAAAACCAGAGCGTTGTCTATGCATCATTCTGTTCAGCCTGCAGCAGTTTATCCCCACTTATTCAAGTGTTTCAGCCCAAACTGCTTTTTGAATAAGACACAATACAGCACAGCCAAGCTGAGGTCATTTTCCATATAGCAGTCTTAAAAGAATAGTAACTAATTTGGAGGTTAAGGGCACGGTAACCAAAAAATAAATAAATAAATGAAAAGAAAATGGCTCTTTTTGTACATAAACCCACATAAATGTAATACTTCAGGGAAGAATAAGATACAAGAGAAGTGCAGGATATGGGCACAGTTCAGTCTTTCTGAAGCTGTCCTAATTTATTTTTTGTGTTTTGGAATCTATGTGTGATTTTTACAGTTGTTCAGTCAAGTCCATGTTTATTGTTTGAGTTCTTTAAAAAAAGAGAAGTTTGATTGATTTACTTTTAAAATAAGTGGAAGTTTGCATAGATAAGTAGTAGTAACGGCTCTATAGTCTAGTCCGTATTGATAATCTCTAGAACGCAGAGCAAGGCTAAATGTTTCTACTGGGTGCTTTTCTGCAGTGTCTGATCATTGGAGCAGGACCATGTGGGTTGCGCACTGCTATCGAGCTTGCTTTTCTGGGAGCCAAGGTGGTGCTGCTGGAGAAAAGGGATGCTTTCTCCCGCAACAATGTCCTCCACCTTTGGCCCTTTACCATTCAAGATCTGCGGGGGCTTGGTGCCAAGAAGTTCTACGGAAAATTCTGTGCAGGGTCCATAGACCATATCAGTGAGTATTTGGAGCCACTCAACAGCACCTGGATACATCTTTGAGAAAGCTGTGCACAGTTAGTTGGAGTTGGTTCTGATCTCTGGTCTGGGTCTCTGCAGGTATTCGGCAGTTGCAGCTCATGCTACTAAAAATGGCTCTGCTTCTGGGCATCGAGATCCATGTCAATGTGGAGTTCAAAGGCCTGATCGAGCCCCCAGAAGACCAGGAGAATGAGAGTATGATGGTGTTTTTGCATCTTATAGACTTAACTGTTAGAAGTCACGAGCAGTAACAAAAGAATGGCATTATTTGATATGATTTTTTTAAATATGAACTTGAAACAAGCAGAGTATATAAATAGTATTTATTTTTGTAAGTATAAGAGCTGAAATTTTATTATTAATTGGATTTTGATTGGGTTTTTTCCCCATAATTTTGGGGGGGGGGGGGAATCCTTCATTTTACTATCATTGTACATTTTTGTTATTTTTGTCTGTTTGGTGTCATAACCGAGAAAACAAAAGGCCACCTCTAAAGCTGCTGATACAGAATAAAGTCTCTTTTAGCATATAATTATTGTTACATTGAAATGACAGTAATAGCTCTAGAAGCCTAGCCTTACACCTGAACCCTTCGGACTATGCGGTTTCTGTTACTGTTTGTTGAGAGGAAAGAACTTCTAAATTTGTGGCTAAATGTTCTGCCATTATGTCCTGATCTACGTGATATGATCTGTGTCCTCTGCAGGGATAGGCTGGAGAGCTGAAGTTCATCCCAGAACACATCCTGTCAGTGAGCTGGAGTTTGACGTCATCATTGGGGCAGACGGGAGGAGAAACACTTTGTCAGGTAAACAAAACATTGAAAGAAAAAGAAACTTTGATGTAATCTTCTGTAAAAAAGCTCTTTCGTTGCGTTTTATCTGGAGCCTTATTTGGAACTTTGTCTTTAGTTCGGATCATTACTATTAGTTTGGCCTTTATCCTTAATCACACAGCTTTGCTTCTGATCAGCTGAATGTGGTCAATACCTGAGTGATTGTTTATCCTGGCCTCTTAACAAAAGAGGCTTTGAACAGATTCAGGGCTTTCTTGACTTGTTTAGCTGGTTTTGTCATTTGAGAATTAACGCTCTCACAATTAAATGGCACGGTGGCTCCTGGCTCCTGTTCCTAAATTCTGAAGTACAATGGAGGGCACTTTTCCTATCACGGAACAGCTAACAAGGGGGACTCAGTGGGGGAAATGTTATCTGAATCTCTCTCAGATGTTCAGTCTGCTAGAAAATGACTATTATAGAAATAAAGAGGCTTTGTGGAACGGGCTGTGCTTAAACCTGACTGCGCAGCGTTACCCCTTCACTTTATTTTCTATCCAGGTTTCAGAAGGAAAGAGTTCAGGGGCAAATTGGCCATCGCCATCACAGCCAACTTCATCAACCGTAACACTACAGCCGAAGCCAAGGTAGAGGAGATCAGCGGGGTGGCCTTCATCTTCAACCAAAAGTTCTTTCAGGACCTTAGGGAAGCCACAGGTATTGCCAGTCGTTTGTAATGTGATGCTTTTGCAATGTTTGCACCCCTATATGTGGTTTGTTTGTTCATCCTTCAAACCTGCAAACTGCTTTTTTCAGTTATCAAAGGACTTGTTAAAAGAATACATGCTCCAGTTAGTTTTAAGCTAGTCTATGTCTTCTGCATCTGCTAAATTTGTCACATGTGGTTAATTTAGCTTGGAAAGTCTTTTCCCTGTACTTGGAAATGAAACCAACTCCCAGCCCACAAATCCACTTCAAATCCACCCGGATAGTGTTTACTTTTTAATGTCAACACAAAGTATGTGTTCATAACATGAATGACTCCATTTGCATGTTCAGAGACCATGTGAATATAGCATGTATGTAGTTCCATAGTATTCTGATGCAGCAAACATATATTGTATATTGTGTAGTTATTAAAAACACAACTTTGGTTGTGAAAATTCCACACAGCAAATAGCATGCTGAAGGTTAAGAAGCTTCTTGAAAGTCTTGTGAAAGTCTTAAACATGTGTTCATACAATTGGATCGATAATGTGGAAGTGGAAAGTTCGCAACTAATCATTTGTGAGCTAGCTGCAGAGCGACCTGAAATCAGCAGGAACAAGAGTTACATAGACAACAATAAACAATGCACTGCACTGCAGTCATCTCTATTCCTACACCACACAAAAACTCCTCTGCATCCGTCTAAAATTTGCACACAAGTTTCAAATCAAAGCAGAACTGTTTTGGAACAATATACCCTGACCAGCCAAACAGAAATAGAGCTATTTGGTAGTAATTGAGATCATCATGTTTGTAGAGTCTTTGTGTATGATCCCAGGAACACATTACCCAGCATCATGACGTGGAGCTCTGCTTCTCTGCAAAGGATGCTGGAGCTTTCCACATTATTGAAGGAACATGAACGGAGTGAATGGAGAGAATTTAATCACATCAGTCAATAAACTGAATCTGGAAGAAAACTGGATATTTCAATAAGAGAACGATTGCAAACATACAGCCAAAATAAAGGTGATGGTGTTTCCATGGTCTAGCTATTCTCCTGATTCGAATCTCAGTAAAGATTTGAAGAGGGTTTAAAAAGAAAAAGTCAATTCTTTTTTACTGTAGATGTCTCAAAGCGGTTATAGTCAGCAACAGCTTTGCTGGAAAGTAATGAAGTTATTAAATTGTGGTGTCAGAATAATTTTTTGTAAGCATGTCTTGGTTTATGCTTGTAAGTACATAGGTTTTTTTTTTTTCTCATATGTATCAGTATAAGATCTAAAGACATTGTCTGTGTAAATCTGATGTGGATATTTACAGATTTAGCTGTAAAGAAGTAACAAAAGTCTCCATACTCCTTTCCTCTCACTGTATAATAGATGACAATGGGAAATGTATCAAAATGAGTGTCCATTGTAACTGACCATATGCTGCAGATACAGTAGGTAGAGATTAGTTTGAAAATGCGAGATTATTCTTTTAAACTAAGACTTCGTGTTCACCCACTATTGCCACATATTTGATAACTACTACAAAGCGAATATGTAAGGTATGAAATTCTTAGAGTGCGTAGCTGAAGATTGTGCTATACATGTTTTTGCTGTGTATAACATTGTAACTCACAGCAGTTTTTGTTCTTTTTGTATTTTTTATTTAAACAAATGAAACCAGTGTGTAATCTTGGACAAAATCTTGCATCGCTGCAGTTGGAAGTAGTTGCCTGCCAGTCTACCCCGTCCTGGCTCAGAAGGCTTTGTGCTGAGTTGACAGTGTCTAAAGAGCCTTTGCATTTGTTTTGCCACTCGTGTAATCGCTGCTGTTGGCCTCGCTCTCTAATGAAGAGCAGCACAGACAGCGAGAGATCGTTGCTTTGGCTGCCTTCATAGGGAATCATTATCTCTGCGAGAGGAAACTAATGAAGTTCTCTCTCTCTTTTCTTACATTCCGCTCATGTGCTTATCAGTGTTTCCCTTTCTGTGAATTACTCAGCAGTCTCGCTCTCCCACTCAGTCTTTCTCACCCTCTGTTGGTTTTTGCCTCCCCAGGGATTGATTTGGAAAACATTGTCTACTATAAGGATGACACACACTACTTTGTAATGACTGCCAAAAAGCAGAGTCTCCTGGAGAAGGGCGTCATTCTGCACGTGAGTGATCAAAGAGTTCCTCAGAGCGCAGTCTTTCTGTTCTGAATGTCAGCCTGTCTCCGTCTGTTACTCTCTGTGTCTCTCAGTCTCTGTGTTACTTTGATTGTTTTGCATATACGCTACAGAATGAAAGCTGGTTGGTTTTTGAGTGAGTGTATGTATACATGGGATTTCTGCTAGAGAAGCACCCTCTTCAGTTTTTTTGGTCGATTCTAGTTTCTGTTTTTTTAAGGACTGTATTTGACAGCATGATCACTGCATGTCTGTCCCTCACACTTTCATGTTTGCAGGCAACAGAGTGACTGGTGACTAGCCTTTTCAAAGGGTATAAAGTCAGTGATTTGTAGCTGTGATGTAGCAACAAGCTAAAGTGACAAATCAAGTCAGTTTTTTCTCAGTTCAGTACAAATTATTTATGACTAAGTGAAGTGACGGTGTAAATGACTGGCTTCATAGACACAGTAAATCGAGGCCCCGATCTTCTGCTCTCTGAATAGACTTCAGCTCTTATTTCTTTTCTTCCAACCAGCTTTTCATTCTTATTCGCTGTGGTATCATACAAAAAATGGCAGACTCTTACAAGCTTGTAAACTTATATTACTGTTATATTTTAACTGAAATTGCCATGCATATAATGGATTATTTTTATTATTATTTATTTATTTATATTTTTTTAGATTTTCCTTTTGGAATCTGAACTCTGAGCTGATATGCATGTTATTTTGTGGACAATACTGATTTTATGAAGCTTCAAATTTCTGATAACCAATAAAATTGGCCCCTATAATTATGTATTTATATATTCTATATTTTATTTCTTCAGTTGTAAGCGATATTTGAGCTGGATTAGTTTTACCTGTGCTGTAATTTGAGTGATTAACAACAAGACCTGTAATTTTAATCAAGCATTTCTCTGCTGTGTCTTTAGTTTTTGCAAATCTGCTAGATAATAATTCTAATTAGCTCCTGCAATTCACCAAACTCAGAGGTCCCTCAGTAACAGTAGTCTAATGGGCTAATGGTTCAAATTGAGCTGGACTTGAATTAAGTTCTGAAATCTGAAATCCACAGCATCCGAGTCTCACTTGTACATCTTCACTCACTTGTCCAGTGTCTTGTTTGCTATTTAGCCCCTGTGCGTGGGCTTCAATGCTGACCTGAAAATAAGATGAAGTAAAATGTTTTGATCCAGGTTGTTTTGAGGTCATTTGGGGCAAGTAAACGGATCATTTATCCCGTACAAACGGGCCAATAAAATTCACTCACAAATTACAATATCAGACCTTCTCTGGTAAAATGAATCCAGCTTGACCATGTCTTTAGTTAAACAGTGCTTTATTGACAGATATCATTTTCCATGATCAATTTTTGGACTAAATAGCAGAGACTGACCATCATAAATAATATACTATTATAACAATATTGTAGGTATTATGACTTATTTTCTTATTGACAGAAGTTATTTTTGTGTGTTGTAGCATATTATTCCCATGGTGAAGTTTAGGTTTGGATATGCTTTATTTTGTATGTTTTGTAATAATGACAGTGATGGTTTTGTGTCCGAATTCACCAGCTTAGCTTGTATTGCTATAAAAAGTTTCTTTTTTTTGTATTGTCAGGAGATCACAATGTGCTAATTTAGAAGATTTGAAATATTACTAATAATGCGAGTTCATTCAATAAAATACAGTACAAATTTGGCAAGTTGAGAAATGTATTAAAATTTGATTCAGCTTGATTTAACAATGAGGCTGGCTGTAATGTGAGTGAGTACTAGTTAGTTGCTGTGTCAAGTCTCCAGGAGAAGGTGAGCTGGTATTTGGTGTACTGGAAATGGCCTGTAACGGTGCAGCTGACGCTGTTGGCAGCAGAGCAGAGCCAGTTATAGTAGCATGAATCAGAAATGAACAGCTCACTCATGTCCTCCATTACTCCTTCCTTAGCCTCTTGCTGCTGAATTGTATGCTTCTCATGTCCTTTGTCTAAACACAGCAGACTTTGATTTTAGAACAGAATAGACTCACTGCTTATTTCTGCAATTACACTGGCCTCAAAAGAGTTGTGTTGTTTCATGGTTGACTGACGTCCACTGTAGCATCATGACTAGAGTAGTGTTGGCCTTTCAGAATGCGTTTGAAATATGTTTCTTTTGTGTGTTCTTCAGGACTACGTGGACACAGAGATGCTTTTGTCCAGGGCTAACGTGGACCAAGCCGCTCTGCTGTCCTATGCCAGAGAGGCAGCCGACTTCTCCACTAATCACCAGCTGCCCACGCTGGACTTTGCCATTAACCATTACGGGCAGCCTGATGTGGCCATGTTTGACTTCACCTGCATGTACGCCTCAGAGAATGCAGCACTCGTCCGTCAACGCAATGGCCACCAGTTACTGGTAGCACTGGTGGGAGACAGCCTTCTAGAGGTGAGAGATCCTCGTAATATGTAGCTAACACACAGTGGAAGCTTTTATTCCACCAACTGGTATTGACCTCTTTATATATAACAATGGGACTGGGACCATAAGCATATCGGGACAAATGTTTTGATACACTCATTGTCAAAAAGAAGGTTTGCACCCAGAAGGAAGTGTCATATTTGCAGTGCTAATTGGAAGGAAGATAAAGGTTACCAGGAACAATAAATGATGATTAAATTTAGACTGATATGGGCAATATTTATTGAGCTATACATACAGAAGTGGTGTCTCTCAGTATGGCGTCGGACCACAATGTTTGCTACTGTAAGATGCCAGACATCTAGCCATGGAGTTGTAGAGGATCCTAATGGTGACCTGTGATAAACCATCCCATGCAGCTTAAATGTTGTCACACAGTTCCTGCAGATTTTGTGGTAGTGGTGGAGGTGGAGTGATGCTGGGCCTTCTGGACATGTGATGCCATACAACAAAACATTTATGGTGACCACGGTGCCTCCACACACTGATTCATTGCATGTCTCCACCAATTCAAAAGTGGGACTTGTCACTGAAGATGACCTGTCATTCTGAGTCATTCTGTGACAGTCTGGCACAAAACCATTGCAGTCAATGGCATGACACGGGACTTCATGTACGCAGACTATAACGATGACACCCTTAACAACAAGTCAACCAAGTTGAACCAAAGAATGGTCATGCAAATAAAATGAAAAGGGAAAAACTGATGTTCAACTTACAGATTTCTTGGTCGTTATTTATAATTATGAATAAATTTGCAAGTGGTCCCAGCCCTAAATAACAAAATGTAATATTAACCATTATAGGATCATAAATCATCAAATCACATAATCAGTTCCTCTTTCAGATTTCCTAACACTCAACACTGTTAAGGCAAGTCTGTAATCAGGCATGTGGCTTTAGCTTACAAGATAAGCTTACATTACATACTTGTTAGCTGCATTAGCCATGTAGATTCGGTGCAAGATTAAATAAGCAAAACACCAAACATGTATTGGTGACTAAGAACACTGTCACTGGAATGAGGGTTAAAATATATTGCAGTGCAAACTGTGCTATGGGCACCTTCTCCATCGTGCTGATCTTACTAAGAATATATTCCTGTGTTTACAGCCGTTCTGGCCGATGGGAACTGGCATTGCCCGAGGCTTCCTGGCAGCCTTGGACTCCGCGTGGATGGTAAAGAGCTGGGCTCAGGGTGCGTCTGCTCTGGAAGTCCTAGCAGAAAGGTGACACACTCTCTCCACTGCATTTGAAATCTTCTACATACATGGCATCTCTAGAAGTGCTGCAGATTTATATTCTTGCAATCCGTGTGAAATGTATAATGTCTCCACACCTGTGTTTCCATCATGGGCTTGTTTGCCCACACTGCATATCTGGACTAAGTGCTTTATGAGTAAATGGCCAACGTTAAGTCTCTTGGGTCAGATCCTGAGACAGCACTAATGGGATGAAAGCAGCACTGAATGGAATTGAGCTGTGTTGCTGTGCTTGGTTGTAACTGTGCAGCCGTAAGCCTTGCTTCTTTGTGTCTCAGGGAGAGTATCTACCGACTACTCCCTCAGACCACCCCTGAAAATGTCAGTAAGAACTACAGTCAGTACACTGTGGATCCCACCACGCGCTATCCCAATATCAGCCTGCATCTACTCAGACCTAATCAGGTGAGTTGCCTTGTTTTGTTGTATTTGTGTCTCTCTTTGGTTCAGTTTTGTGTGTGTCTTATTTCCAGAAAATATAGCACAATGCTACTGTGTCCTTTCTAAGACTGAAACTGATATTGTAAACTTGAATATCAATCAATACTGATCCAATTAAAAATGTGCCGGTATTTAATAATCCTGTATACTACAATATTAAGCGTGCATTGTAACGCTATTGTAGACCTTGAAATACTTTCAGTTTAATGAAATGAGACACATTAGAGTAGGTTTTGGCTTAAGTACAGGGTTGGAAAATATTTTACAGATTTTAAAAAAGACTTCTATAAAAGGTTTTATGTCACACTGTCTGACAGGTGTCTGCATATTTTTTTGGGGTGACTAAAATGTTCGGGGTCATACACGACACAGTATTGTCAAGTTCTTACTGAGCTTCAAAACTTGGTGTACCTGTATGAACACGCACGCGCACACACACACACACACTCTCTCTTTCACTAATCATCACAAATGTGAAGCAATTTGCTGCTGCTGTTTCTGCCATTGTTTGCAATGACACATACAGATGACAAGTTTAAGTGCGGGTCGTTGATGTAGAGATGTGATTAGTGCTCTCGGTTTTCAAGCCACATCTTTAGTCCAAAATCAGGGTGAACACTTACTATGCTTTTTCTTTCCCACTATCTCCGCCATTTAGGTACGGCATCTCATAGACACTGGAGAGAACAAGGAAATCCGTATTGACATGGAGAATGTGGTCAACTCTTCAACTCCCAAGCTCACAAGAAATGGTGTGCCATTTTTCCTTCTAAGATGCACAAGTACTGAATCGCATTGTATTGTATTATGTTGTACTATATTGTTTATCTTTAACTGAACTGGACAGGCCTGGCTATTATTTTGCTACTTAATTCCTTATTATTTTCATCCTAGAGCTTCTGCTTGAGAAACAGTTGCAAGGTAACTTTGCAAATGTTGAGTCAAACTGCATGATGCTCTTTCTCAAGGGGTTCATCTAAAGCATCTTGCCAGTGTTAGTGACTCGGTCAATTACGGAATGATGTTTTGCGGTTTTCCTTTGGAATTGAAACAGCCATGTACTCTATGAACTAACACCGGATGGATGGTTCACATATAGAGAACAAAAAGTCAATTCTAACCATAACTCAAAACTCTTGAATTTCCAATAACCTTTCGTAAGTGAATGAAATGCACCGTGGTGTTCTTTGTTTTCCCCAACCTTATTGTGTGACTAACAGTAGTGTATTTAAAGATGAAAGCTTGCTTTGGTGTAGTGGCTGATTGTGATGTGCCTTATTTCCACAGAGTCCGTTGCACGCTCCAGCAAGCTGCTGAACTGGTGTCAGAGGCAGACTGAGGGTTACAGAGGGGTCAGTGTGTCTGACCTCACCATGTCCTGGAAGAGTGGCCTGGCTCTGTGTGCACTCATCCACCGTTACAGGCCGGATCTAATGTGAGTACTCCTTTTTTCTGAAGTACTGCTTAATGCTCAACTTAAACCTAAGCTCATTATGTGTATAAATTCTGTAGCTTTGTGAGGGGGGAAAAGCTTGCTTTGTAGTCGGGGTAATGCCAAAAATGAGGATTATGAATATAATCCCTGGTGAATGCTTTTAAAGTGGTAGTGTCAAATTCAGTGAGCTAATAATTCACCACCAAAGGTGTGTTTTTTATGTCCAAATACCCTTGATTAGCATTGGGACTCAATTAAGCCACTTTTAGGATTTTCAATATGTGTTTTTAACAGTATTTTTCAAGCGAAGGTCAATCAATATGGAGTTTCTGTAACTGATACAATTATGATAGTTCACCGCTTACTGTGTCTGATACAGATATCATAAACCGATCATTTAAATCAGCTACTTTCATACTTATTTGAATGTATGTGAACAGTTTCTAAAATAAAGATCAGGGATATGGAATTAGCTGAATCCAGCAACTAACAATGTTCAAGATAACCTTAACCCAACGATGAACCTGATATGTGACTGCAATTAATGTCATGTACAGTAGCCCATATACAGTAGATAAAGACTCCAACATTGCTAGTCACCCTGTATTTTCAAAGGGAAGCCTAACTGTTAAGACTTGTTTGACTTAAAACAGTGTACATGCCCACTGCTGTTAAAATATGACATATTAACCTAACAGGAATGGTTTGCGCTAGCTAAAGCTTGATAGGCTGAATGATATATATGAGTTAAATAGGATATTTAGGTTGTTGTTGCTGTCTGGGTAGTTGAGAGAGGAAGCAACCATTTGATGTGGCAGCAAAAATGGCAAAAAAATCTATTTGTAATAATAAAGAATTTTTGTTTGGTTTCTACAACATGTTTGAGTGGTATTTGACATCTACACGATATTGGGGCCTGTATTTCCTAACGGTCGGGGTTCTATTTAAAGAACCGAAATCAGGTCATATGTATCTGAAATTCATTTTATAAAACGGTATATAAATGTGTTGCATTGTACATGTCTTCTATGTAAATCAAAGGCTGAAATATCTTGAAACTTATATTTGACTTGTAATGTAGTTGAAATGTAGAAATGTGAGGAAGGTTGAAGTTATTACTCTGCAGCTGTTACTGGGAAATCATTCCCACCACTGTTGACTATGCAAGTTACCGGTTGTAATTATCATCCATAATTTCAGTTTCTGAACAATGATTATAATTGTGTTTTACCATTTATCTGCAAATAAAATAGACACAGCACACATTGAAAAATAACATCGAAAAAAAATCATAATGACAAAATCTTCCTGAAATTGATGAATGTATGTTACAAACAAAACACGGTTAAAGCAGCCGCTGTTCAACTTCAGAGACATGTTATATTGGCAGTTGAGAGCAGATTCTAATAACTCCTCATAAATAGATCACTCTCTCACTCTCGGTCTTCCTCAGAGCAGCTGTTAAACCCATTACCTCTAAGACGCACATTAGCATTATCCTGACTCTCCATTGGAGTAAATGTTGAGAGTGACCTTTACTAGATCCAGATTTGTGGTGCCTGTTTTAGTCCGTTAGCTCTTGCAGTGTTGTAGGTAAGCATTAATGGAATAACCTGGAATTTACATAGTTTGATATCCTCTCACCCACAACACACAGATCCCCAAGAACCCTAGTTGTTTTTGTAAATATTGATCATGCGGTTAGGCCATGCTACTCTGTCCAAGTACATGGAACTATTTTTAGTTTACTTGTAAGGTAACATTACTCACCTTTGACCTTTATGTTATCCAGAGAGGGTCCAAAGGCCTCAGTGTTGTTGCTGATAGGTTGTCATTGAAGTCTGACGCTGTGTGTTTATCTTTGTTCGAAAACCGTAGTGACTTTGAGTCCCTGGATGAGAAGGATGTGGAGACAAATAACCAGTTGGCTTTTGATGTGGCTGAGAAGGAGTTTGGAATATCGCCCATTATGACTGGGAAGGAGATGTCTGTTGTGGTGGAGCCTGACAAACTCTCCATGGTCATGTACCTCACCCAGTTCTATGAGATGTTCAAGGACACTGTGCCTCCTGGTGGTGAGTAGTGATGTAGTTAGAAGAGGAGTGGTACACAGGGAGGGATGTCCTGATGCGACTGACTGATAAGGTCACATGCCAGTGAATCAGTAATTAGGCCTGATTCAGCTGTGATCCTTGATATTTTACTGTGTTGTGCTCGGTTTATGACACTGTTTTAAAGGTTATGCGTAATTAACCGCAGGCGTTTGTAACATCTACAGTGCTAGTGTTTCAAGTGCAGTTGCGTTGACTGTCTTTCATAGAAACAAGAAGAAAATCTTCAAACTAGTGGTGTATCATAATTTTATGAGTAGAGACTGATGATTAATGTTGATTCATTATTGATTACTGTAAGACCTCACAAGCTGTCTGTAGCTCCCATTGATATGGTTTTGCTGTCTTTCAGAAAACCACAACCTGAGTCCAGAGGAGAAAGCTGCACTTATAGCCAGCACAAAGTCACCCATCTCCTTCCTCAGCAAGCTGGGCCAGAGCATTAACATCTCAAGGAAACGCAACCCAAAGGTACTGTTACTGCTCTGCTGTTAAATAACACCACTGGGACAAAGCTTTATTCAGTTCTGATATTTGTATGGTTATCAAACAGTTTAAGTAATTAATCATGGTTGTGTGTAATTTAGTAAACATTGTGTGTAAGTAATTCTTATTGTATGTACTACAAACATTATTGTATGTACTAATCACTGTTTATCACAGTTGCCTTATTAGGGTTCCTTACGTGTATGAACATACTAAGCTTGCTCAGAATGCATTTATTAATTCAGGAACATTATTTTTATCATGTGAATGCATGTTTCCATTTTTTTGTCAGGAACATCCAGCATCCATGTTCCCGCCAGTTAATGTATATGTTACATTATATCTTGATATCATATAATATGTTGTATCACATCATTGCTGTCAAAACAAAAACTTTTATCTCCTTTTTATTTGTTTATTTATTTTTTTAATCTATTTAAAGAATTTAAAGTTTCAGTTACTCTTTATCAGGTGTTAAAATTTCATGATAAATGGACCAATAGAAATGCTCCAAAAGTATGTGCACAACAAATTTAATATGTAACCGTTTTGGAGAAACAAAGTTTTGTTGTGACACTAAATGGTTCCATATCCTCCATACAGGTTATGGCTTGTTGGATGGAACAGAGGCTCTTGAGAAGAACTGCAGCTTTTCAGTTTGCTGTAGTTTTTGTTAGTTTGCTGCTCGCTGATTTATCAATAGATGTTCAGCTAGCAATATCCATCCATCAAAGCTGCTAAATCATTGATATTGCTGCCATTAGCGCAGTGTATCACTTGTAAATGTTACTTAAGCTTGATTTACTGCAGCTATAAAATATCAACATGGCAATAATTGGAATAACTTTTATCAAGAGATCCATCAAGTGGAATTTGGCATTTAAAAGCTGTATGGGAACGCAAGGACAACAGTAGCATAGAAACTATGCTCGAGCAGCTGGACTTCATGCAGGAAGGGTCAGACTAGAAAAATGGGTCAACATGATACTTCATCATATATATCATCAATAATTGAATGTGTTAACATGCTGTTAACTTGCTAACTTTGACAGCACCAATTATTTCTATCTACTCTGTGATCATGGCTGTGTTCCTTGACAGGATAAGAAGGAAAAGGAGATGGACGGAGTAGGAAAGAGGAGAAAGACAAGTCAGGCTGACCAGTCCGAAGACGTAAGTGCACACACTACCATTCAAATGCTTGAAATCATTGTTTAAAAGTTTAAAAACTAGTTTGGTCAGAAATACTTTTAATAAAATGTAATATGGGTGTAATATCAAACCACATCTGTAGAAACATCTGTAAAGTGTTAAGAATGAGGTGGTAAAGTGGTGATCAAATCTTGAAGTAAGTAAAGATGTTGTTCTAACCAAATAATCCCTCTCCATTATTAAGGATAATAGTGAATTGTCGTATCACAGCTCATAATGCATGTTTTTGCGTCCCAGGAGGAGCAACAGCGGGGGCTGCGTGATGACCGGCCTTCCATAGCCACAGCCCTGACGGAGCGTAGAGTTGACACCACTGCAGCGGCTAACAATAACAAGGTGAAGTCAATGGCCACCCAGCTGCTAGCCAAGTTTGAGGAGAATGCCCCAGCACAGTCCACTGGACTGAAGAGACAGGTAGGCCGGAGTTTGTTTAAAAATAACAGCCGTGCTCTGCGGCCAGAAGCGATGCATGCCCCAGTAACTGATTGTGGTGTTTTGTCTGTGTGGGTGGTGTGTGTATAGCATGGTGTGTGTGTGTATGTGTGTGTATGTGTGTGTATGTGTGTGTGTATGTGTGTGTGTATGTGTGTGTGTATGTGTGTGTATGTGTGTGTATGTGTGTGTATGTGTGTGTATGTGTGTGTATGTGTGTGTGTGTGTACAGAGTTGACTGGGTTCTCTGGATAGGTCTGGGGCAGTCGCAGACCCAGCAGCTGTGTGTGTGTGTGTGTGTGTGTGTGTGTGTGTGTGTGTGTGTGTGTGAGAGAGNNNGTGTGTGTGTGTGTGTGTGTGTGTGTGTGTGTGTGTGTGTGTGTGTGAGAGAGAGTGAGCGGGAAGTGTGTGTGTTTCTTTTTTTTTCTCCCTCCAAAGGCACCGTCTCGCACCAGAATACCCCTGATTGAACTGTTGATCTTGGAAAGGCTTTATTTAAAGAACTTTTTTGCTGCTCAGGGTGCTCAGAGGGGCTTGGTCCACACTTGGTTTTGTTACTGGCTTTGTTATTGAGATTTTAGAGAAGGGGTCATATCATATATATTATGTGTGCTGTTTCACTGTTTTCCATATTTTAGAATAATAATGAAGGTATCAAATCTATGAAACACAAAACTACCCAATTAATGCCATCAGCTGGCCTTCTGGTACCATGGGCTGTTTAAAGCCCAACACACATCTGATTGGCTGAAAAGCCTTTACAACAACAGACATGCCACTAATGATTTTTTAACAAGAAACACACCGTAATCAGGGTGAAATCATGATAGTGTTGAGGATGATGTAATGATGGAGTTTTGTTTTTTGGCTTATAAGATTGCTTATGTCCAGAATGATGAATGTGGTGTTTTGTAATGGGGTGTTTCAAAAAATCTTTTATTTATTTTTTTGGTTTTGGGCGTACAGTAGATTTAAGTGATCTAATACCTTACGTTTATGGTTAACAGAGATTCAGATGTGTGCAGTTTGACTGGTGCTGTGTCTTGCATATCAGAGCATATTATTATCTTGCTCTAATGATGCTATATATTGGGATACATCTTTCTATTGATGAACCCCTAATGTGGCTGCTGTTATACATATTTTTTATTTTTATTTTTATTGTAAATATTTTTATTTATTTATTTTATTTTAGACAGTATTAGGTCTGTTGGACACAAATGGTCAGCTTTACGCTGCGACAAAATATTTCTACCTTTTGTTGCATTAATTAAAGGCATTGATTTAATAAGAACACCCACAGCAACACTTGGGCTATCTGAAACATCTGTGACTGGTTATGTGATTGAGTGCTCAGCTGAAAAACCAATCACCACTTGTGACTATCTGCAATATCAATATTTTAAATAATATTTTACAGTACCGTGCCAAAAGTCAGCGACCATTTCATTTAACTCAGCAGGTGTTTCTGTCCATCCTTCGATCTGGAAGAAGGCCTCACAATGATGTGGGTCTGAAAGGATGTATAGCTGCTAAGAAGGTGGTACTGAGAAAAGGAAACGGACAAAACCTGAGTCCAGAACTCAGCATCACTAAATGTGTTTGGGGTTCCTTGGCTTGTAACGCTACTAAGTTCTAAGCCTGAAGAGGAGGTGTGGAACATATCCTACATACTTCTTTGAAAATCTAGAAGCAAGTCTCTCAAAAGAATAGAAGCTGTAATAAAGGAAAGAAGAGCTCACCAAATATTCACTAAATACAGAATTTTGATGTTCTGTTTAGCTTCTGTGTAATTTCCTGGTAAATATGTGTTCAGATTTTTTTCCTCATAGTGTAAAAGATGGTCTCTGACTTTTGCACAGTGCTGTATTGTGCAGTGTTCTTGTAGAGAAGCAGGACCTAACTGTTGGTATTATATGTGCAGAATGCTGAAGCAGTGTCTGGGTCATAATTGAACGAGGAGAGATGTGATTTGGCATGTGTGTGCGCTCTGATCTGCCCTAATGGAGTAACCAGCAGGAATGAGTGGCATCATCAAGGATTTAGGAGCTTTTTATAGCAAGCTAAACCCTCTGTGTTCTTAGCACCACAGTGGGGCAATGACATCATGGGCACACTGCTGTTTGTTGACACCATTATCTGCTGGGCTGTTGCTGCAGTATAGCCTAAAAATGTCCTGAAATATGTGCATTTTGGGAAGTGAATGACTTGGACAGGAAAAAATGGCTTTTATTTTGATCCATCTCTTTCTGCTTGATTAGAATCTTTTCCTGTACACTGTTTTCCTGCGTGGCTGAACATATTTTTGTTCTCTTTGTAATTGCACTGTATTATGATTATTTTTTTTTTTTTGTTAATGCACGGCATATTTTCTGTCTCCTTGTCATTCAGCATTTCTTTTTCATTTCTTTCACACGGTGATTGTGACTGCATGCCTCTCTTCTCATCACCCTCTTTTGTGTCTTTTCCTCCACGCCCCCGACCTCTCTATCGGTGGCTCATGTTTGGCTGTGGCTGCCGTTTCCTGGTCCTTCATTGGTTACTCCACCATTTACTACACCATCATTTTCACTGCATTGGTCAAAGGGGGACTCCATGCCTAATCTTGGGCTTCTGTCGCCCCTTTCCCCACCCCCTGCCCCGCTGAAAGAGCCAGTGCGCCTGGCCCCAGTGCCTGCATGGAGAAAGGTAAAGGATGTAGATAAGTCCTTATTTGCCCGCCATAGCTATCTGTTAAATGACTTACAACCTTTGTCCAACATATTTACCCAGCTTTTGTTGGGCTGGACTTAGAGGACCTCAGCTAAGGCTTTCCTACTTGTATGAACTGTGGAGAACTGCTGTAATTACTAATGACTTGCTTTTAGTTGATGTAGAAAATGCAGTTGTAGACGTAGTTGATGTTGTTCACAAGTGCATTTTCTGTGTTAACAAGCGCATTTTCTGTCTAATGGCTGAAATTGGTTGTACTAACCAACAGGTTTCCAGCCCTGTTCTTGTAACCCCCCACCCCCGTCTGATACATTTTAATGAGCTGTTGGAATGTTCAGGTGTGTTGGGAACAGGGCAGGGCTTACTCCAGGACAAGGTTAAGAAACTACTGTACTAACTCAGCATTTGTGTGTCCATGATCGTTTGAGTGTCTGATGTATGTCTGAGTGTGTGTGTTGGCACTGGCCACATTATTTGATGCATCCCTCTGTAGGTGTACAGAGACTATAGCTCATCTATTTACCTGCACAGTTTGGGCTGGTTTACCTAGTTTACATGTGCTTTATGTTTTCTCTGGATGTACTGTGGTTGGTGGCATGATCACATGACATTTTCATGTTATTGTGGCTGCTATGCTGAGAATGGCTCACCACCCAAAGAATTTTCGGTCAGTGGTGGACCTGTGTCGGTCCCTTTTTGCTGACACATGGGACAGAAGATGATAAAATGTGCAGCAACAGATGAGCTTTAGTCAGTAATTGTACCTACAAAATGCACCTATATCGTAGGTGTTTCAGATAAAATGGCAACTCGTATGTGTGTATAAACGTGTGTTTGGTTGTGTACATATACAGAGACGGACTCAGTTACAGGAACAGATGAGTTTCCGCTATAAAGAGAGGGTGAAGTGTCAGACTCTGCCCAGCAGAGGGGAGCAGGTATGACCTGAACTTTAGAAAACATCCCAGCCTGCTACCCTGCAGACTCTGCTATACCCAGTCTAGTCAAGTTTTAAAAAGTACTACAGTAAATGATCTAGAGCAAGGGTGCCCAAACTGTTGTGTCTTGAGGGACCAAAGAGCAACGTGGGTTGAGGGACAAAAAGACCAAACAGTATTCAAATAAAGAAGATTTTGTTGTTAATAATGTGTCTAAAATACCAAATGTCAGAAGCTTTATATCATATAAGAATGTTTGCAGGCTAAATCAAAGATCCTCACCGGCCACACTTTGGGCAGCCCTGGTCTAGAGATCTAGTCCAGTAATTCAGACTTAGGCATCCTTGTAGATACAGCCACTATTGGTAGTTTGATGTGCTACATCCCCTATGTCAGCATATTAGATTGAAGTCTGGTAGCCCCCATGTCCCCTTAAGTTTACTGTAGTTGTTAGTATCATCCTTAAAAAACAAAAAAAACAAAATTGACATTTCCAACATCAGACATCATCAGCAAACATGATAGTAACACTAATAAAATGCAAGAATAAATAATAAGGTATAATTTGGTATAAATGAGCCAATTGCAGGCCTTGTGTTACCCCGTAGTGAAGACTTGTGGTTCACTATATGTGCAGTTCACAGTTGTCAGCTCAGTAATGGAGAATGGGGTGCAGTTAGTAAAACAGTCCTGCCAAATACTTATTACTTAGAACTTTTAGCAAACAGAATGTGCTTGGACTGTATCTGAACGGATGTATTAAGATTTGAGGGTGACTGTAGCTTCAATTCTGACAGTGCATCAGCCTTAGCATTAGGAAAATTGGCAGTGGCAGTATGCAGTACAGATTCCAGAATGGACCCTGAGATTCCGTGGAGAATGCACATAACCCTGCTAGTCTGCACTTGGCCATGCAAATAAGGATAGTAAAGGGATACACTTATGCTGTGTTAAAGCATGCTGGTGCTTAGGTGGACGTAGGTGTGATATTTTCAGTTAATTAGACTTTGGCTCTGTAGTGAGTAAAATCCTCCCAGAAACAGACATTCACCCCGCTTGCTGTAGTTAGCAGTCTGTTTCCATTCCCAGAATGTTGCTAAATGGTCTGTAGCCTTTGCTTATTGTTTTATTTCTTCAGTATTCCTCACTGTCAGACTGTGGTGGCTTAGTTGTGGCATAGCTAGCTTTGTTTTCACACATTCCTGTATGGGTGGTCTGTTTATGTTTCTGTGTGTGTTTATATGTTCATTTGTGAATCATTAGTGTTGTGTACTTTTTGCGTCTTACCATTCACTATGTTTGGAGCCTGATTGACTAGATTTAATACAGCATGGATGAATGAACTCCCTTACAAAGTGATCTTTTGAGGAGACACTTTCATTTAACCGTACAGCTCTCTTTTCATTCTCATAGATTTGGCTGATCATTATCATCACATCATGAGGTTAACTAGACAGCGTAAAATTTCAAACGCTTGATTGCATATGATGGATACTGCGAGTAGCTGTGTGTTTTGGTGCAGATATGATGACGTCTGAATGTGAAGTCTGTTTGGCTGATTGATGTGAGATTAGAGAGTGACTGGGTGCTTTTTCGCTCCTCTCCTGTCTCTCTGAAGGCCAGCAGGAACAGCGATGGCCTGCGAAGCTGCCCTAAGAAAACCATTCTGCTTTCTTCTTCTCCTCCTTCATCCTCTTCATCTCCACCACTCTCTCCATACACACAGGTGACACTCTTTGCCATGCACTTGACATGGCTGCTCATCAGTTCGTTCTTACCGTCTCACTTTGCAGTTCTACTAATCTAAGTTTTCGGCTTTGCACATTGGCTTTCATTCATAAATGTGTAAACGCTTTGTCAACTAGATTTGTCATTACTCTTGCTAGTTTTCTGCAAAGCACTAAATTATCTGTCGGTCTTCCTGTCTGACCTTAATAAACGTTCTGCTTGGGTCATCATGAAGGTAGATTTCCATGCATACATACAGTTTTGATTGTCATGCGTGCATAGACCTCCAAATTCAGTCTTAGACATCAATTGTCCTTCCCGTTTCTCATGATCCAAGTAACCCCAAACACGTTCATCTGTGTTAAGGTCTGGGCTTTTTTGAGTGCAAAGTAAGTGAATAAAAGGTGGTCTCAGACAGCAATTCATTTAAAACATTTTCACACATGCATTGATTCTTCATGTTAAACCATGGAACAGTGTGCTAAAGGAGGTCTCTGCAAGCATTAAACAATTATCAGCATATCCATCTCTTCTTGGTACTGCAGCACCATCTGCTGACGCTCAAGTGGAAGGCAGGTGTGGTTTGAAAGCATTTGAGTCCAGTTTCATGCATGTACATGCAATTTTATGAAGCAGCATAACTCTGGTTCTCAGACTGGGCCCCGTGGACAGTCAGTATTGCCCCATTCCAACTCCCACCACACAGGCATGTAGCAAAGATATGGACCACTGGTGAAAATAGAGCGTGTGAAGGTCTAAGAAAAAACGTTTGAATTTGATTGTGTTCGTTTGATGGATGCTGAAGTCATAAACTGGTAAATGGTTAAATCTGCTGGCTCTTCATGTGCTCTACAGAAAGGTGTTCACACAGAACATGGTGGTGGGGAGGATGGCACTACCCGGGACCATCTCCCACTGTCTTACAGGGTAACTGGGTTGTCGCATGGCCTGCTGTGCTTGATTTATTTATTTATTTATTTTCCTGATGAGTGATTTGAGACTCCAATTAAACCTCTTTGAAACATGTTTGGTCCCATGCATTCACATGTGAACAAGAAAAGAAGCACAGCTAATCTAACTTTATAGAGGCAAAGCATACATTTAACAGGAAATTCCACAAAAACCTCAACGCTAAATACTGTATTATGTTTTTTCAGTTTTTGTCTCCACACTTTGCCTTTATAGCCTTTACTTTCTCTATATCTTAATATTTGTAGTTTATTTTTACAGGGTTTATTTGCGTAAATTTTCTATTCTGAAAAATATGTCCCAAAATGCAGTAACTTGTACTTAATGACTATTTTGACTGGAATTCAAATAAATTAAGGGTGCCCTTTTGCACAGTCTTCTTTATATACATAATTTTATATGCATGGCTATGTGTATGTGTATATATAGATATGGTGAATCGTTTCTGTGTACTTTTTGCCGACAGGAGACAGAGTTCTGTCCCACAGAGGTGTCTGACCATGGCTATGCTCCTAGCATTCAGGAGAGAGCAGAAACACTAGCTACTAAATTTACCAGGCAGCCTCACAAGCCTGACAAGCCCCAGGTAGAGCATTAAATGAGACAAAACACTTCATATTTTTGGTGCCATTTCATGACTTATGGCCAGTTTGGTTTAGAGTAAAGACTAAAGGTCAGAGCTGCTGTACTATTCCACTGTTCTGGTTACTAGCAATGCTTCTTACTTTCTCCTCTGACTGAGTATTAAGAGTCTATGCCTCTCCTCTCTGTTGTCTTATTTATCTGGAGCCTATGAAAAAGCCCTCCCGCTTTTTTCTGGAGCAGTGGTTGCTGACCCATGGGCTGGCCCCTGAGCAGCCCTCCTCCTCCCCTGATCCTCAGCAGCAGGTAGTCCTGCCTGAGCATGGTTATTGTGCATGAACCCATGCCCCCATTTGCTTACTTGTTCTAACAGTGGTCTTGAATTCCTGGACAGTACATCCTGTTTTTTTGCCTGGTGACCAGAGTAGGCCTTTCTCCAACAGGAGAGCCAAAGATTGCACTCAGATGAGCAAGTGCCTTTACACATCCCCAGCATCCAGGAGCGAGCAGAGAGGTTAGCCTCTCTATTTAAAGACAAGCCAGCCAGGCCAAAGGTGACCCCTCCATTCCGGCATTCTGTCACACCTGCTGTGCATAGACCTTTTTAATATGTTACCATTCAGTAGGTAATTACAGTATATTGCTAATATTTTGATAGCTTCTAACCAAAATAAAATTCCTTATTAATTGATTAAAACATCAAATGTACCTCATTAGTAGGACTAAACAAAATGATAATGATTAACATTGTCGTGATAAATTATGCTTCTATGAGTGGATGTTATCAGTACTCAAACCACACCTCCCAACGGCATGTTTGAAATGCCATGTTCGTACCAAGATGCTGCACTTATCAGATGGCTGAGTAAATAAATATAGTTAATTTTTATTTATCGTGACAACCTCTTAAAGCATCATATGTGTGGCCAATATTTCATCATTATAACTGTAATAAATAGAAAGACTAAATATTGCAACACTTAATTTGATAATATTGGTAATATTTCTGGCATATTGCCCATTTGTACTAGTTCAGGTCAGTACTCGTATTGGGTCAGTGATTCCCAGCCTGGTTCTCGGGGGCCTTCCAAACAATCCGTGTTTTTCCTGCAGTACAACTTGTAGTACAAGGGCCTGAGATCTAGGTTAGGAACCACTGGTCTAGTTAATAATACTGAAATCAGTTTTGCACAAGTTTGGCCTGCGAGCCAAAGTTGACCCCTGAGCACATTTAACTGGGCCAAAACAACTATTTAGTAAGATCACCTTTGATATATTCTTTGGAAACAGCTCAAATGAAGCAGCAAAAGCTACTCTTTGTGGAGCCCCCTTGTGGAGAATCTTAAATGTGAGTCAGCAAGCGAGAGAGTGCATGACCGTTACAAGCCAGGTCCATGAAATGCTTTGCATCTAAAAGCTTGCTTTGACACCCATCCACCTATTTTGTGTATTGTTTAGATTTTTGACCCCAGCCCACCACGAACATTGCACTTTGGGGCCCCCCAAAGACCAAAAGACATTCCTGATTTAAATATGCATAGCAGAAGCTATTGTATGCAAAGCACCACAAAGTATTAATGTATCAAAAGTGATTAAAGTATTGATTCCAAAAGTGTTTTCCTGCTGATGAACAGAAGTGTTAATGCCACAGTGTAATATGCAGACATACACAAAAATAATAGATCGATTAATAATATGATAACAATAAAATAATGAATAGTTCATTGGTTTTCCGGAATAGAACAGGCTCTTTCTAATCTTTTTGCCGAATTGTCCTCTCTTCATGTTCCTACTTCCACTGTAGTCATTTAATGCCTCTCTTCTTGCTCTCTCTCTGTCGTTTGGAGCCTAAGAAAAAACCTTCACGCTTCTTTATTGAGCAGTTGCACAGAGTGCGTGAGCTGCCCTCAGGCACCCCCCTTCCCTCTCCTGCTTCTCTCCGACAGGTAGTCTACTGCTAAAGCACGTGAGGCCAGCTGTGCACCTGTGTGTTTCTGTGGCTAACTTGCTCACTCTCATGTCTCTCAAGATGAAGCATTAGCCTGCTCACTACTGTATACACAAAACAAGCTGTTACTAAAAGGTCCTGATTTCTTAATACAGAGAATCTTTTATTACATATCAACAAAAGATTCTCTGTACACCTGATGCTTGGTAAATAAAGATTCTGGTATCTTCTAATATTCTAATATTCAGAAATAAATAATGTGTAGTTTAAACTTCACTGTATTTAATCAGCCATGGAAATTAAATAGAACAATTATTGTTAATATATAGAACTGTGTACCTTGTTTAGTTGAATATGTCATAAGGTCGCTTCTCCTTAGACCAAAACAACCTGCACTGATTTTCACATGGCTGTTGAAGATCATGGCTAAAGAAATCGTGTAGGAGCAAAATAAAATAAATTTGCTGTAAGAGTCAAGTAAGCTTTAATCATTTAAGTGTATGGATCTTTATCCAAGTAAGGCTTAGTGGGCTATGTGATTTTTATCATGGCTGTTTTCAGCTCATTTGCTGCCACTGGTCTATGCTATTAATACATTAGTGCCACCTAGTGGATATGCTGTTAGTTGCAGTGGCCAAAAAGTTATTAATTTAAGAATTAGGGATTCTTTTTGAAACATGAATTATTAAAATCCTATAAAAATTCTATAAATCCTATAAAAATTACACATTGATCAGAACTGTTCAAATTTGATACAGCACATCAAACAGTAACTATAGAGATTGGCGTAACTGGCAGGACTGAAATTCTTGCTAAAATGCTCAGATTTACTGATGGTGATGGAAAAATAGCGTTTTACTTTCAGAGGCTTGCATATTTCACTGTGCTTATGGTTGTCTTAACATGCACGGCTATGATGACACACTTTGTGGTGATAGTATGACTTTATAGATGATGGTTTCCAACTAACTAACTGGTCCTGATGAAATTGTATGTGGTGACTGAGCTTTTTTCCTTGATCTTGATATATGGAAACAGTTGTGAGATCGTGTTGTTTGTACACCAACAGGCTTTTTTGAAGTGTATGTGTATGTGGTGTGTGCGGTCTTGGTATTGCGTGTGCGTGGTTTGTATAGAAATTACAGCTTGGAAGTATAAACCAGGCACCATTTTCAAACACTTGTTTCTTCTCACATCTTTACACCTGATCAACCAATCACGCTCCTTCATTAACTATATCACAGTCTGTCCATCAATGGTTTGTTAATATCACACAGCACATTTCCAGCTTACACCTCCATTTATTTTTCTTCTTTGCACTTCTTTTCCCTCTCAATTTCCCTTTTCGTATGTCCACCCTCCATAGCGATATGTAAAGATGTACACAGGGGGAGTGAGCTCATTGGCTGAGCAAATAGCCAGTCAGCTTCAAACTCAGGAGGATGCCAGCCCCCCTCTTGAGAAGAGTGATTTGGTAAGAATTCTGGGAGTTGTAGTGATGCTACGTAGCATCCAGTGTGACTGCCTAGAATGCTTGTAATGGTGTTTGGCTAATTTTGTCCTTTAATGCAGATGCTCCCTTTATAGAATGGAAGCTTCAGTCTCTGAAGTATTAACTGTGAATATTGCCCTGTGATGATGCATGCATTCAGAAATGACCCCTTTTTTTCCACTGTTTTTTGGAGCACTCTTGATCATCTACAGGTCCTTCAGCCTGGGCAGCCAGTCAGAGCACAGATCATTTACATACATTAGTGTCAAAGGCACAGTAATACAAACAGGCTGTTTAGTTATTAGTTAATAATAAAGATATAAGGCAAAGTTGGAGGAAAATATAACGTAAGTGTAGCACAGAGGTCCTTGAATAGGTATTTAGATGAATGTAAGTTAAAGTGAAAGTAGGTAGTTATAGCCATTAGCCATTACTTCCTTTCTACTGAACCAAATGTTGACTCATGAACTGTTATTTCTGAATGCTGTGCTGTATTTGAAGGTGTTAATATTCTGACCAAGGGTATGTTTTTATATGCTGTGCTGAGTTGGGACACTAGTTTTCCATCAATGCCTGCAAGTGTTTAGTTCTGCCACAAACAAGTAACTGTATTATGGGTTTTTTTTGGTCCTGCAGGGTTCCTTGCGGAAGGAGTTCCCTCAGAACATCGGGGGCAGCGATGTGTGCTTCTTTTGCCGGAAGCGTGTATACGTGATGGAGCGTCTGAGTGCGGAGGGAAAGTTCTTCCATCGCAGCTGCTTTAAGTGTGACTACTGCGGCACCACCCTGCGCCTCTCCTCCTACGCCTTTGACGTGGAGGATGGTATGTTTTAGTTTGAGCTGAATTCTCAAAGAATTAAACTATTTATATACACACTTCTACTAGGGAGAGTAAAACGATGTTGAAATTGAAAAAGCTCAACAAGGAACCCTAAACAGTAAGGGATGGAAAATGCTTGCATTACAGACCTGATCTGAGAATCACAGAGCAAAATATTTTTTTTTCCGACAAGTCACAGACTCAAAGCAGTCAATGACTACAAATGATTTGTGCTCAGATTCCAACCATGAGTTGCATTTGTTTTATTTCTTTTATTCATCCATTCATTTGTTTGTTTGGTTATTGTTCATTTGCAATAACAAGGAGCAAACTTAAATATTGTAGATATAATTCCCATCCCCCCATATGTTAAATATATTAAATAAATCGTGCCTGTAGAGAGCACAGCATGTTATTTGAACAGGTGTGTTTAAGCTTTTGCATATTACTGTATCTACAGTACCTGTCAGAGGTTTGGACACACATTTCATGCAGTGTTTTTTCTTTATTTTTATTGTTTTCTACATTGTAGATTAATAATGAAGACATCAAAACTATGCAGGGACACATATGGAATTATGTAGAAATAAAAAATAAAAAAAAACGCTAAACAATCCAGAAAATGTTATACTAATGTACTAATACTCCTGGCATTTTCTCAATCAGTTTCATGAGGTAGTCACTTAGAGTGGTTTTCCAACGGTCTTGAAGGAGTTCCCAGATGTGCTGAGCACTTGTTGGCTGCTTTTCCTTCAATCTGCGGTCCAACTCATCCCAAACCATCTGAACTGGGTTTGTGTCGGGTAATTGTGGAGGCCAGGTCACCTGACGCAATACTCCATCACTCTCCTTCTGATAGTCAGATAGTCCTTACACAGCCTGGAGGTTGTGTCACTGTCCTGTTGATGTCCTCAAATTAATTCTTTTTTAATGTATTTATTTATTTATTTATTTATTTTTTACCTTACCATTTTTCATTTGAAATACAGTGTGGAAGAGTGCACAGTCAAAACAACAAACAGTCCAATCACATACTACGCTGCATGAATTGGCACCATCAAGACATGAGTTCTCCTTGTTCATTCTGTTGCTCTGTTCTTCATGGCTCGAGGTCATAAGATTTCCTTTGTCTCCTGACACACTGGCATATTGTTGCCTCAAACAGAGTAGTTCTTTTTCTCTTCATCCCCTTGACCCCTCCTCAAATCCAGACTGTTTAGAGACTTCCCACTTGGCCATGGATATGAAGCAAATGTGCATGCAAAGAGAGTATTTTGGCACTGTAGTAAACTTTTTACTCTGGAGTAGGTTTTGAATGTTCTTGTTGATAATTTAAAACGCTAGATAGTACTGTATATATACTGACTGTGCTCTCTTGTATGTGTCTTGTAGGAAAGTTTTACTGTAAGCCGCACTACTGTTACCGCCTGTCCGGACAGGCCCAGAGGAAGAGGCCTGCTCCAGCTCCTGCGCCACTCCGCTCGAAGGTACAGACTGCCTGCCAGTAATCTGTCAGAGATGTTTGCTTCAGTTTGAGTGCACTGTTTTATGCTTGTGCGGGTGCTTTTCAATGACTAGGAGAACTCTGTGATGTTTTTTTCTAGTTGGCTTGAGTTGGATAGCGGAGGATTTTGAATGAATCGGTGCAGTGTAGATCAACTTGATAGTCACAGTACATTTACATGTATGGAATTGGGCAGACACTGATATCCAGAACAACTTTGCAGCTTTCTGAACTTATTCTTATGCTAGTTCAAATAACCCAGAGTCAAGTGATGTTTTCGAACGCTGGCAGACGTTGGTGCTGATACGTAAGCGTTAGAAATGTGTAAAAACACACAGTGTTTACCTAGAGTGCACATCTGTAAGGCTGATTCTTTAAGGAATCAGTGTAACCTGAAATCTCAAATTTCAAATGTTGGTCAATAGTCATGATCAGTGGTAAAAAAAAAAAAATGATATAGTTCAACATCCATCGTAAGATCTGTACTGTTTAAACGTACTTTTTAAAATGTTAGCTGCTCGTAGTTTGTCATAGTTTCATGATGAATCAACCAATAGAAATAGTCCAGAACTGAGAAGTTAGGTTTTTTCCTTCTATACAGTTTCCTTTTTGGAGATAAATCAGTGCATCAATTTCAGTGGACGTCTCTGACCGGGAAGAAAAGTAATCAAGTTGCTCTCTGTTTCCAGAGGCTAACCATGAATTGAACTTTACATTGTGCACTTTGCAGGTTGTACAGAATGGCGTGCTGTCGCCTCAGTGTGTTATATAATATACTAGGGCAGCGAACAGACTACAAATCCTGTTACCATCATGCATCTGCAAAACCATGTTTGCCCCCACAGCTAGGTAGCAGTGATCACTTCATGCACACAAGTCCAATCATTGGCAGTGTAGAAATGTTCATCAGAAATTCATTGCTGTCCTTCAGTTTGTCCATTAGAAAACTACACTATATTACACTGTTTTGTTTTGGTCGTCGCAGCAAAGAAGCAGCATTATAGTTCCATTGTATTTAAGACATGATATTTAAATGAATGTGGTTTTTTTTTTTATTTATGAATTAATTTAATTTATATAATTCAGTGACATTTTGAACACAACTAGCAAAAGGGTGTAGATCTTTACTTCCCCATTTGTGTTCATTTCTGATATCTCTTGCTTTCTTTGTAATATAAATGATGAATCTTTTTCTTTGTGTGCTCTAAGGAGCCCCAGGCCCCGGCCATACCTCCGGTCACTGTGGATGCCCCTGGCCGAGTGCCGGCTGCTCAGGCCACTGTGGAGCGCCGGCCCTCAGGTACCCACCTCTTCTCTCTTGGCCCTCTCCTGCGCCTCTGTCCTGGGGTTGGGGGCTCAGTGCGCTCCATGCGCCGCGCAGTGTCCTGGACTCGCCACCAGGTGGCACACAACCCCTTAGACTTTCCCTTCCTCCTCACTTATTGCATATACCTCTTCTCCTGCTTCACTCTTAACCTCCTGCTCAATATCCTCTAGCATGCTCCTTCTCTACCAAAGCATCTGAGATGAGCTAGCAACACTACTGAAGTGTTGGCTCAAGTGATCTGTGTATTCTCTGAGGATGTGCTATTCATATTCTCATATTTAATTGAATGTTTTTATCTTGCTTGGGCGTGTGCAATAGATATTGTGTAAAATTATGCTTCTTAATTAAACATGACTATGAGTAAAGATGTTCAGGCAAAGAAGAGCCTAGCTGGCAGGACGTGGGCAATATTTAAGAAATACAGTACCACAATATATGAAGATATTTTTATAGCATATAATATGTATCTCGCTTTGCTGGGGTTTTGGCAAGTTGGAGCATGCTGAATGCACCAGCGCTCCTCACTGAAGTTCATTTCATAAAATATGACTAATTATGCTTTCTTTATGATGAAACATGCTGTTAAAGTCAGCGTTCTATAAGTGCTTTCTAGTAAGATCTGAATCATTTTGGTTTCAGACAATAACTGCTTAAAATCAGCTTAGTTCAGATTCTAATCATTAATGATCTGTTTATTGGAGTCTGAAAGAGCAGAATGTTTGGTGGTGCTGACAATAGTTCATCTGCTGCTGCACAGTTTGTGTTGGACATCCTCTAGTCCTCCGTCAGTGGCCGCAGGAGGCTGCCCACAGGACACTGTTAGCTGGATAGCTTTGGTTGCTGGACTTTTCTCAGTCTAGCAGTGACACTGAGGTGTGTAAAAACTCCTGCAGCACTGCTGTGTCTAATCCACTCACACCAGCAGAACACACGCTAACACACCACCACCACATCAGGGTCACTGCAGTGCTGAGAATGATCCACTGCCCAGATAATACCTGCTCTATGGAGGTCCTAAAGGGGTTTTAACCATAAAAGAACTGGGTAAAAGGGGGCAGATGGACTACAGTCTGCAACTGTAGAACTACAAAGTGCACCAGTATAATGAGAAGAGTAGAGTAGTGTGATAACTGGAGTTCATCAATATGGTAAGGAGTGTAGAAACAAGGAGGTGATTTTAATGTTACGGCTATCAGTCTATGTAGATAGACAGATAGATACTTTTATCGATCCCGAAGGAAATTTAGCAAATAATGATATTATATATCGACATTGGCCGACAATTCCTATTTCAGTGCTTTCTTCATACTGACAGTCTGCACAGTATGCTCAGAAAAGCGTTACGCAAGTGTTATGTAATACGCCATGCTGTAATAAAATATTGTCATATTGCCCACGCCTACTAGCTAGCTTTTTATTTCAAGTAATATAGGCTCTAGAGCACATAAATGATCACAGCAATGAAGTAGATACATTAAAGTGAAATCAGGCTGGTGTTTTTTGCCTGCATGCTCTTTATGTACCTATAACGTGGAGATTGTATGGTTGATTTGCTGCCTGTTTCTTACCTTTCTGTTGCTGAAATCTTCTTCTGTTCCACCTCTTGTCTCTAGTTCCTGCCTGTAATAGTGCCTGTGTTTTTTGTACTTTTTCTAGCAGTGAAGCCCTGTAATGTAGTGCTTGTATCAGTGCCTGTGATTGGATGACTCTGTAAGCTTTACCTTTCCCCTTTCCTATCAGAGCAGCCTCTCGCTCAGCTAGTGCCTGCATCAGTGCCTGTGATTGGTCTGTAGCCGTAGCCCATCACACCCTCTGTCTTTTCTCAGTGTTTGTGCATTTCTAACCTTTTCCTGCATACTAACCCCATTTGCCCATCACTCATGTGATTCACGTTACAGGAAAAATGTATAGGACTAAAAATACTTGTTAGGAATTTAAAGAACTTTTATTCTACTAAGCTAACAGTGAAACGTTTTAATGATTATAGGCAAGTATTCTGGTGTAGTTTAGAGTGCAGTATACATTGTAGAGGTTATTTGTTCAACATCCAACCAGTAGACTGAACGAATAATGTTGAATTTTTGTATCAGGAGTGTTTGCAGTAGTGTGTTTAGCTTAGGTCACTCAGGTCCAGGGTAGTAACATATATTGCTCAAATATAACATATATAATAATAATAATGTTAATAAGTTATTACCCATTCAGGTAGTATTGGGAATTGGTGGGTTTTGTTGTTTTCCATTGTCACCTTAGTGTTAGGTTCGCACCATGCTACACTCTTCAACCCAACACCACACATTCACATACATACTCACCTTGCTCTTTTTGTATGTTTTTCTTTTTTCTTTTTTTATTTGATATATTTCACGGCTTTATCTCTTAAGGTTTAACCTTTGTACATTGGGGGCGGGGTGTTCTTCTCTGATCACTTAGCAGCACAGGAATATTTTTTTTTCCTGTTCCCTTGATAGGGAAGGAATGTCATGCTTTTATTCATCACACAATCCCACTCAAAGTTCATCAAGAAAGTTAAAGTTCAAATACGGACACGTTTTTATCATGAAGTGTTGCTTTGTGGGATGGGAAAAAGGCAAGGTACCAACTTCCTGTATTTTATTAAGATGTAATATATTTGATAGTCCAGCATATTTAAATTTTTGCATTTCATTATATGATGTAGGTTAATAAATCATATGCATAAATAAATTTGACAATAAGTTACTAAGTTTGTGTTTGTCTGTTTGTACTGACTAGATGTAGAACAGAAGATCTTCCACTTGAATAATGCTTCCAGACTTTTAAAGACTACACTGAATTTTGTACTGTGATTAAAACATTTGGAACAGAGTGTAACGCCAGAGATGCACACATGCTTCCTTCAGAAAATGCCTACTCACAACATTCCGGCATGAATCCAAGGTCAATTACTTCGTTTTCCAGTAATCAGTAGCCATTGCCGTACATGAGCTGATCTTTTGTAGCTGTAGAAACGGCTGAAGATGACACAGAGGTTTGTAATTAAGCCCGTGGCCATCTTTGTATGGCTTATGCATGGTCTGCAAACCTACATCTCAGTCCTTTGATCTCCAAATTAAACATCTCTCCCACCTTTCCCTTACTGTCCCCTGCAGTTCCAGAAGTGAATGGGGTGGCAGAGCCCAGTCTGGCCAAGCGTCTGAGAGGGACCCCTGAGCGAATCGAGCTGGAGAACTACCGGCTTTCCATGCAGCGCGAGGAGGAACTTGAGGAGGTTCCTGAGGAGACACTAGCAGAACACAATCTCAGTAGTGTGCTGGATAAAGGCACGGATGTAGATGAAGGCTCCAGGTATTTCACTTCACGGCAAAGGATCACATGTCACACATACTTGGATCTGCAGCATCACATGGACCTGCCTTGTAACTCACTTGCTGTGATTAAGCAATATTAAGCAGGCTGAAGATTTTCCGTAAGGTGGGGCCATTAGCATGCAAGTAGTTTTGTTTGCATAATCAAAAGGGAGGAAACTGATATGACCCAACTAGCACGATCTTACAAATGCATGTCAATTTGCAAACCTAAATTTGGAGTTTTAATAAATTATAGGCAGAAGGTCTGTACTTTGTTTACTGATACATTCAGACAATCAGAGTTACAACTGTGTTGTGACCTCAAGATAAAACTGCCCAGGCATCATGTCAATTTGAAGTGATGGGGCAATGTCTTATCCTCCATCACTTACAATGCACACATTACAGTTGACCAACTTTGCTGTTCTTAATCTACTAACCTGCCGAAAGACGTTAAATGAGATGATTTCTCACTCAACACACAAACCTGCATTATGCAGTGAAACCTGAAGCTGTGGAAATCCCTTACTTAAGATAATTGATTGTATGAAGCACCCAGGGTGCTATGGTACTGTGCATCAGTGATACTGTGTGTCTGTAAATTTTGTCATCATCAGTGAACAGGCCAGGTTTTGCGATAATGAAGGTTGTGTGTAATAATACACTGTTCTCTCTCTACAGTAGCTCAGAGTCTGACATGGAGGAGGAGGACGAGGAGCTGGAGCCGGCAGCACCTTCTGACTTGGGAGGAGTTCCATGGAAGGAGGCAGTGGAGCTTCACGCCAAATTGAAGGGAGGGAGCGACGCTGGGGCAGAAAGAGAAGACGGAGAACAGAGGGAAGGGGTGTTGGAGGGAGAGGATGAGGAAGAGGAGGAAGATGAAGAGGAGGAGGATGAAGAAGAAGAAGAAGAAGAAGAAGAGGAAGAATCAAGTGAAGGTAAACAAATTTGTCTGTGTTTTACATCTTTAAACTTGTAAAATGAAAGTAGATGGGCCTGAAAAGCACATGACAAAGTCACATGACATGGGGAGATTGTGCTGTGTCTGTGTATTTAATTTTCCCTGTTTCTCTGTCCACCTCATATCCTCTTTGTGTGCTCTGCATCTGTCCTTGTCCGACTGGTAATAATGCTGATAGCAGGACTGTGTGCCCAGTTGTTAAATCTTGTATGAGAAGTGAGAGTTGATAGTTTCCACACAAATTAAGCTTCATAATAGAAACTGCAGATATGAAGAAATAATAATGTGGAATAGTGTGTTTTGGCTGCGTTTAGTCGGATGTTGTCTGCAAGTTTCTTCTTTTGCATCGTACAGTGCTAAGTAAGCGGGGGTAGACAAGATGAATGCAAGCTCTAATTTACATTATTTTCAGATCTTTACAATTAACTATATAATAACACGTTGCATTTATAATAATACTAATAGTAATGACTTATTATTACTATTATTAAAATTATAATATTAATAGTTTGGGTTGCACTGATATAGGAATTGTGAGCCAATGCAGATTTGCATATTGGCAAAGGCTGATACCAGTTCTTTGCATGAACATAAACTTGACCGAGACTACATCTGTGAATTAGCATTACGGATAAATCTAACATTGATTTTTATAGGGATGTAAAATTAATACAATGGATTTATTTTTTAGCATAGGAACCCAACAGTCACTAAAAGCTTCTTGAAATATTGTTCAGATCTGTCTGATACCAACATTTTTTTAGACAGTTATTTGATGGTAAAGGCATGTTTCTCATGTCTTTGTGCGTCCCTAGTAATTGTTTGTGTTTAGGTTTGAGTTAGGTTTGTCTCGGGGGCAACGGCTGCTTGTGGCAGTCATGGGTGGTTATTAAATTTTTAATGTTTGATAAGACTTTAAAGCAGAATTCCACTGATACTCTTAGAAATCCTACATAGTTCAGTGACTGAGATATGAACAGCATCCTTCAGAGTGATTTGTTGTGTAATGGTTAATTCTGTGGAAACTTCAGAACCAGGGGTTGTGATCTCTACAACTCAAATATAGCCTTTATTCACATTCAAACCAGCTTATGTTTCCATAAGTAATGTTGATATTGTGATGTAGTGGTGAATCTGCTAAAGTTTTGTTTCAGGACTGTCTAGCCTTTCAAAGCCTTGCATGTACAACTTCATCATAATGGACTTTCAAAATTACTTTTTAGACCAAAACCGTCTCTAAACTATCATAAAACCATTTCTCAGGCATATTCACAACCGTTTCCTGTAATTGCTTTCTGTGATGTAGCTTTTAGAGTGTTAATTGCTGTTTATATGGTCTTATCACCTTTGCTGTGAAGAATTCTGACTTAAGTTTCTCCAGAATGAAGCATTTCCTATCATTCCACTCTAGAAAGCCTGGTGGAATTCCACTTTAAAATATGAACCTTGTGAACATAATGGGGTGGTTGATTTTCAGTGTCTGTTCATGCTGTGTGTCATCTTGTGCTGTGCAAACATCATCCTCAACTTCTCCCTCTCTCCTTACCTCCTCCATTCCCTGGTCTGTGTGGGCATGTGTGATTGTCTGTTATTCTGTATGCGTGTGTTTGAATCACCTGTCTTTCCTACCCTGCTGTGTGTGTGTGTGTGCGTGTGTCTGTTGGGGTAATTGTGTGGGGCTGGCAGAGGGGGAGTATAACCCTTGGGAGAGGGAGCTCCAGTCAGGTGTGTGGCTGGAGAACCTCACTGCTGAAGAGGATACGGGTACATTTAAAGGTAGCTCTGCCTGTGGATGTGTTTGGCCTGTGTATACGCTAGAACTCTGTAACATCATTACTGGTTGGGAAAAAAGCTGCATCATCTAACCTGTGCTCATTTTAACTTGGTTTTAATCATAAAGATATTGGACTTGGTTTTGCGTGTTTTCCCTCACATGCTTACTGACACTGTATTAAACTAGGGCTGCACAATATGTTGTTTGTTAATCGTGATCACAATTTGAGCCTAATTTAACACTGATACCACAGAATGCTGCAGTATTCAATAAAGCATATTTCAGTGAAAATGATTTATTCTTCAATGATGGATTCCCCATTGTGTTTTTAACAGGGGTACATCATTATAAGAATTATTCAGCAGTATTGTATTTGTCCATATCTGACTGTTGCGATACATAAACATTTATAAAATATAAAAACAAGGAACAAAATTCATTTGGATTCATTCATCAGAGAATGGTAACAGATGTTCAGAAAGTACAGAACTTCACAGGTACTTGAGTACTCGGTTAACCGTTTGAGGTCACCAGTGTTCAAGTATTTGCTGTTTCATCCCAGGAAACATGTTCTCATGGGACTGTAAGATCACAAGACGCAGCCTCTGTTACTCATTCATCATTTTCCTGAGCTTTAACGTTTTCAGAAGTATTCTTCTGGAGATTCGGAATTATCATCTCTTGCGAATGCTCAAATATCAAAATTAGGCAAAAAGGTTGTGTCCCTACTTTGAAGTCAGTAGAATGAATAAAATGCACACACTTTAAGTTAATAGCAGAGTGTCGCTTACATGTTCTGTTCTTCTGGAGTGCAATAAATCTGTCTGATGCCAATTTATCTTCCCACCCCTTCCATTTCTGATATCACAGTGCATTGCAACATTGCAACATTTCTATTGTATCCATATTGTGCAGCCTTAATTACAGTTTTGTTTAAATTGCAATGAATTAAAATACTTCCTGAAGTTCGGTAGTAAATGGTTAGAGTTTCTCTTCCACAACTTTTTCTACTGAGCTGTGTGTGCAGTCAGTACATTCATAACTATGCAGATTTGTATTATCTAACAACTTATGGATTGATTCTTTTTTCACAAGCATGCCTGTACTGCAAAGTTTTGGATATTTTTCTTTTTTGTTGTTGCCACTATTCTGAACATTCATTCCAAAGCATCACTGCAGTTTCATTAGCAGTGTTTAGTGGCGAGGTTAAGCAAGTGGTTTAGGACTTAGTAGGCCTGACATCTTTTGTTTTCCGGGCCACTGCATGCTTTTACTGTTTCTGAAAGGTTAGTTATTCACAGCTCTTGAAAGCTTATGAAATCCGTTCTAAAGTGTCCTGTTCTTTCTCTCTTCATTATTTTTCTCTGTCCCTCCAACGTCTTGTTCCCTTTTCTACTTGTCGTTGGACGTTTTCCTTACTGGGACGTGCTGTCCTTTCCATTTTTGGCCCACCAATGTCCTCTGTGACATCCTCCTATGCGTGTAACCATCCCTCAAACTTCCCACACAAAATCTAAACCATGCCACTCCAACCTTCAACCGCACAGCAAGGAACCTGCAGATCCAGCAAGTCCTGCAGCCAGTTGACCCCCTTCTCCCTCAGATGGATATGCAGACGGAGGGGGACAAGGAGGCCTACTCAGCCTCGGGTTCACAGCCCTCAGTCCCAAGCCAAGCCTCCCAGCCTGCGTCCAGCACAGGTAACCCAGCCTGGAGAAGTCCTGCTCAGCCACTGGTGTCCACTCACAGGGTGTGGACTAATATATTGGAGAAAAAGAATGGGAATGTCTAATAGTCTCTAATGTGACTGCATTTGGCTGTGAATGTTTGAGAACACATTTCATGTCCTTCCACTCGCTCACACTAATAAGCTCCCTAATGATGAACAGTGCTGTTGTGTTGTGTGGTTTGTTTATTTATTCCTTTGTTTGCCGTTTTTGTCATGTGTGTTACTGGTTTTTTTTTCAGTCTACACTAATGCTTCTTATCCATGATGAGCAGTGTTGTGTTGTCTTCTTGGGCTTATCATAATTATTATTTTTATTATTGCTGTCTTTGTCATAACTATTTATGTTCAAAAGTTTGGAATCACTTGCTATTTTATTCGTTCATTCATTCGTCTTCTGAGCCGCTGACCCTGGGTCGCGCAGGGTGCTGGAGCCTATAATAGCACTCACTGGGCAGAAGGCATTAAACACCTTGGACAGGCTGCCAGTCAATCGCAGGGCAGACAAACAGACATATACGTTCACTCACACACTCATACCTAGGGGCAATTTAGCATCTCCAATTCACCTGACTTCATGTCTTTAGACTGTGGGAGGAAACCGGAGCACCCGCAGGAAACCCATACAGACACCACTCAGAAAGGACCCTGAATGCCCAATCTAGTTATTCAAATACAGTATGTTTCTTTAAGAACAATTCCTGCCCACTCTATTCTGATTGGTCTGCACTGCTGTAACTGTTCTTAAAGTGAGGTCGGTTCTGCCCTGAAAGTCAGGTGGAGCAAGTTGGAAGGCCTGATTCACCTTTGGAAGCTAGACTAGAGCAGGGTGTTTCAGAATAGGAAGTGTTTACTAGTTTAGCTCTCTGTGTGTTGTGTAAGGGTGTGGCAAGCTATCAGGTAGATGACCAATAAGGATTATGTTACTAGATGACATCACATTGTTACAGAGAAAAGAGCTAAAATTCCAGCAAGGCATTTCAGTTAGGTAAAGATTATGTAACACCCTAAAGGAAAGGAAAAAATAGAAAATCCTTCTGTTTAAATCTTTGCAGCTTTGTAAAGACTAGTTGTAATCTATATAGTTTAAATGCTAAAATCTTAATAAAATGGTTTTATACTTGTTTATACTTATATATGAAAACAGTGATTCCAAACTCATGCAATCTGTTTTTATCATTTTTTTATCATGTCACTACATTGTTTTTTTTTAATGTGTTTTTTATGTCTTTCCTTATTTTTGTTTTCAATTATTATTTTAACTTTGATTTAGATGATTTTGTGTCCTGGACTGTTTCTACCATCACTACAGTAGATGTGTGGGTGGGTTGGGTGCTTTTCCAAAACGGACCTTACCTCAGTCCCCATTGTCTTACCATCCTTTTTTTATGTTTATGTTTTTCATGTGCTTGTTGACCGAATTCTTTTAGCCCCTTCCCACACTTCTGCGCGGCACGAGGCTGTCAAGGCCTGGCTGGATTCAATGTCCCGAGGTAGCACCGACAACCAGTGCAGCAGCTTTTGCACTATACCTTATGCACACCCTTACACACGGCAGCGCATGTATAGATGCTGGGATGTATATAACAGGAGACACTGTTGTATTCACATCCAGGTGGAATACACCGGCTGCATGGTACAGCTTAACAGCTTAACTCAACACACTGCTGCATGCTGGAACCACATGATAAAGGAGGTGAATATTTCCTTTAACTCAGACAGAAAAGGCCTGGCAGTTTAGTATCTGTTTTCAGCTTCTTCCAGACCTAAATACTGGCCCATGTATGAACTGTAAGTCATAGCTTTTCTTGAGTTTTGTGAGTACTGAGTAAGTGAAGGTCATTCCAGCCATCCCCTTCAAACAGAGTGGAAAGACCAGGGTCAGGGACAGGCCACAGATTTAACAAACAGCGTTTCAATTTGCGCAGGGGTAATTTGTAGAGTATTTTCAAAGTTGCGTTGTTCGTTCCATTTCAGTCTCTACAAGGTACCGAATGGACCGCTGAAATGCAGTGCCTTGCCAGAGATAGTGTTAAGGGATTTTTTGAAATCTCTGGCGTGCTCGTCTATGTACTCTCTTCCTCCCATTTGTAGCCACTTGAGTTATGAAATGACACATTACGTATCGGAATGGATGGGGACTGTCATTTTGAAATGGAAAAAGCCTTGTCCGGATCCATTTTGAGATCCTAAAAGCCTAACATGTATGGTTGTCAGATTTCTGAAAGTTCTCCGGGGAAATGTTCTGCAATAACTTTATAACTTATTTTTTTGGAGTCTGATCTGTGGAAGGGGGCATCTTTTTTGCTTGTGTCATTTTCCCTTTTCATTAACTTCTCTTTGACTGTCACTCACCAGCTGCTTAAACTGAGCCTCATCCATTTGCCAATGTGTGAATGGATATGAGCATGCCCCTAGATTAACTACTAATAGCACTTAACATGCATTTATGTTTGTCCTGTTCCTATATGATAATAGTCTGTTTATACTTGGAGAAATGGTACATGGAAACTACTGTTTTTGCATGGTTCAGGCAGTTATAGACTACACTGTGAGTTGTACAGCTAACAAGGAACGGCAGCTCGTACCCATACCCATACCCATACCAGTCAGTACCTGCAACCCATCTTTAGTTATTAAATAATCCCCAAAATACATATGTGGTTTACGATGCTGTATGATTTACTGTCATCTCTTAAAGTGTACAATACTACATAGCTCCATAGCTCAAATCAGTTATAGCAGATATTATGCAGCCTTCATTTTTACAGGGCGTTTCTTAGAGAACAGCATGTCATGCGGTGTCAGAAACCACAAAGGCAGCTCTTTAACAAACGTGCCATGGCTGATTAGCTATATCTAGGGTAAAGGGAATATTAACTTTGATTTCTGCCTGAACTATGGATTTAAGGTCCTTGCCATATGTGGTCTAGCGATTAGGATCCTTCTATTTTTGTCTGCTATACTGTGCTGACTGTGTCTTCTCCCTGTAAACCCAGAGCCCTGTGAAGAGGAGGATGACCCGGATGCTGAGGCGGGGAGTCCAGACATCGAGCCTGGCACTGAGCTGGACGAAGGTTTTTCATGTTAATTTGCCGTATAGTAAACTGCAGTTTTGTTTGCCAGACATGGCTATGGATGATATGATGTTAATAAATGAAGTGTCCAAGTGTAACGATTTCTGTGTCACAGACGACATTCCTTCGGATGCAGAGGCTGAAGCTCGATCGCAGCGAGTTGATGAGGCAGAGCCTCTCCCAGTGGACACTGGCAAGCCAGAGAGCACTGAACATGTTTCCAAAAAGGGTAAGCTCTGATTTACTCGTTAGGATTGTCCCTCTGTAGCAAGCTTCTGTTGCTTGATTGTATTGCTTTAATGCACTTTCTACTCCAGTAGTAAGACGTAAGAAGAAAAGAATTGCCATGTAATTTGAAGGAGGGGCCTGATTGTTTCTGCTTCCTTTGTTCTCTCAGAGCATGTTTCTGCTAGTCCAAGAGAATTCATTGTGGATGTAATTCTTTCCCCCATACAAAAACCTGCTTCACCACTTGAGGAGGTAATGGGTGTTTTTCCTTCGTTATAAATCATTATTATAGTCTGACAATTTCCTGGTTTCCTGTGGGTTTTGGCTGCCGCTGTTGATTTATTAAAAAATATTTTTTAATTTCTTTTTTACTTCCAGATTAAAGAGAAACCTTCACCGGTGCTGGTTATATCTCCTGGCAGACGTTTTTTCCCTGAGCCCTTTCTGCCTGATGTCCACTCGCACACCCCATCTTCACTAACCCCTGAGGCCAAGAGCCCCAATACGCCTGTTGCTGTGGCATCTCCAATCCGCTCCCAACCAGTCCCCCTACCAGAAACAGTCAGCCCCAAGTCCCCTGTCCAGCCTGAGCCATGTGCCTGCTCACCTTCAGGCAACCCCTTGTCCCCGATTTGTGCTCAGCCACTGCCATGTCAGGAGCCTTCCTCACCCTTGTCCACAAGCTCTCCTGTGAGGACTCAACCTGTCCCCGCTATAACCTCCACCCCACTAGCCAAACCTCATTCAGTGGAGAAGAGAATTGAGCCTCTAAAAGCTCATGACTCTATAGAGGAGACACCGGTAAAGAAGACGGACATCATTGAGGAGTTCTGGCAGAAGAGTGCTGAGATTAGGAGGAGCTTGGGGCTCACCCCGCTGGACAGAAGCAGAAGTATAATAGAAAAGAGCATTGTCAAAACCCCTACCCCTGAGCCTACATCGTCCAAGTCCCACACCCCAGAGGACATTTCCGAGGAGACAAAGCCCACCTTCATGAGCCGCTCAGTCATCCGAAGGCTTAACATCACCTTGGAGGGCCAGGTAATCTCTCCTGTGGAACCCAAAAGCAACGGCTCGGAGAGAAGGGAGCTGAGCAGCAGTTCTGGCCTTGGCTTGAATGGTAGCACCATGACTAGCCAAACAGCAACAAGCGACAGTTACAACAACTCTGACTCCACCATGCTTACGCCTCCCTCAAGCCCTCCTCCGCCTCCACCAAACGAGGAACCTGCAACTCTCACCAACAAGAAGCCTCTGGTTACTTGGGACAATCTGTGTGAAACTATTGAGGAACCTAAAGTGGAGAAAGAACCTTCCAAAGTTAAGACTCCCACCAGCCCTCCCCAAGCTAAACCTGCAACTACTCCAGTCCCAGCCCCCAGAACAAACCCACCTGTGGTGATGAGGACCAAGGACCCCAATAAACCACGCCGAGATGAGGTTAGGAAGTCTTTTGTGGAGTGTGTAGAGGAGATCCCGTTTGCTGATGACGTGGAAGACACCTATGATGATCGTACCCCTGACACAAGTGCACAGGATAGGTTTTACACTCCACCTACCAGCAGGGCGCACAGGGACAAACCACCCCTGCACCTTGCTTTGGCTATGGAGAATGGGAAACCCAACATTCCTGGAGTTGTGGCGACCAGAGCAGTTAAGGGACCCCAGCACTTTTCTCCAGAAGCCAAAGAGATTGCGGAAGAACGAATGAGAGAGAGGGAGAAGTCTGTGAAGAGCCAGGCCCTCAAAGATGCCATGGCCAAGCAGCTAAATAAAATGAAAGAGGCAGAGTCATCTAAGGGCGCTGTGGCCAAAGTGGCCTGGAATGTTTCCGACGTAGCTACTAAAAACAAAAAGCGCTCAAGTTCCCCCAAGACATCTGCTGTGAAAGCCTTGGAGTCCAAGAAGCAAGCAGAGACGCTTCCTGACCGTTTTTTCACCTCACCGATAAGCAAGAGTTTGGACAGCTCCGTCACCTCCTCTGAAAGCTCCACAGGGGCCAAGAGTAAGAAGCGCAGCTCCCTTTTCTCTCCGCGCAAGAACAAGAAAGAGAAGAAGGCCAAGAATGAAAGCAGGCTCTCCGGTACTGAAGAGACGCCTCCCAAACACAAGTCCTTATGGAAGGCTGTGTTCTCTGGCTACAAGAAAGACAAAAAGAAGAAAGATGACAAATCTTGTCCCAGCACCCCGTCTAGCTCTACAACTGCAGACTCCGGAGTGAAGAAAGCATCACCTATGGCCAGATCTTCAGGTCAGCGGGAGCGTCATTGATATTTCTGTGTCTGCTTTGCTTTTTATCAAACTTCTCCATGCCATTTTAAATGTTCTTAAGTTCTGTTTCAACAGCCTCTCTTTTACATTTGTTAGATTTGCGTTTGAGAAGAAACCTCAGCTTTTCTGAGGACTCAGATCTTTCCTGTGATGATGTTCTAGAGAGGTCTTCTCAGAAGTCCAAGGCAGATGTAAGTTTATCTATTATTTATGGAAATGGTTTGTTAGAAATGCTGTTTTTTTATGGTTTCCTCTTATATTAATGTAATCTTTTGCCTTTCATAGCGACACATGGACTTGTTTGATCTAGTGTCAGATTTGAAAAAGGATGTTATGAAGGAGGAGAAGGAGAAAGAAAAAAATAAGGAAAGGGTAAGGCATAGAGAAAGGGGGAAGGAGAGGAGCAAGGAAAAAGCAAAGGAGAAAGGGAGCAAAAGAAGAATGAATGAAATGGAAAGAATAAAACTGATGGAGAAAATGATGGACATGGAACAAGATAAAGGAGAGGAGGAGGTATTTCCATATTGTGCAGTATTAGGTATTTGAAGCTGGTGAATTTCTAACAGAATTGAATGCAACATAGTATAGCTGATTAACTCCTCTTAAGACTGTTCTTCAGTCTTTATTTCTCTTCATTTGCATTACACTTATGCAGTCTGCCGATTTGAGTTGCATTCATGATAGAAATTCAGTATCTTCAGGGTGCATGTGTTTATATAGAAATCAGAAAGTAGTCTAGGGCCAGATGCATTCACTTAAAGGTACTGCTTACAAGCAAAACGCCAGCCCTACTATTGCTGTGTTAAGGTACCAGTGATTGCTTTCACACATTTAGGCAGTGCACGTTATATACTGAGCAATGCACATCTGGCCCTGATACTGTAAGTGAGTCAGTGCTAGTTGGGAGTTTGTGGAATTGCTAGTTCATTAGAAAGTGTTAAATTAGTAGACTTCCTACTGTGGTGGATTGTGTTGTAGTTGTTGAGTGAATTATATATTTTTTTTTTTAGTCTCAATCTTCTTAGGATGTTCTTTAGTTTTTGGATGTTGTCTGAGTTTTAGTCTTAGCTATGGCGTCTCACATCATCACCATATTCAACTTGCAATAGTACTGGGCCTCTGTAATATCAGGAGTATGCTGCATTCACAACAACAGGGAAATCAGACTTTTCATACTCTTGAGCTTCCCACTTCCCGCATCAAAGCATTCATGCAACTCGAACTGTTTGAAATCTGGCAAAAGTAAACACTCAGAGTAATCTATTACTCGTGTGGCTGGTTTAGGTCTATAAAAACTCTAAAATATTGTTTACACTGGAGTTGCTAGGTTCATTTATTTTAACTGTGGATGTAGGTTATGGCAATTCACTGTTGTATATGGTGTACATAGAAATGTTGAATATAGTGTACTTTCTTAGTCTAAAACATCCAGTGCTCACTTGGCCATGAAGGCAGCATTGGATTCCTAATCTTTGTTCTTAAGGTGATTAATTGATGTTAATGAATATAAAGTAGTAACTGTAAAAGACAATATTTCTTCTTGTATTTGTCATATTTGTTTACATTTTAGGTCTTGGGCAATATGGAAAATCTTGCGAACAATACCGATCAGGCAATATTGCAAAACGTTGTATCATGATACATAAGGCTTTTTTCCAGATACACAATCTGCATCATGATATGTGGTTTCTATGAGTAGTTATACAGTAAATCCAATTAAACAGGGCTAATTATGCTCACATTGTAATGAAACATGCGATTTGCTCATGTTCTTTAAGTACTGACATTTTCCATGATGTGCACAGAAAAGTGTATTGTGATATCATTTATCATGACAACGATAAAATATCATCATATTGTCCCTAATACTAATTTTACATACTTTAAAATTCTGACAGCCAGTAACACTCACTGGTTGTAATTTCATATTTATAATTTAGATATGAATTCTATGCTTCAGTAGTTTTCGTTAACCAGAGCTTTTCAGACTGGCATGATTTTCAACTCTGAATTATCACAGTTCTGTAACTCAGATAAAGTAACTTGATCTTTTAAAAGAGACAGTCCTAGAGGTGGAACTACCCAGAATGCTCTGTGATTTTGTTTTCTGTTTATCAACTTTTTGTTCTTATTTTTCATTATTTTTCTTCATTTAAAAAGAGAGTTCTGATTGCAGAGTTATTCTCATGCTATAGATTAGGTTCGTATATGGTGGAAAAACAAAAAGCTGCTAATTATTAGCGTTCTAACTGGCCAGCTCGTGTATTGGTCAGAAGGCATTACATTTGCATTCATTCTAGTGACTGTGGGGAAACTAGTAGGGGTGAATGTTTGGTTCTGTTTTGTTATTAATTTATTTATTGTTGTGTGTTGTCGTAGATTGGTTTGATTTAACTGTACATTAACCCATTCAATCACACCATTTGTTTTGTGTTTGTTTTTCATTGTTCGTTTCATCTTTTTATCCCCCCCCACCGAAGTCTGTTTATGTTCCCCACGCATTGGCGTTCAAGAGATCATATGCCACAAAGGTAGTGTGTTTATTACCATTGGTCCACAAATTCTGAGCATGCTTCAGTCTACCTCCTAACCCTTGTCTACTGTGGTCCACGTGTTCCTCCGTTACTGTACTAACGGTTTCTTTCCTAAGCATGACTCAGCTAGGCTGCGGCACCCCTTTCTGCTGGAGGATTCATCTGCCTCTGTGGTCACATGATGTGTATTTTTTTCTTCTCAAAAGGCTTTCAGCTGATCTTACATTCTGCAATGTGCTTTTACACTGGTTCATATTTACTCTGTGGGTCCTTAGCAGTTGAATCCATATGGATTCCACAAGCATCACCTCTCTCTTCAGATCTTTCTTTCTTTTCATCTTCTTTTGCAAAATGTGCTTTGCCAAAAAAAGAGATTTAGGGACATGGTTGGCCTGTATGGCATTATTACACAGCACAGCACTTTTTATTGCAGTTCTCCTGGTATATGATGTAGTGTAGACAAATGTTTAAAAGACTGGTCATGTTCCCTGTAGTTGAGTATATTGTGGTGGTGTTGTAGCTGTTTGGTTCAGATGGTGCAGTGCTGATGTAGAAAAGATTAGTCCTGAAAAAAAAAAAAAAAAACAGCCTCAATTTTTCTTTTATTTGTCCTACTTTGTACAAACTTTCTCGTACTTTCACGTTTTTGGGATTCATGCTTTGTTTCTTTTTTGCAGAAGACATACACCGAAGAAGAGTTAAACGCCAAGCTGACGCGGAGGGTCCAGAAGGCAGCACGTCGACAGGCCAAACAGGAGGAGCTGAAGAGACTCCACAGGGCTCAAGTGAGAACATGTTGGCAAACTTACAGATGTACACAGCAGAAGAATGAACGGAAAATTAGGCAATCTCTGCAGTTCTACACAAGCGGGAGGCTTCATTATGGGTTTGTTTCTGCCCCTCAGATCATTCAGAGACAGCTGGAGCAGGTGGAGGAGAAGCAGAGGCAGCTGGAAGAAAGAGGAGTGGCTGTGGAGAAAGCACTACGAGGGGAAGCAGGTACCTCATTTTTTCCCCTCCCATTCACCTTCTTAAGCACATTCTGGTGAGGGAGTTTTACCAACACAACTGGCAACTCAGCCGTTTGATGTATTTAAAGTAGTTTTAAACTTCAGCTACAACTGTCAGTGCAGATAAAAGAACAAACAGAAATGAAAGAGCGTTGCCCCCCCCCCCTTTTTTTGCGCCTCTAGAGTCGTCTCATTGGTTTGTGTTCAGTTGCTCTGCTTACAAATATACTCGTGCTAGTTTTGCCAAAATAATTTGCCGCATTGGTATTTGTATTAAGCTTCACATGGCCGTAGGGCTCTAACCATTAAACAGATCACTAGGACCCTGTTTACACCTGGTCACTTCATGTATCTAGTATCTGAATTGCGTCCTGATGAGATTTTAGTCACATGCGTTTATAGTTGGTGGTCAAATGCATCGCCAATTAGTCAGACTGAAGTATGATTGGGGTTAGAGACGGAATATGCAAATCTGTTTGTTACCAGTTGGTAATTGTTTATCCGTTCAGCCTCTATTGTCTCCAGTTTGTTTTGCAAGTATTGTCTGTCCATATTACTATTAAGCATTTTGTGTTGTTTAGTCTCCTCCACGTGCGTCCTCCACGATTATCTTCCTTGCAGACATGGCTCATGTACCAGTCACGTACTTCATGGTGAGATGGATGTGTTTATACATGTGATAGAAATGCATCTCAGTCCTCCTCCTGAAGTGGTTTGAATAATCAGATTTGTGTCTGTTTTAAATGTGTCTTGGGTGCCTTTACTTGGGTTTTTCAGATGTAATCCTGAATCAAGACACATGACGTAGCCAGGTGTAAATGGGGTATAGATGAAAAATATTACCTGTGTGATCTGTTTTGAAACAGTGGCTAGACATGTTAATCTGCTGAGCTCAGGGCAGCTGTGCAATCTACTGCATACCCATACAGATGCAGTACACAGTGTGGAAATGGACCTTTGTGTTGAAGTGAGAAGCTATTGCTTTTTAAGTCTCATTGCAGCTTGACTCATACTTTATATGTTCTTCATAAACTCATGTTTGAGAAGCACATGACAAGGGACTATCAAGAACATACTTGCACGTAAGAGGGGTAAAGTTAGATTAATAGTAGATATCTTCTCTAAACTTGTTGGTCTTGGACAGGGGTCTCGAACCTGAAACTTGTCACTGGCCAGGTGGTCTTCTCCAGGGGGGACCTGTTAAGTGTGTGTGTGTATAATTATTACTAGTAGTAGTAGTATAAATATATAGTGTGTAATAAATATTTTATTAATAAATGTGATTCTTATTGTGATAATACTTTTGTTTCTGATTAAAGCTAAAAGTTAGGATGGTGTTAGAGTGTTTTAGACAGAGGGTGAATGCAGATGTACAGTGTGAGGGGGAAAAAATATTGTGTTTTGGGAAAATGGAAGCGTCTGTTCTAGTAGGGCACAAAAATAAACTTATGAAAGCTGAAAATGAGCATAATTGGTCCCCTTTAAGATAGATATTGCTTAATAACAACCATGCTCACTCAGTGTTCATGCTGCGTCAGGTTCTCAGTTGAAGGGTTCCTCTTACATGCTGTGTTGGTGTTTTGCTTTATCATTGTAAGCGGCAGCCTAAGCTGTTCTCATATAGCATATGGTGGGTATCCAGCTGTAGAGTCTGTTGGGGGGGCGATGCGGATGTAAATGTTTATCCAGAGTAAAATGGAAAAACAAGCTTTGGGGATGGTATTTTAAGATGAATTGTGAGCATGTGGCAGGCCATAGAGAGCTGTCTCGCAAGCTGGGTGTGGCTCTGTGGCAGTATTTTGAGACCCCTGCTTTATGAGGTTCATTTACTGGTAAGGCTGTGAGGAAGTGTTTAACTTAGGTGGCTTTGTGAGACCTGTTTCATCCACTGGAAAAGACAGTAAGGATATAAAGAAGCAGTAGATGTTCAGCAAACAAGATTTGCTATATGATTTGATCAGGCTAATATTAATATTAGTGAATAGTACCATTCAGCTTTATCTTTCTGCTCATTTCGCCCCCACTCTTGGCACCTCCCTTGTCCATTGCAGCACTGAAAATAGTGTGGGTTTTTTGTTTGTTTGTTTAGTTTGTTTTTGTTTTGTTTGGCTTTGTTTTGTTTTTGTTTGTCTGTTTTCTCTGAATCTCTGAAGATGCTTCTTAACCTCTCTATCCTTCACTCTCTTTAAGGGATATATAAAGGTTCTAGTGTTAGTCCAAAACAGCGCAAGAGGCGCTCAGGTATCCGATGCCGATAACGGTAGTAGGTGTTTAAAGTCGTCATCCGTGACCTCATCTCAAACATCGTCTCTCCTGGTTTCTCCTTGTGTGTGTTTTAGCTGCATGGCTGTGAAACTGATTATGTGTGTCTAACATAGATTTGTGTGCCCTCTCACTGGATGGGGTAAAGCAGAATAGCTTATGATTCATAAAACACAATAGACAGTATTTTTATTACAGCGACCAACATAGACATTTTGTTATGCGGCTTTCATCAGGGCGGTTATCAAAGGTTTATGTTGGCGTCATGTAGCATTACATTTACTCTCTGTAAATTACGTTTGCACCATAGCAGGCTGACGCGCATCAAAAACAGGGTACTTTAGCATAGGATGTCACTGCTAACTAAAACTTGTATCTCAAAAAAGTTGTAGGAGAAGGAGAAATTGTTCCTAGCTTCTTAGGTTTTATGACAAGTAATTTTAAGTTGTTTTTGTTGGTCCACCATGAAATATTCACACATCCAAAAGGCAAAAGAATGTACATACAAGGTTTGGATTTGACAACAAACCTTTCTCACTTCTTGTTGGCAGATATCTTTTTGTTCCTTTTGTAGTGGCCAGTTTGAATGAATGGGTGCTGAATTAGTTGGACTCCTTCCCACTCCAGAGCCTGTGGCAGGGCACAGCAGTGCACATCAGCAAATCTATGTGCCCATCTTATCATTCCAAAGACATGCTGTGTACATACAGTGTCTGTATTGAACCACATGTGTTATTATGTAACATTGTTTTGAGTAAGTGTATTCTGCACACTTCATAGTGTAAGGGGTGTGTGAGTGTGAGTGTTTGTTTGTAAGCACATGCATGACTATTTTTTTTCTCCTTTGGTTCTTGCAGAGTGTTGCCACTAGCTGTGCCTGTGTGTGTGCAGTAACATATCTCTAATATATCCTTATTGTAGACTATTGGGGAGAGTCTAATTACAGTGAGATCCTGGACTTGCATCTGGGCGGTATGTATTTCAAACCTGTCGCTTCAAACTAACCAACAGCTAACGCACCTCTGTTTTCCCCACTGTACTTACTGAAGCTCGTCCTCATTACTCTCTCCCACTCCAACCCCCCCCCCCCCCAGCCCATTACGGCTCCTATACACCACAGCGCTTTTCTCACATTAGGAATATGCAAAGCTTTCTAAAAGGGTAGTTATATACTTTTATACACATATTATAAAGAATCATGCATGTAACAAAGGTATGCCTGCTGATACACATGAATGGCCATGGAAGTTAATGCATTAATAATTAGTGCCACTGTGGAAGAATCCACAGTTGTAGCCCTTTCTTTCAAATACAACTTGTAAATGCTTTTTAAAGCAGTACGTTTTGCAGACTATGCTTTTCAGTGCTCGCCTACAGAAAGCTACAGTTGAAAACCCATTGTATCAAGAATGCATGAGCTGTATGAATGAGAGCGAGGGGCTGCAATCAGGAGTTAGAACCATTTTACAGTTTGGCAGATGCTCTTTTACTTGCAGTTTTAATTGCATGACAGATGTAGGTGAATGTAGTGTTAGGAGTCTAACCTAAGGACTGTAGCATTGATGTTTATGTCCAAGCAGTGTATTGAATCCTAGACTATTTGATTTTAATGTTCAGGTTCATGTGAATCTTTTGTTCACATGAATGAAATAATGTTATAGATCTCATGAAAGCTTTAAATACATTCTGATGAAGCTTATTTTGTTCACTCACAAGCTATGATAAAGCTTACTGCTATTTAAATGGAAAACTAATTTGCCACATTATGAATTTAAGCAAAGGTATATGCAATTAATTGCAACTTACTTGAAGAAGAAGCCAAACAATTTATTTTTGATCACTAAGAGGGGGACCTGAGCTAGGTCCATCTTTTTTAATTATACAGCTCCTAACTGCAGTTTGGGTGCTTGTGTCTTATAACTTTTAATTGGTGTGTAGATTAAACTACTAAGCAGCTTTTGCATTTCTCACTGGCCTGTATAGAGCAGCTGTCTTTCTGCTTTAGCCTAGCAGAGCTTGAGCTCTCTCCCCTCACTATCTCTCCTCCCATACCTGCTCAGTTGCCCAGGGCCATGTGTGATCGTATGTATGCACGTGTGTGTGTGTGTTTGGAGGCCAGTGTTCAAAACACCTTGCTCCTCTCAGACCCCTCTTATAGTACTCCCCTCAGACTCCTACTCTTTGCTGTGTCCCGCCCAATTCCACATGAATAGTGCTTCAGTGATTGTGTTGTCCTGTGGTGTGTTGTAGATTGTGCTGTTGTGTTAAGTTGCTGATAAGCTATGCTTTAGACATCCACACTGCCAGGAGATAGCGTGGAGTTCTGTTTCAACCAAAATCAAATCAAAAAATTGGGGGGGGAGAAGAAATGAATCCATATCTTGTGTGCGCAGGGCAATAAAGACTTGTTTTCATGTTCCTAAGTATTGACTTTTTCATTGCAGTGAAATCACATATTAAATTCTCCGGTAGCCTGTAGCATGTGATGCAACTTCTCTTGCAACAAGCTTTGGGTGATTTAGTACTGACTTCTGAAGCTCTTGGTATCTGCATGTGTGAAGAATGTTAATCGTGTGTTGCTCACACTGTGTAGTCACTGTCTAACTATACAAGCTTAATCAACCATCATCTCAGGTAGGTATGAACAGCAGCGGGATGTATATGGATATTTCGGACATGACGTACACTTTACGTTTATAAGGTAGGCTGTGGTACTAAATCGTCTGGCCTTTGTTAGTTGGAGAGGTGAATCTGTTGTAGCTGTAGAACATAATCAATTTAAACATTCACTGGCATATTTAACACTGACTACTGTACAATACAAGTCAATCATAGTCCAAAATGTTGATTTTACAGAGACCTGTCTAAGGGTACTTATGGATTTTGGTTGTGCTTTTCTGTTTTCTGGTGTCAACATAGTTAAGTTTGGCCTTGTTATATGGATGCGGGTAATCAGCGACCCAGTTGGTCCTGTAGGGCCTGAAGCCTGGCATGATTTGGTTTACCAGGAAAGAGGATGACATCTTTATGTAATTATCCTTTCAAGGTGGGTTATTTGGAGCAGTAGCACAGTGAAAATGGAGTGAATTTTTTTTTTTTTTTTTTTCTTTACCTCAAAACTTTTTTTGTTTTAACCTGCTGAAAGTGAGAAACAGCTGACTTCAAATTGAATTGAACTGGATTGGTTTGACCTAAGTGATGCACCAAAATGAAAGGCCAAAACTGAAAACAAAGTCTGGGTTATTGACGGTAAATAGAGAGTCTAAAATAAAGTTTGTGTCACAAGCTCCTTGGCATCAAGGAGTGGTTTGTCATCTAAGGCAATAATAAATTCCACTATTTTTTAGTCATGCTTTGCAGTTTGGTATTGCTGTGTGTATTTTATTCCTGGTACTGAGGCAGATTGGCAGATTAATTTTGGGCAGATGGTTCTTTTTGTTTTTTGTTTTTTTCTTCAAATTGTTTAATCAGTTGAAGGATAAAAGGAGAAATGACGGATTTAGAAGAAAGAGCTGTTGTCTCATCCTGTTAATAAGCCGTTCACAGCAAAAGTGAAGTGAGAATGGTGCAAAGTCGGTATCTTTGGGTTTTGAGTGTGAAAAGTTATTTCAGGTTTATAAGTAAAACCCCAAACTATGCTGGACTACAGCCCTCCGGGACTGGTGCAGACCACTCCTGGCATGTCTTAGTTAGAGTAAGTGCTTAAGTGCTATTGTAATAGCAGTGAGATTGAGAGATGGATAGACCACTCAGTGGCAGTTGCATTCATGTATGTAATTCAAGTAAAGTATGACATATAAGAGCGAGACTATATATGATATAACCATATCGCTGATTAGATACCACATCAGCTTATGGGGTATTGATCTGTTGGCCCTTTTTTTTTAGCTAACTGTGGCATCTGCACACTCTTTGGAGTCTCTGTTACCTTTATGATAGTCCCTTGTTCCAACATCCCACATTCGCTTATGCAAGTCATCCCAGTCTTAGCCCATGAAGCCACATTCTTCTGGCTTTGAATCCCTTGTTTGCCTCTTACAGCCCACCTCCACCACACCTACCGCGGCACTCATGTTTCAGTCATCGCATTGAACTTTTGATTTCATTTTTTCGTCATTCTTTTCCTCTTTTGACTTGCGTGGTATGTCGAATCCTGCTTTCCACTTCAAAAGTAGCCAGAGCAAAGACTGTCTTGTAAGACTGGATGCTTTCATATAGAACTGAAACATCCTCAAAGATGGAACTGTGATTACTCATCCATTCCTTTTGTGTTCCTTTTAGTCTCGGGTGACCAGAACTTACCGGTCTGGGTAGACCTACTTTAGAGAACATGTTGAGCATATTAGTGTACAGCACATCTAAAGTTCTTTGATCCTTTGAGACAGGGCATTTATGGGCATAAGCCTATATGCTTATGTTGGTGTAAGTTAGTGTCATTTCTTTATGTATCCCCAGCACAATGGGAAAGTTCAAAGCAAGGGTGTATTATTTACCACTAAATTCTTTTCTAGTGTTTCTCTCAGTATTTCGCTCTCTTGCTCATTCTCTCTCTTTCGCTCTGTCTCTTTCACCCACCCACACACACACACTACACTGCTGTTTTCTTCCCGTAGTTCTCTTGCTTTTTTGATTTTTCTCCTCACTGTTCTCTCTCCCTCATCTCTCCCTCCTCTCTCTTTTACATTCACCCTTTTTTTTCACCCTCCTCTTTGCCCACTTCCCCTCCTTCACCTCCCTCCTTATATCACCTCTACTACTCCTGCATTCTCTCTCTTTCTCTCTCTCTCTCTCTCTCTCTCTCTCTCTCTCTCTCTCTCTCTCTCTCTCTCTCGTTCCCTGTATTGTGGAAGTTGAGCCCTATGTCGGGACCCCTCGCTGGAGACCCCTGTCCTTCTGCCCATGCTGTACCCCAGAAGGTAACGTAAACCCCGTTTCACCTGACGTTGGCCAGCCCTGTTACCATGACAACCTGGCCTGCGGCCTTACTCTGACTAGCAGCTACGGACCCATGGAGCATTGCTCCTCCCCTTCATTTTACAAGACCCCCCACCCCCCAACCCCAAATCATTTAAAGTCTTATTCAGATTATTTCTTTTTACAAGAGTCTCTAGTTTCATCGCCTTGATAACACAATCGAACGACCCCGGTTTTACTAGGAAACTGCTCCAATTAACGTGTGACTTAAACAACAGCATGGTGTGCTGTTTGCCACAGAACTAAATGGTCCATGTGCTGTGCGTCATCCCTCTAAAGCCTGTTCGGAACGGCCGTGTGTTGTTACTGTCCTTTGTAGCCTTCTTTAACTGTGTGTGTGTGTGTGTGTGTGTGTGTGTGTGTGTGTGTGTATGTGTGAAGCCCATAACACATGGAACATTTCATCGAATGTGTAAAGATTGCATGGTACTGACTTTGGACTTAAGTTTTTAGCTAACTACTGTATGAAATGCCCCTCTATAAACATTTGCTGCTCATATACATTATCAGGGATGTCATGGTTAGCCTTACAGGCCTACTAGGGATGTAAATGATAAACTAACCATTAACTGACAAATAAAACAATTGCTTAATCGATGCTATTTGTGAAAAAAAAAAAAAAAAAAGGATTTGAGTTTATTTCCAATGAATAGCAATTCCCATTTAAATAGGGGGGGGGGTTATCAGTCAAGTTGAGGAACGTTTTGAATTGTATTCATGAGGGTGCAATAGCTAGTTGGTTCTATTGGATCAACCTACTAAAAACTAAAGTACACAGCTAAAAATAGAGGTGTTTGTGACCATCTTTAAGTAGACGATTGCACAGCTACAACAGTATCAATCAAAAGCAGTAATGCCCAGCAAAGAAGAAAAGAAGAAATCATACATTGGTATGTAAAATTATGGAGAAGGTCACAGATTTTAAGAGCTACTGAGGTATATTGAGCCAAAGCTAGACATAGTCATGGTAATCATGTTTGTTTTAACTTGGGCTAGCAGTTGTAAATATGACTTCAGAATATAGCACTTTAGGTAGAACATCATTTTATAGTCCGCCCACTTTGTTAAATTAAATGAATGAGGTAAATATTGAGGAAATATCAATGCATATACACTTATTACACATAAGTAGGTGAACTTACAGGATTAGCAGTTAACTTGAAGGTGAAATGAGGTGGGTCAGGTGTTTTTAATCAGTGGCGTGACTATTAATTGTAAATGGCCACCCAGGGATCTATTACAGTTACATCTTCATAACACATTTGCGGAAGTGTATCATGCCACGAACAAAGTTGATGCTCATCAGGCTGGAAAGCTACAAAACCATCTCTAAAGAGGTTGGACTTCACCAGTCAAACAAAGGAACGCAGGATAAAGCAACTAAAGGCCTCCACCATCAGTGGCTATCTTTAACGAGTCCGACATTAGTAGAACCGTGAACAATAACTATGTACATAGCGGATTGCCAGGAGAAAGCCACTACTCTCCAAAAAAAAAAAAACATTGCTGCCCATATGCTGTTTGCAAACGGAAGGCTATTGGAAATGTTTTGTTGGACAGCTGAAACCAAAATAGATGCTTTTTTGAAATGAGAAGTCTTCTACCATAAGAACCTTATCCAGTCTGTGAAACGAGGTGGTGATGGTGGCATCATGGTTTAAGCCTACATCCCAACCAACATCCCAGAGTTAAAGCTGTTCTCTATGGAGGAATGGGCTAAAATTCCTCAAGGCTGATGTGCTGGCCTAATCATCCGTTACCAGAAATGTTTTGTTGCACAAGGGGGGGTCACACCAGATTTGTTTAACTGAGTTCTCCTGATCTACTTTCAGGACTCATGAGAAAATCTGATGATTTTTTTAGGTCATATTTATGCAGAAGGGTTAAGGGTTCGCAAACGTTTGAGCATAGTTGCGTAGTTGCATAACCGCTTCTTATGTAGGATATCTTAATTGCGGTTACAATTAGTTTGCTTCTTATACACACTGATGCCTGTTTCTACATTCCAAAGTCCATGCAAGAAACACTTTTTAACACCTCTGTGCCTTAATACAGTACCGAGTTGATGTGCTCATAAGTTTATAAATATCATGTATTTTGCACTGGCTTTAAATGTAGCTCAGCCAATCAGATTTCAGAACTGGAACTGGTCCATATTATAATTCATATTGTGATGTTTAGCATCCTTGATTGTAGGCTTGTCGGTTTGCCTATTAATCAATGAAATATGCTGAAATTTACATCCCTAAGGCCTACAAACACACAGCTCTCTCATTCAAGACCTCTCAACTGAACTAACGAATAGCTGTATTGTATGTGTGTGTGTGTGTGTGTGTGTGTTCTGTTGATTAAGCCAGCCTGAGTGGCTGTGTGTTGGTGTGGCTGCTCTGAGACTGTGCTAACTGTGGTTTTCTCTCTGGATTTTCTCTCTGTGTCTCTTCTTTGGGGGAGCATGGGGCTGAGTGTGGGGGAGGCCACTGGCAGAGCGTGTCCGTTGGATAAGTTGAGCCTCCAAAAACCTGTCAATCATTGTCTCTCTCTCTGTCTTTGTCTCTCTCTCACTCTCTCTCTTTCTCTGTCTGTCTGTCTCTCTGTCTCACACTGTTCTTGTGTCTGAGGACTTTTGCTTTGCCTCTCTGTGTGTTAAAACAGCCAAAGGCAGCTCCAGCGAGCACAGCCATTCGATTTATGTGTGCAATGTGTTTTTCCTTTTTGTGTTGCAAGAGCCTCCGCTCCGTCAGCTAAGTACGCCTTGCTGCATCCAGGTTTGCCTCGTGATGGCTCATTGACACCGCTTGGCTCCAGAGACCTGTATGCATGTCTGTGTGTCTGTGTGTGTGATTGTGTGCGTGTGAGAGAGTGTCTGTGCCTGAAAGGGATGGAAAAGGGGCTATGTCACCAGTTGTTAGGGTTGTACTAGCATGGACTGACATGAACAGCTGTCCAGTTGTGCAGCCAGTGGTTGTCTACATTGGCCTTGGACTTCAATACCGCATGCCACAATGTTCTTTTTACCCATGCAGAGTATATGCATATTGGTAAAGCATAGGATAGAAATCAAGAATGTGGATTGGAAGCCTTAACCCACAGTTTCATTTAGAGGAATAGTTTTTTGGGTTAAAGGAGACTGTAGGATCATGGGCAGAGAAAAAAGTCAAATGAAAATAATATCCATGTAGTTAACTTTCATTTAGCTCTTTTTTCTCTGGGTGCATCATGTGTTTATACACAGACACTTGGAATAGAGTATAAAATGGACACTGTCCCCGCTTCCTGTGTAACTGTAATGAGCGCTTATATCCTCTGCCTTGACAGAAACAGAATACCCTAGAAGTCCAGTCTGATTTGACATTGCTCACTTGTTTTAAAGTCAGAACTCCTATCTCCACGCCATCTTCTGTGATTTAAACAGCAGGCTTGACCCATGGTCAGTGGTCTTGCTCCAATCCCCCCTTCCCCCCAACTCTCCAACCCTACATCCCCTGACCAGACATCCCGGCTTGGCTGTCATTGCATTGGCTGTGTGGGTGTCCATGTCGAATCTCTGTGTCAGAAGCTAGGTTTCCAGACAGCTCCTCACTCTTTCATGCTTTGCCTTGTTCAGGAATGGGTAAAAAGGATGATCCGAAGCTGATGCAAGAATGGTTTAAACTGGTCCAGGAGAAGAATGCCTTGGTGCGCTATGAGTCAGAGCTGATGATATTGTAAGTATAACATCATCCACCTCCACCGCAAGCCTTCGAGCTTATCATGTTACAAGGGATCCTCACCTAGGGTTCATAAATCCTAACAAACTTGTTGGAAATTGATAGATATATGAATTTATATGAGCATCTATTACACATGGTATATTTAGTGTCACAAAGAGCATTGAGTCATTTCCTCTCCTCTTTTTGCAGTGCTCGTGAACTGGAGCTCGAGGACAGGCAGAGTCGACTGCAGCAGGAACTCAGAGAGCGCATGGCAGTCGATGGTACGTGCCCCCCCCCCCCCCACACACACTTTTATCCTTGTGCATAAAGTATGTCAGTCTAAAAAGGTCTAAAATAATAAGCTAAGTCACCCTGTGTAGTAAGATACCTTTCAGGGATGCCCAAAATGCTTGGCCCTGATCTCGACTAGATCTGCAGATATTAGCATTTTTGCAGATAATACAGCCATACAATTCACACTTCCTGTATGCTGAAGTTAGTAAAACCAGTACAGTTGAGGTAAGGTACGCCAAGGTACGTTTTGGAATGGGCATGGTGTGTCATACTTTTAACATGCTGTGCGTTTTAGAATGACCAATTTATGGTTATTAATACTTTGGTATTTTAAGCTGTTCTAGCATGCAACATTTGAGGACACTGTTAATATTACTACTAGATATATAATACCCACATTAAGATTTTGCTAGTTTGTGAGTAACATATCACCAGGAAGATGTGTTCATCCCTTTTAAAAGATTGTTGTTATTCTGAGACGCAACAGGCCAGGGCTAACTGGCTATCGTGCTAGCTTTGTAGGTATCTCTGCAACATGATGCATAGACGGTTATATCTTCACATCAGGCCTGATATAGCCAATACCATTCCATTAACATATACCTTAATAGGCTGTAATAATGATCTTTTGCACTGGATCATAAATGTCCTTTGTCATGTTGTGTTGCACTCCTACATTGCCTTTTTGTATCTCCATACAGATCACCTGAAGACGGAGGCAGAACTGACAGAGGAGAAACAGATTCTTAATGAAATGTTGGAGGTGGTGGAGCAGAGGGACTCTCTTGTGGCTCTCCTGGAGGAGCAGAGACTCAGGGAAAAGGAGGAAGATAAAGACCTAGAGGCAGTCATGCTCTCTAAGGGTTTCAGCCTCAACTGGGCTTAGCAGTAGCCAGCTCACCCCACTTCCTCTACAGAGCGTCCTCTTTGGAGCCACCACAGGGAATGTACTGACTCAGTCAAACCCTCCTGTCTCTCTTGCGCCGGTTCATTCGGCAAGTGGGTGACGTTTACACATATTCTCCTGAGCAAGTAGACAGTGTTTACGTGTCCTCCTGGCTTGGCTCAGGGCTCGCCATTCTACATGTCGCTCGCTGCGCTCAACTGGGAACACAGCCAAGGCCTTGTCTCTCTGCAAGATATTTTATCATACTTGTTGGAAGAGAAATTTCACTTTGGAGATTGTATTTGTTTTTAAGTTTTTATTTTTTTTTCTAAGCTGTTTTTGGTTTGAGAAAAAGGGAATCAGCAGGGATGAAGTGGACATTTAAGAAACTTTTTGGACATGCAGAGTAACATACAATACCCAAGACAGCTCATTTTAGAATGTCCCATTCTGCACCTGTTACGTAAGAGTGGTTTGGAAGAGCAAAGGTCCTTGGACTCCATTTCCCAACCTGCTATTTTTATTTTAACCTTGACTACTGACTGAAAGTAGGGCCACCCTACAGTGGAGCTGCCTTCCCTCTAATCAAAAAATCCACAATTCAGTGTGGAGAAGTGATCAGCAAGGCAGATAAAGCCCCATATGACAGTTACATTACTCTTCTGCAATTCAGCTACAACGATCAATGAGTATGGTTGCAACTGTTAAATAATGTATTTATTATACTTGTTTTACAGGAAAAGCATGCAATGGATTTCTTTTGCATTCAAAGAATGTCCAGGTACATATCTGCGATGAATGGGGAAAAGTTCTGTTCTATTCTTCCATCAGCCGCCTCATATCAGGACAAGATGCTGTTGTCTAAGATCAGAGTCACATATCCTCTCTTGTATATAGTACACGACCTTCAGCTCATATTAAAAGTGTTGATGCACTCTTAGTGGAGCATCTCAGCTGCAGCTTCTAGTGCTGTCCCTTTGGTCTCAAGTGATCTTACTATTCCTATTTAACAGTTTACAATCAATTATCAGATGTGGTTTCTTGTAGTTACACTACAGTTGTTGTTTTTTTTTTTTACAGAAGCAGTGGAATATCACAGAGATATTCATAATTAAGACAATGAAGGGAGGATACAACTGAAATATTAATGTTTAACTCCTCTCAATGTAGACCATGTGAGATTCAGTAAGATTGCTGAAATTTGTGAATCACCATTTTCCTATTCTTTCCAGCATCCACAACCTTTGATATCAGATATCAATGGGTCATGTACCTCTATTACATCATTGGCCTCATTTGTTTCTGACAAGTAAGAGGATAAAACACACAACAGATCTGCTGCCCATTCTCATGCAAATATCAGTTCTCACAGAGACAGAAACGCTTGAGGACCGCTTGCACTGGCTTTGTAATAATATGCCTTTTTCACATATTACAGGCCATCTTCAGATCTACAGGGTTTTACACACCTCCATGGCTTGTTTTTTATTTATTTGTTTTTATAAAAAAAAATACATTTGTATTAAATACAAGTGTTCAAACATCACTAACTTACAGCCGATGCTCTTGTGTTAGTCTTGCTAGTCACAGAACAGCAAATAATCATATATTTGGCAAATCAACATGTATGCCTTTTGTCAAATTGTACATTTCAGCTTAGACATCATTTGAGCTGTATAGGAGGACGCATTTCTGTAAGTAAACATAACTGTGAATGAAGAGTTACACAAGTTCATGGCTAGTTGTTTAAACTGTGTAAATTGTTTTACAGAGTTTAAGTTTATTGGTATTTATTAACACGTGTTGGGAAAAACATGTATTATATGTAAAGAAAATGGAATCTAATTTTTAAACTTGTACGTTGTCCATTCTTGTAAATGCTTCCTGTAGCTAATGTGCATATAGGACGCTGGATGTAAGTTGAAATGGTAATAAAATGAGCTTTTGTTCCTCATTTTTAGCAAGATTGTTACATTATTGTTTGTTGAGTTCAGTATTTTTGCTTGAGTCAAGAGTCTCAAAGGTGAACGTGAAAAATATATATGAAGTCCCACTGTGTTTTATGGAATAAGTAGTGAAGACAGGCAGTCATGTTTGAAAAGCCATAGCTAATTGTGAGTTGGTATTGAGGTAAAACTGAATTAGTATTAGTTATGGTATTTTAGACAGTTTTGTCTGATGCCTTAAAATCCAATAATAATCAAATCGGTGAGGCCAATCATTCTCTGAGTAGAGAGCTTTTGAGCCATTTGTGATTTTCACACAGAGGAATTTGTATTCCGCATTTAACCCATCCGTGAAGTGAAACACCCACATATACACACACTAGGGGGCCGTGAGCACACTTGCCCGGAGCGGTGGCCAGCCCTATCCATGGCGCCCGGGGAGCAGTTGGGGGTTAGGTGCCTTGCTCAAGGGCACCTCAGTCGTTACTGTCGGTTCTGGGAATCGAACCGGCAACCCTCCAGTCACAAGGCTGGTTCCCTAACCTCCAGCCCACAACTGCCCCCTCCAGCACCATTGGTTGAATTCTCACACAGCATTGTGCAACTGCTGAAAGCAAGATGTAGACCCAACATGGAATTGTGCCACAGTTACTGTGGTTATCTTTAACGGTACTAAGAAATCAAAAAGCAGAAATGGAACATTAGGTTATCTCTATAGCACACGTACCTCTTTTTGTGTCTGAACTTTGGTTTCAAATGTTTTATTATTTGTGCCTTGAATCAGTACACTGTCTCAGGGAGGGTCTCATTTCAAGCTGTGGTGCTGACCTAGTCATAGCTGTTTCCACAGTTTATCAAATGCTTTGTGATGGACTTGGAAGATTGTGATGAGGGGAGCAGAAGGTGAATCATGGCATTGGTTAATATTGTTCTCCTTCAGCTGGTGCATGGTAACATGGTCGCGCTGAAATCACTAAAGCCTTTCCTAGGTGCACATTCCATTGACGATAATGGGAAAACAAATAAAATAAATTAAAATAAAACATAAAATAATGAATGTATAAAACATGAATCATGCATAATGTGGCCTGGCACATTAACTAAAAATGCACCAGGGTACAGTTGAATGCAAAAGTCTGGATGCCTCCGACAAATTATGCTTTGTTCATTTTCTACATTAAAATAATTTAACATATCCTCTACAGACAATACACTTCTGCTCATTCTGATGCAGAATTTTTTTTTGGCTTAGCATACTGGGGAGGGAGAGGTTATGTGTAATAGTTACGGCACATCTTATAAATAGACATTATGCATCAAAATTTGATAAAAATGTTTGTTTGCTCCCTGTAGAAGTTGTAAATTATTACATTATTTTAACTTACAATACTGAACATAAAATTGGACATCTGAATCATCAGTTCAGTGCCTCTTGTTTTCTTGTGTAAAACGTAACTGTAAGTTAAAAAATTTCATGTAGCTAGAACAAAGGTCACCAATCTTATCTGCAATGGGCTGCTGCGGTTGCAGGTTTTTTATTCCAGCCATGCAAAAGGTGGTGAGCTCCTAATACAACTAATCATATGTTAGAAAAATGAGGCCAAGTGAAATAAACCTGTGGAACCTGGCCTGCCTCAGTTTGGAATGAAAACCTGCAGCTACACCCTTCATGGATAAGACTGATGACCCCTGAGCTGGGACATAAGGGAACTGTCCTTGATACAGGTTACACATGAGGCTTATGAAAATGCAGCTAGCCAAAAAGTCACGGTGTAATGTCATGAAAAAATATCTTTGCCTAACTTGCTGTAGTTGTAGAATGAACTTGGATCTGTAACACCAGAAGTTACTCAGGTTTCCTGTTTAATGCTCTGTACATTTGTTGTTGTAACTTTGAAAAGTATATTCATGTATGGTTCAGTATCTGGAGGTCTATGAGGAGAAAGTGTCAGATGGGATTGTGCTATAACTCAGCAAGTGGGAACAAGAGGTAAAAATAATAATTTGTTTATCTACCTGAGATCCAGAACTACTAAAGGGAGTTGGGAGAACTTTAGTTTCAGCCACAGGTTCTCTGGCCACATGACCTTAGAGAGTCTGGCAGTGTAAGACTAGGAGAACTTTTAGTTTAGGATGTGTGAGGTTGGGTGTCCAACTTTAGTTCGCTCAATAAAGTGATGTAATCACTTACCTTGTAATTTTAAATCAAGCTGTCTTACTTTGCATAAATGGGGAGGCAATGCTTCATGATAAATTGACACACCCATTGGCTATGCTTCTGGTCATTCAAGATTTAGTTAAACTGTGCACTTTTATGTTAACATCTGTGCTATCCTAGTGGAACTGCCCTAAAGCCAGCTTTAAATAATTGAAGCTGTAATCAAAAAAACTTTTCAGATCTGGAGTAAATGCATTAAGAGCCTTAAATCTTATTTCTGAACCAATACCAGGAAAAAGATCATTAAGGCGACTTTACTTTCTATTCTGGACAGTGGTAATGTCATTTATAGACATGTGTTTGGCAGTAGCCTCAAACCCTCAGATTTCATCTATCACTCTGAGATTTACCAGACTCTTACAGAACTCTTACAGGAAAAGTAAGTGAACCATTTGGAATTTCCATTTTTTGTGAAGTTCGCATGTTCTTTCAGCATCTGCATTAGTTTCCTTCTATAGTCCTAAGGCATACAGCCAGGTGAGTTGGACATGCTAAATCGCCTATAGATATGAATGTGTGTGTCTGCTCTGTCAAGGACTGCTGACCTGTCCAGGGTGTTTTTGTGCTTTCTGCCCAATCAGCACTGGCATAGGCTCCAGTACTCCCTGTGACCCTGATGATGAATGAATGAATAATTTAGATTGTTTGTCTATAATGGGCATGTGCCATTTTACTATGCTCTTTGTAAATAATAGAAATTATCTGCTTCATTCTGATGGCTGGATCCTTCAGGTGCTGAACTGGGAAACCTTCCCTTAGCTACAGAACTCCAGCCTGCTGGAATTAGGAAATGGACGCTGCTCGCTTGGGTTGTTGAGTTTTAAATCTTTAAATCTCCGAACACCTTCACTCTTATAGCCTATAACTGGTTTATTTGACCTTGTTAATTTTACTAATAATTTTAGTTGTTATATTTGCCCTTTTATTCTTAATTGCTTAGCTTTCACATAGTTAGTTTTACTTTCAGTTGACTTATATTTAAAAATTTTTTGTATTTTATATTTTTCTTATTTGTGTTTTGTTGTTGTTGTTGTTTATTAGCAGATTCAGTTTTTGTTATTCTTTTCAATCTCTCCTCTACTCATTGTGGAGTAAATAAAAATAAAGGCGATTGATGGATTGAAGACCTCTGCCTTCCATGTGTCCAAACACATGGTATAGTCAGTGCATAAAATCTGGTTAAGGATTCAAAACAGCACTCACACTCATGACTGTGTCATGATAACAGTGTGCCTTGTGTAACAGTTTTCTGGCAGAAGACACCTGAAGACATTTTCTTTGGTCATTTCTCTCAAAGTGAATTGTTCACAGTGGTCCTGATGGATAACCAGACACCAAAAAAGTTTAAAGCCTTTGAAATCTCCCTCACTGAAAATTATTATAGGATATGGTTATATATTTGCTGCATGATGTATTTGGCAGAGGGGTACATGCAGGGCATTGTGAGGTAAACTAGTCCTCAAAGTTCTTTTAGATAGTAATGGCTGTATTTGTGGTGTAGACGTCATAATCACTGGTTCTGCACTCACCTGGTTTAGGTCATATTTCGCTGACAGTCTCATCTCATCTCATCTTCTTTGTCCCATAGTGTTCCTCAAGGGTCAGTGCTTGGCCCTATACTTTTTATTGTGAATTGGCTACCTCTTGATAATATCATTAAGCAACATGGTTTACAGTTCCACTGCTACCGAACCTTCCTCTCCGCTGATGTGAGGACCTGAATGATTGACAGTTTCCTGAAGTTGAATAATGAGAGGTCGGAGGCTTTGCTTATTTCCTGTCTAGTGGTTATTAAGACAATCAGAAACTTCCCTGTTAGTTCCTGGTTTTATGATGTCTTCCTCAACTCAGGCTACAAATCAGGGAGTCATTTTTGACCCTCACGTCAAATACAAAATAAAGACAGGATTTTTTTTCCACCTCTTTTTTCACCCTTTAATCAATTATTCTAAAGCTGAAGGTCTTATTTCTGCTTTTGTGAGCTCTAGTATTGACTACTGTAATGCTGTTCTCTATGGTGTACATGGTTGGACAAATTGCAGTATGTGTAGAATTCTGCATCAAGGGTTCTTACTAATGCTAAGTCCTGGGATCACATCGGCGCTACTTTGAAGCATCTTGATTGGCTCCCAGTACACTTTCGCATTCAGTATATAGTACTTTTACTTGTTTTTATATGACTTGTTTTTATATAACATCACCAATGGTCTGGCCCTTTTTGTATCTGAGTAGCTTGCTGCAGTTTTGTACTCCTACTCATGTACTCCACTCCTCTGGTACCTATTAACCGTCCCTAGCTCTAGACCTTGGAACTTTGTACTGTAGGTGGTAAGGCATTCAGTCTTGCAGGTCCAGTGCTGTGGAATGGTGTCACCCAGGAGTTGCATGCCTGTATGAGTCTTAACAGCTTTTAAGAATAGTTATTAAGGCTCATCTGTTTTAGTTAGCTTTGGCTGATTTTTTTTTAGTTTAGTTACTTGTTTTAGATTATACTTTTATTCTTATTTTTTGTATTTGTTATTATTATTGTAGAGTACAGTATGAGACCATTCCAGTCTCACCATTGCAGTCTTTTGCCAACAGTGCTGGCACTAACAGGATGACTCATGGAGGGCCTCGCTGCTCACTAAATGTCCACAATCATGGCTGTTGGAACAGTCAGGTACAGCAATAAGGCCCGTTCTTGCTTCTTTCACTCAAGCGCAAAACTTTAATCATTCGAATGTCTCACGATGTCAAACCTACCTAAAGAGAAACAACAGTTCATCAATTTCTTCATTTGCAAGAACTTTGGATGTATCTTCAAGTGCAGTAGCAAAAAACATCAAATGGCATGATAAAACTCTCATGAGGATCGCCCCAGGAAAGGAAAACCAAGAATTACCTCTGTACCTCAGAGGATAAATTTATAAGAATTACCAGCCTCAGAAACCGTAAATTAACACCTCAGACTAGAGCCCACATAAATGCTTCACAGAGTTAGCAGTGTTAGTAGCAGACATCAACTGTTCAGACGAGACTGCGCGAATCAGGTCAAAGAAGAAGGGACTTGCTTAGGCCAAATAACACAAGGAATAAACATTACACCAGTGGAAATCTGTACTTTGGTCTGAAGGGTCAAAATTGGATTTTTGGTTCCACTCACCATGTCTTAGTGAGACGCAGAAAAGGTGAGCGGATGGTTTCTATATGTGTGGTTTCTACAGTGAAGCCTGGAGGAAGAGGTGTGATGGTGTGGGGATGCTTTGCTGGTGACACTGTTGGTGATTTATTCAAAATTCAAGACATGCTCAACCAGCTACCACAGGATTCTGCATTGAAATGCCATCCCATTTGGTATGTGGTTAAGTGGGAACATCATTTGTTTTTCAACAGGACAATGACCCTAAAAACATCTCCAGGTTATGTAAGAGCTTTCTGACCAAGAAAGAGAGTGATGGAGTGCTGTGTGAGATGACCTGGCCTCCACAATCACCCAACCTAAACCCATTTAAGATGGTTTGGGATGAGTTGGACCGCAGAGTGATGGAAAACAGCCAACAATTTCTCAGTACCTCTGCAAACTCTTAAATGAGGAGGAAACTGAGTAAGATTAAGGTGAGGAAGGCAGTAAGTCCAGACAACATCAATCCTGGGCTCCTGAGACACTGCACAGACCAGCTGTGTGGGATAGTACATTTTCAATCTAAGGCTGAAACAGGAGAGAGTAGAAGACATTGTGTGTAGTACCTATTCCAAACACTGCACACCCCAGCAATCTAAATGGCTACAGACCATTTAGATCACTATTTATTTTTATAATTTATCTTCCATTTCTGCTGTAACAATGCAAATTTCCCCATGTGGGATAATAAAAAGGCTATCTTATCTTATCTATCTTGCCTCATTGAGAGATGGTGATTGAGAGAATGCCAGGAGTAAGCAAAGCTGTCATCAAAGCATAAAGTAGCTACTTTGAAGAATCTCAAGTATTAAACATATTCTGGTTTGGTTAACATTTTTGTTAACACTTGTTCCTTTATAGTTCTGATGTTTTTAATATTACAATTTACAATATAGAAAATAATAAAAATATAGAAATAAAAACACTGAGTAAAAAGGTGCGTCCAGACTTTTGACTGATACACCCACTGGGCACTTCATTAGATAAACCTTCTTGTATTTAGATTCATTGTTCATTTATCAGCCATAGAAGTGCAGTTTATAGTTCTACAGTTTCATATTGTAGTCTATCTGATACTCTGCATACTTTGTTAGAGCCTGTTTTTTGATGGTCAGGACCCCATAGGACCACTAAATAGCAGAAGCAGCACAGCAGTGCTGCTGGGGTGTTTTAAACACCTCAACATCAGTGCTGGACTGAGAATAGTCCACCAACCAAAACTATCAAGCCAGCAGCATCCTGTGGGCAGCGTCCCGTGACCACTGATGAAGGACTAGAGGATAATCAACACAATCTCTCCAGCAGCAGATGAGCTATCGTCTCCGACTTCACATCTACAAGGTGGACCAGCAATATAGAAGTGTCTAACAGAGTGGACAGTGATTGGACACAGTGTTTAAACACTCCAGCAGCCGTGCTGTATCTGATCCGATCACACCAGTACCATGTCAGTGTCATGGCACTGCTGAGAATGATCCGCCACCCAAATAACACCTGCTCTGTGGGAGTCCAGTGGGGGTCCTGACCATTGAAGAACAGGGTAAAAAGGGGATAACAAAAAATGCAGCAAAACAGATGAACTACAGTCTGTACCTGTAGAACTATGAAGTGCACCTATATGATGAGTAGAGCTAATAAAACGGATAATGTGCGTAGCTACAAGGAGGTGTATCTATATATGTGTATAGTAAGTGCTAACTTTACAGGTCAAGAAAGAAAACATACTTTTAATGTAAGTCAATGGAACCAAACGTTTATCTGAGTAATTTTCTGTCCCTTTCTTGTAATCCACTCATCATTAAATGTACACACGCTGTAAAGTAGTATTTATAATTATGTCAAAATGGCAAACGGAAAGGAGACATCACATGAGGTAAACAGTTTTTACAATACACGCATTAAATAAACATGGCCACACATACCATCTTTAATACGTTTTTTCATTTACGCTTTGAGAAGGGAAGGAAGATCCCAGTCTGAAAGGTCCAGGTTCACAGCCCGGCCTTTCTGATTGGTAGGGGAAGTGCGAGTTCAAACCACTCTTGAGAGAAATCCGGTCCCGCTTTTCCTTCTCTCCCTCCACTTCACCGCGGACTCTTTCCTGTCAGGTTCAACTTTCCAGGAGGGCGCAAGAAAAGAAAGACACTCCAGCAATGCTGGCTGCTAGTTTTAGAGACTGTAAGGTAAGAAATACATTCACTTCATAGAGAACATGCCGAGATCAGGCTAACCGGAAGTTTCCGTTACAGCTAACAAACAGGACGTGCTTTGTAGTGAAGTACAGCTGATACTTTTACAGTCATGTCGTGTTTACATGTCTGCTTTTCCTAGAGGAACATTGCTGTTTACAGTCTCTCTCAATGCCATACGAGACAGCTGTGAAGTACAGTGTAAAATACTGCAGTTTTATTAGGGAGTAATCTCCTGCCAGAAAACTCTTACACAAGGCGGACTGTTATCATGAGTTAGTCACGTGTTTGTTCTGCTATGAATCCTTCACTGCATCTGATTGTATCCGCTGGTTTGTGTTTGCGTTTGTAGGCGTGGGCTGCAGAGGGTCTCCCACTGTCCACCACCAGCAACGAGGCCTGCAAATTATACGACGCCACACTTTCACAGGTGGATAAAAAGATAGAGAATATATATATTTATAAAAGTAGATAGAGAAAAGGAGAGCTACAGAGAATTAGAGAGAGAGGGAGTTGGATAGAGAAATAGTGTGTTAGAGAGAAAAAGAGAGCTAGAGTGTATTAAAGAGAGTGGAAGAGAGTGAGAGTCTGATGGAAAAAGAAAGAAAAAAAGTGAGAAAGTGAGAGAGCTAGAAAGAGAGAAATAGAAAGCTAGAGAAAGAGTAAGGAAGAGGTAGAGAAAGAGAAACAGATGGGTAGACAGTATAGAGAGAGATGGAGGAAAAAAAAGTGAGAAAAGTTATAGAGAAAAAGAGCTAGACAGAGAGTGAGTGAGAGAGGGAAAGAGTGTTAGAGAGTTGGAAAATGATCTAGACAGAGTGGGAGAGTTAGTGTTAGAGAGTATTGGAAAGAGAGAGCTCGAGAGAGTTAGCAAAAGAGAGGTAAAGAAACAGAGAAAGAGAGAGAGATGTGGAGAGATGGTGTAGAGAGAAAAAGAGTTACAGAGAGAAATACAGAGAAAGAATTGAGGAAAAATGAGAGAGAGTTGGAGAGGGAGAGAAAGAAAGTGAAAGGGAGTGAGAGACTTGTTGTAATAGTTCTGTCTATAATATTGTCTTAATTGTGTTTATGCATTTATTCTTTAATGCTTTGGCAGTAGCGTATCCTGTTATATTCATGCCAATAAAGCACTGCTGAGCTGGGAAAGAGAGAGAGAGAGAGAGAGAGAGAATTAATCACTGTAGTGTATGTGGCTGTAACTAACCCTTTGTTATTACTTTCTGTCTTCTCTTGCGGTCAGTATGTAACCTGGCGTAATGACGAGACAGTAGGAGGATTGGAGGGATGTATGGCAGCAGTCCAAGCAGCTGATCCAGACTTTGGTATGTGAGTAGAGTTTGGAGAAGCTCCATATGTGCTGAGAATGTGGCTCCCTTAAGTATAATCTCAGTCTATGAACAGAGGAATGAATATGAACAGAGGAATGCCAGCTCTGTGATACTGCCAGATCAAGGTTGGGAAATGAACTGAACCCTTGCTGTTTGATGGGCAAGACATTATAAACTTTGTTGGATTTTAGCAGAAAAGAGCACATATTTCTCCCATCTTTAATAGCAGCTTTTCACTACACTGACATCTGTACACATACAGTATATAGTACCGTCAGGCCCCTCACTGTACGTCTTTGCTCTATCTGCTGCAGTGATGGGTCATGTCATCAGCACTGGACTACAGCTGGTAGGCACTGGAAGTTCGGTGCTGCAAGATGAGAAGTTGGCCAGTGCCGTGAGGAGGACAGTGGAGCTGGCCAGCTGCCAAGACCTCACACCCAGGGAGAAAATGCATGTCAAAGCCGTTGAGCTGTTCTCCAGAGGGTGAGACAAGTTTACTTCTTGATTACTACAGGCGTGAAAATCTCTCCTCGCTCCTTAAAGCCTGCCCACTTATCTGTCCTTCAATAATGCATTTAGGGATAGGACATAAGACAATGGCTGAATATATACATTGTTTAAGTTGGCAGCAGACAGGCTGTATATGCACTATCACAAGGTTTATATTGCAATCATAACCCAGGCTACATTCTGCTCCTGCATTAATCAGTGTAGGACAAAGTTCTCATGCCCCAGGGTCTAAGTATCTAAATGTTATGTTGAAAAGCTTGATTAAAGCTCTCTGGCTTTGTAACACATGTTTGCTGAGATAATAATAACTCCAGACTCCTCTGTGCTAATGAGGCAGTCTTATGACTTAATCAAAATGCTAATGTCCTAAAAGGAGAAGCAAAACAAAGCAGAGCACTGTAACCTGCCGTGAAGACGAGACAGTGATGTAGAGCATCAGTCCAAGTAGCTGGTCGAGACTTTCAGGAGAGTTTGGAGAATGGAGTTTGGAGTACACCAAGAAGTCAGAACCAGAACCTGTGTTTACATTCTGGTCTTCTTACTAAGTTATTGATATCTTTAATAAAACAAAACAAATTATTGAACTGTATATTTTTACTGTGTTTACGGTTATTTGAATTTATTCTAATGATTTTTAATGAAGTGGGTGAGTTTTGCATAGTACTGTGAATGAGAACAAAATAAAATGATTTGTCAATATGGTTCAGACAATACTAATATTCAAACCCAATTCCAAGACAATTGGGACAGTGTGTGGAATGCTAATAAAAACTGAAAGCAGTAAGTTTTTGTAAAATTTGTAAATTCTTTGGTGACTTACCTTAAATTACAAAAGTACAAAAACACTTTTTTTTGTTTTTTGATGTTTTGCTTCATGAACTCCATTGGTTTTGGTAAATATATGTTCATTGCAAACTTGATGCCTGAAATACGTTTCAGAAAAGTTGGGACAGGAGCATATTTAGTACTGTGTTACATCACCTTGCCTTTTAACAACACTTTGGGGACTGAAGACAAACATGTTCAGTTTTGAAAGTGCTGTGTTTCTTTTTTTTAATCATTCTTCTGGTATACAAGTGTTCAGCTGTGCAACCCATGCAAGCTTTTGTTGTTCTATTTTGAGCATGATAATACAGCACGTGTTTCAACAAGACACTGCGGGCATGCCAGTTTAGCACTCATACTCATAAACAGCCATGCTGTTGTAACACATGCAGAATGTTTCTTGATGTTGTCGTGTTTAAATAAGTACAGGTGTCTGTGAAAAAGACAGCATCTAAAGCACAGTACATGTTGCTCCAGAATGTGTTGGGCATTACGTTTGGTTTCACAGATGTGCAGGTTCCCCCCATACCATGGCACACTTTGACTTTGGAACTTTACACTAGTAACAATCTGCATGATCTTTTTCTTCTTTGGGTTTGTGGAACCCAAACCCTTATGGAAAGGCAGATGTCTGTAGATTTGACCAAATAGAGACACGCATAAATATAATGACCAGAATGTCCTGGATGTCCTGGGTATAGTTTCTCAGCAAACACATGCAACACACACAAAACAGAATATAATAGCATATAATACAAGATTACAGTCCTTCAGGTTGGAGGACATGACATGCATTATATCCATAAACGGTCTAAAAGGCTGACGCATCAGAACACAATACACATTTCCACTGTGCATCAGTCCATTTTTACTGAGCTCAGGCTGTTACTGATGTGTGACTTCCAGCGTGCATTGTGCACTCTGTGATATCGCAACGTATCGTGATGTGATAGCCATTACAGAAGACTACAGATTTTTAAATGCAGCACCGTCTGAGGGATTGAAGGATTGTGGTTCACGTATCTATTCTTTGGACTGTTTTTGTTTAAATACAGGTCAAAGTATGCTTCTGTGCTGCAATGCTTCATTACATGAGTTTCATGAGACTTCCATGAGTGTAAAGTTGCTCATTCATGTCAACAAGCAATAAAAGCCATGTGAGATTTTGAAATGACGCTGTCTGTTTCAGAGCTTTGGGCAAGGCCTGTGATGTATGGGAGGATATTTTGGTGGAGCATCCAACAGATATGCTGGCCTTAAAGTTCTCACATGATGGCTTTTTTTACTTGGGTGAGCAGACTCAAATGAGGGACTCTGTGGCCAGAGTGCTTCCTTACTGGAAACCACACATGCCACTGTACAGGTACCACACAGTACAGACACCTGATGTTACTGTTTTTTTGTTTATACAAGTTATGCTACCTTACAGTAGGGGTGGGAATCTCTAGGCACCACACAGGTCTATTTCAATTCAGCTTGCCAAGACATGACTATAAAGAACTTCTCGAGGCATCTGCATTTTTTATTTCTATAACCTACATTATGGGTTTCTCCTGTATTAGTCATTAACAGGTTTTACTTTTCTGGTATATTTTAGTGCATATACTTTATCACAGTAACTGATGTAGTTAAATTATTTCATGAAAACCACATATTAAATGCTATAATCCTGAATAATTCAACATTTTTTGAAAACTTCTTCACTGAAATGACTTGCGTGGTAATTGCTCCCTTTTCAGCTGTAGATGCCTCTGGGAGGCCATGAAGTATTATATTTTCATAATTTTATGACGAGAAATACTGGGAATATTCCTTGGATGTTACATTGTGCTCTGGGAAGCCCACTTAAAGCCTAACTGTGAATATTACTGGATTAGCCTATCAGCCCATTAAGAGTCTTTTGATTTTGCTATTAAATAAAGCCATGTTCTGACATAAGTCACGTTTACTATGGATTTGGGGCTGCTATTTATTATACACCCACCTCTTTATGAGGTACCCCTCCTTGCACTTAAACTCATTGTTCATTTTATCAGCTCTACTGATCATCTTATTTGCTGCATACTCTGTTAGCCCCTTTTACCCTATTCTTCAAAGGTCAGGACCCCCACATGACCACCACAGAGCAGATATAATTTGGGTGGTCTGCAGTGACACTGATGCGGTGGTGGTGTCTTAGTGTGTGTTGTGCTGTGTGAGTGGATCAGACAGAGCAGTAAGATGTAAGGGGATTAACAAAGCATGGAGAGAAACAGATACACTACAGTCTGTAATTGTAGAGGTAGAAAGTGCACCTACAAAAATTGTAGATACAGTAGATACACAAGGAGGTGTTCCTAATGAAATGGGCAGTGGCAAAGCAAAAGCAAAAAAGCAAATGCTCTTTTTAAAAACATACCTGCCCTTCTACTTTATAAAGTCTCTGACATAAATTTGTGTTCCAGTAGAGGAAATAGCTACATACAAATCTGATTTTGTGAATTGATTCAGAATCTTTCAGGAAAAAAGAAATTGGAGGTGCATCTGCAAAGGTTACTTTTCCCACCCCTAATACTGTGGAATTTAGGTGCATCTTAATGCATGCTCTGATGTGTTTCTCTTTAGTTATCTAAAAGGCATGTACTCCTTTGGGCTTCTTGAGACTCATTTCTATGACCAAGCTGAGAAATTAGCAAAGGAGGTAATAACTTGCTTGTTTTCCAGATCAATCAATAAATATAAATTTTTATGTCAGCAATAATTGGTGTTGTCGTCTAACACAATTGCATGAAAAGTACAAGTGTTCCAAAAGCCCCTAACTATGTACAGTGCCCTCCATGTTTTTGTTTTATTTGTCCCTGCACATTTTTAGATTTGCACTCGAACAAGTCACATATGTTGACATTCTCAGATTTTGCTAAAAGGGATTTTGTACATTTTAAGGCATCGTAATGTTTGAGACATAGGGCTTCACATATGTTTGTGATAGCTCAGGTGTGATTAATTGCTGGTATAAGAGAGTTTTCAGCATCATGTTTTGATTCTAGGCTTTTGTTCAGCTATGGAGTCTGCGTTAGCGGTTTGTCAACATGAGGACCCAAATTTGAGAAGAAGTTGAGAGGCATGAATAAATCTGACGAACATTAGACCCACAAAAAATGGCTTTTTGGAATGTTATTAAGAAAGAGAGAGCTGGTGAGCTTGTTAACCAAAGGGACTGGTAGGCTCAGGAAGACCTCCAAATCTGATGACAATAATTTTTAGTAAAAAAAAGAAGAATAGAAACACTTTTCAGGAAGCAGGCGTGAATTTGTTTATGACTACTGCCTGCAGAAGACTTCATGAACGGTTTAGAGAACGTAAAATAACGTCTCTGTCTTATATCAGTCTTGACATTATTGAGACAGTCTTGTCTAGACTCAGGACCAGTCGAGTGCCACACCACTGTCAGAGATAATTTAAGCCTGTACTTTTTGCTGTTATTAATAATATCAACAACACCTTCAAACAGAATAAAAAATCTACATCAGGGTTCTAAGTACCAGCCTGCGGGTGTGCCATGAACCTGATTTATTCATGACACAGTGGTAGATATAGCGTCTCAGAATTAAGGGATTGGCTGAATTATCAGACAGATCCACTGAAAATGGAAAATTACAATGCAGAATTTAAAGCAAAAAAAATCTTAATCTCGCCTCTGACATGGCTCCTACAAAGTATTAGTCTAAACTCAGATTTGATGTGTAAAGGTCTTGGTCTTGACTCTGACTCACCTCGTTCTTGATTAGAATGCCATCGCAGACTTCAAGCAGTCGTCGCATGAAAGGGATATTCAGCAAAATACTTATCATGACTAATTTACTAAACATACCATGCTATGTTCCAAACATTGTAGTGCACTGAAATAGGAGGTGATATGTATAAAAAAGTGCTATAATGTCTGCCTTCTAAAACTGAAATATTTAAAAATACACGTCTGAGAATGCGCACTTTAACCACTTGTGAACTGATTTAGCTTGAAAGTTGAAAACTGTGGAATACAAAGGTAATGGAAAAATATGTAGTGCCAAACATAACAAACATGTAGGGCACTGTAGGTCTTTCAAATTTCTGAATGCATATGATGGACTTGTACAACTTTAGGGCCTTGCTCTCAATCCTGAGGATGGCTGGAGTACCCATGCTGTAGCTCACGTTCATGAGATGAAGGCGGAGATAGAGAAGGGTCTGAAGTTCATGGCATCCACTGAGAAGGATTGGGCGGTCAGTCTTTGTGTGCTTTGATACACATCATATTTCTTTGGATTTTAATTCAAGCCTCATTGTGGAAGTTCCAGTGTGTGTCTTTCTTTTTAAGGTCTGTGACATGTTGGCATGCCATAATTACTGGCATTGGGCTCTGTATCACATTGAGAAGGTAAGATTTTAAGTTTATGTCTATGTCTGTTAATGCTATTTGACCTAAACGTACATCACAGTGATCAAAAAGGACTCAAAGTAGGCTGTGATTCTTTATCTGCCATCTTTAGTTTTCTGTCTAATTGCACATAGTCAGTTAATGTTCTCTATTCTGTTTGTGATCCTCAGGGAGAATATGAAGCTGCTCTGAAAATATATGATGAACAGGTTAGTGCTCTGAAAACCATTCCTCTTAGATTTATATGTACTATAATGTGCAGCCATAGCCAAAGGAAGAGGTGCAAAAGCAAAAGTAGGTCTCACATAGAATGTGAACGGCCTTGTGAGTGCTGAATGGTTGTATAGTCGATGTCATCTGTGATTTGTGAGCTCTGCCCTATTTGATATCACTCATTTATTTGACAGTAGACAGAATGTAATTCCTATATATTTACCTGCTTAAGTACTCAAGTACTGATGAGTACTCAAGTATCCATGTCAAGTGCTTGAGCATTTGACTATTACATGTGGAGAATTTACATACAGTACTGTGGTTAATGTATAACTTGTACAATATCCTGTGTCACAAAAGATTCATTCTATAGCTGAACTTTAACCGGTCTGAAATTACAGTAGTATGTTTTCAGGTCTTGTAATTGTTATTGTGTAACTGAGAAGCACCTATAATGTTTGAAAAGTACTAGTCATTTATGACACTCCATGAGACGTAATGTGTATGATTCTCCGGAATGCCTCAGGTTTCCCGTCGCTGCATAAAGTCTGGAGCCATGCTGGATACAGTGGATGCCTGTTCTATGCTGTACAGGCTGGAAATGGAGGGTGAGACTCAATTGCTACCTTTTAAACACAACACAGAAACTAGCACTTCACATTTTTCCCTATTGATTATTTTTTACCTCAAAGTAGTGATCGTATTTAGTGATCGTATTACTCTTAAAGAAGAATGCCACTATTCAATATTATTTCAATATTAAACAAAATCATTCATAGTTGTTTAATATAAAATGGTTCATTGTTGCTGACTCAGATTTCTTTCTAGTGGTAATTGTAGCTGCTTGAGGTCTGCAAAGCAAATATTGCCACTTTATTTCCTTTGCCACTTTATCCAAAATGACCAGTGCAATAAACTCCGAGTTTGTTATGTGGGTAATGATAAAAAAAAAGATAAATCTGAGAAAATGTTTTTGTGGTACCATTTTCCCTCATAATGCCTGTCATGTATGGATTTAAAAACGTATTTTAGGACAAAGACGTAATCGAAAAACCATTGTTGCATAACATCTTCAGGCATCAGGCTTAACTTTCATAACCATTTCTTATACCAACTTTCTGAGGGAGTTTTTAGAGCCATTAAACTCTCCTGACTGGTTCGCCTATCGCCACCACTGTGATCAATTATGACACTGTAACATACTGTGTATTTTACTATACATTTTACTTGCCTTTTTAAACAGTGTGTAGTACAGTTTGCGTAGCCCTTTTCATAGACAGCACTAGATATTCAGGGGACTAAGCTAGCCCTTCTTACAAACACAGGCTGATTTTGTATATTCCATTCTTGTGCATTTTAGCTAAAGTTAGTTTTAACTAAAGCTAAAGCTAGCTAGTTAAAGCTAATTTCAACATGTATAAGCTTTTGAATGACCATTTAGGGACACATCTTAGGTTAACAACCAAATACAAATTGTGCAGATGTGGACACAGATGCGGTCTGTTGGGATTGATCTCAAACTTTCTTCAGTTGAATGCGCAAAAGATGATGTGTAATAGTAGACTGTAAAACTCCTATAGTTTCCTTGAAAATTGCCAGAATGTAGGCTGCATTTCTTAGTGGATCCTTCTGATCAATACATTCCTCACTGATGTAGTGGTTTAGAAATGCAGCCCACCTAGACTGCAGTCTTGCTTTCGGAACTCAGCTATTGTGTATACCCAGGCGCAGATTATGGTCTCCTAGGAGGACCAAAACACTTGCAATAAAAAAAAGACCTGAAATATGAGATTAAGCAATATTTTGTTTCTTTATTCATTTATTAAGCCATTTGTACATGTTCAATGGCTATGCATTCATCGAATGTTTACTTCTGCAGTGGATTATTCCAATTGGCATATTTTAGCTGCCCTGGCATTTAGAGGGCACTGATCCCAATGGCCCAGTCAGTAATGTATCACAGGGCAGATATACCCTGCTCATGATGTTACTCATGGCTTTATAGGAAATAAGCTGACTTGTTTTTGTGTTAGCATATGTAAATGTTATCCTATGATAGGTGTGAGCGTGAAGGACCGTTACCGGGAGCTGCTGCAGGTGACTGAGCCACACTCAGAGGACCACACACTTCTTTTCAATGACCTGCACTTTCTTATGGTGTCGCTGGGCTGCAAAGATACAGGCACCACACAGCGTCTGCTGGAGAGCCTGCGAGAGCTGGCCAAGTAAGCTGCCTTCTTCTTACATAACTCGCTTGGGAGTCTTTACATAACAGTCAAAGCAAAAGGAAGTGTGGGGGTGTATTGGGGCTTGGGCTGTGGTGTTATCTGGAAAGCCTACTGACTAGCTGTGAGATTAAGTTTGAGTAGGGCTCTGCTCTGGGAAAGACACTTTCTGACTGGTTGGCTGCACGCATGCAATATGCAATTACAATTTACCCTGACAGCTGTACCACGGCCAGAATTTTATTCAAGGATTTCATTCAGGGAGGAAGAATAAAAAAGCGAGTTCTAAGAAAGCAGTTTCTCATGACAGTGTCATATTTCATAATGTGACACTATCACCAGAAACCTCTTTTTATATTTCATAGTGTGACATGACTGGAAGAAATTCTCAGAGAGCAACTTTTGAGTGCAGCATCTGTTCAAGACTAGCGCATTTTACACAACCCTCTCTTCTCTCCTACCGCACAGTGTAGCATTAGGGCATTTGGAGACCTCTCTGGTCGATATGTGAAATTAATTGCACGTTTTCCAGATTTACTCCAATTTGTCCTCAGAGAACCAAGACAGAACCACCAGTACCAGATTGCTGAAACTATTGGGTTGCCCATGTGTCAGGCTTTGGTGGAATATGACCAAGGCAACTACAGCAAGGCTGTGGAACTGCTCAAACCATTAAGATACCGCTTCGTGGAGATAGGGGGCAGTGATGCACAGGTCAGTGACACAGCAACACAACTCTGATAGCATAAAAAGTATCCCATCCTTGCTTCCCACAATTTTTGTATCATAAGAGACGTGCATATTTGGCCGAGGCATTCAAGTTGATTAGCGCTCTCTAATATGGTTATGACTTTTGTTCTTGCATTCTACATCTGTTTGGATAATTTGGAGGAACCTTTTTTTTTAACTTGCTGTCTTTTATAGAGGGATGTGTTCAACCAGCTACTCATTCATGCTGCAATGAAGTCAGAAGACAAGTACCATAAAAAATTTGCCAGGTCAGACATACCATGTAAATTTAAATAACTCCTTAAAGGGAAATACAAAATTGCTGCATAATTCAATCATTAAGATCTTGTAATATCTTTTAAAAATAAAGGTGATGGGAACCAGAGTCGCAAATTACTTTTTAAACCGACCAGTGAAGTTTGTGTACATAATGGTAAAGTATTGGTAAATCTGTAAAACCATGCTTTCTTTAGGGACTATTTTGTCTTACAACACTCTCTGCATGTACCTGTCTGCCATAAAAAGTATTTTAATAATATGTTTTAGGCCAAAACAGTGTCGCATGGATGAGGCAACAGATGTGTAACCAATTTGTTTTTTGGAGGTAGCTTCGAGGCATTAAACTCTTCAGTTATCTGGTTCCCATCACCATTGCTGTGAACAATTCTGACATCACTCTGAATTACTTTGTTTACCTTTTAAACATTTAATTATGCAGAAATTTAGAAAATATATTTTGAAAATTGGAGAACACAGCAGTTACTTATTATTTATTTTTCTGTCCAGGTGCCTTCTGGTTGAAAGAGATGCAGCAAGACCAAACTCCCTTCTCACTGATCGACTGATTCAGAGAGCCCATTCTCTACACATTTAACTTACCACAGCCAGTACTTATAAATTACTTCAGAAGTACTACAAAGTCACAGATCCTTTCCATCACTATATAGAAATGTGATTTGAATGTGAATTTATTGTACTAATCATCATATTTGTAATTGTGTAAAAATTTCATTGTCTTAGGCTAGAGGGTTTTAGTTAAGTGTTAAGTGGTTCAAAGTGGAAAAGATGACTCCTTGGATGTTCATAAATTGCAGTTTAATAAAGCACTGAAAATCTGGATTTTGTATTTAGAATTTCATGTTAGAAGATCATTTACATCACCATCTCAAATTCTAGGAGGAAAAAATGTAAAAAAGGAAAAAAACAAGTATCCATCTCTACAGCATGGAGCTGATCTCATTCTGGATCTGGGAGATGAGGATCTGAGACAGCACAATGCCTGCAATCTGCCAACCGCAAGAACAAGAATGAGGTCAGGGTCAAGTTACTCTACTAGTTAAGCGTGCCAGGGCTATTTGTTTTTGTATATTTGCCATGAGGATATCATGGCAAATGGTATGGCTTACAAAGCCAGCATAACTGTAGCTGAGCACACCAGAGGCTCATAATGCTGATGAGTTCTGAGATCTGCCTAGAGAACTGAGTTCTGGTGCTATTGTCATGTCTGATAGCCTGGTGTTCCTGAAGACCTTGATTAGCTGGATTAGGTTTGGCCTGAACTCTGCAGGGTGGTAAATCTCGAGTAGCAGTGTTGAGCATTGCAAGAACAGGTATGCACACAATATTTGTGCTTCAGTATATTTGTTACAGTGTTCAGGCTGGTGCATTAAGAGGACTACGTGTGCATGTAATATATTACAGGTCCTGTGATTGTGTGTTTCTCAAATGAATTCGTCTTTTCCCACATGACCTTATACAGGAGAAGGAAAAAACATGCTGTGTTTTAATCGTACCTCGACCAATGCAAACTTTATTCAACAACAATTTAGGCCATTTTTTGGTCCATTCATTATGGAAGGTACTTTCATATTATGTCAAATCTAAAAAATAACAGAATAGAGATACAAGGTTTTGTTCTGACAGCAGTGATATGGGAGAGAAACGTAGTCCATGACAGCACAGCTTGGAATAGTTCTTTTTTTTAGTTGGTGGAAACCTTTTTTCCCCCCTTGTATTCACTAAAACTACATCTTAAAGGTTTATTGCACTAATTGTTTTTTAAATTTTCCAAGTACATAATTCAGTGGTCAAGATGTAAACAAAGGGCCACTCAGCAAAAACTTCCTAAGATTTTTTTATATTTGTTCTTAATAAAGGTGGGTGAAAACTGTGCAGGTGGGTTGTAAGAAGAAATTTATTTTTAAGAACAGTTTGTAAAAGAGGCCCAAACTCATTAAGAGTGGTTTGATGTGAAGTAGTTTGTGGAGAAACTCACAGTGGTGGTGAGAGGAACCAGGGGTGGTGACATCTACAATGCAAATATATCCATTTTATACACTATCTGAAACCAGCAATAAGCCTACAGGATCTTTCATGTGTAATTTTGATGATGGAGAGATAGTGGTAAATCATTTTACTACTTTTTAGCCCTACAACACCTTACATGCACCCCTCCACCATAAATATATTTTTTACAAATGCATGTCAGTCTGAACCCTCTCAGACATCAGCCAGCATATGTGTAACCAGTTCATGTATTAACCTTCAGTGAGGTGGCTTTTAGAGGTAATACAGCTCCTCCAGACATCACTGTGAGCAATTCTGACTCGGCAAGTTTCTCTAGAATAGAGCATTTCAATCAAACCACACTGAATGACAACAATTTTGTAGAAATGCTGAAAATGTGAAATTTCAGTAGTGCTTCATCGATTTGTTATTGCAGTTCTTAACAAGAGGTTGGATCTATTAAACAAGTAAATTGGTGTGGTGTTATGTTTCTGATTGCAACACATGCTCAGATGCAGTGCTTGAATGCACAGAATGGAACAGAAATCTACAGACTTGCTTGCTCACTCACTGTAGGGCTTTCACTTCAGGTAAAATGTCTGTGTGTTTGGAAGTGTGCTGAAAGTGGCATTGTGTCTACGAATGACTGACCTGTGGCAAAGCCAGACCCAAAGCCAGTGCTCCGACTAAGAGCAGATGAGATTCAATCCACATCACTGCTCTGTCTGCACAGCCTACCGGGTAGATGGACTTGACAGCTTCCAAGTACTTTTGGGTCTGAACCCCAAAACCGCACATGGTATTGATTACAGTCTAAAAGAATATGGAGTAGAATGTTAAAATATTACCTCCTCTCTCCTCCATCTGAGGCATTTTTGGACATGATCAGCAGATGGCAGTAATGTCTCAACTTCAAGGTTTGAGATTTCTGTTCTGTGACTTAAGGACAGCAGCTACACTAGTGATGTTGGGTTTAGCCATCAGCATCATCTTGATATAGCCATCATGAGCTTAAAGGACACAACTTTATTATTATTGCATGAATATATCACTGTCTAAAAGTTATTAGACATGCTGTACTGTGATGGGGCCTTCACTCTTCTGTCTGTAGGCATACTATAGATGCTTATGCACAGTGCTGTCATAAATTTCATAAATGCTGACTTACATAATATACATAAAATTCAGGAAACAGCTTGAGCTCACCTCCCCAGGTACCGGGGTACAGCAGGAGAAAGGCACCGCGCATCTCTCTGTGCTGGGGTTGCCCTGGCTGCAGTTGAAGTACAAATTCCAGGACCAGTCGGTGTAGTTGTTCCAGCCACAGCATTTGAACTGAGGGTTTGGATGGCAAGGAGAGGGAACATGAATATTACTATATACTGGACAGTCAAGTCATGCACTCGCCTTTTGTTTTGGTTGTCCTATCAATTGTCCATCACTTTGAAAGGCACTGAAAGCTCCAGAGGTAAACTCAGCACCTTGTAGAATGGCACAAAAACTGAACCATCTAAACAGCACTGTGGCTTAATGTGTAGTACCTGAACAACTGAATCTTTCTGAACGAGTCACTGGAATGTAGTCCACTGGGCTTAGTGGATGACTAGTCTAAATTAGTTACATTTTCTCCCATTTTGTGTGCCGGTTGCGTGCCAACATGTGCCAATTAGTTGGCAAGTCCTCGTGTCTCTAGTCAATATTACTAATGTTAATGCAGCCGATCACAAATCTGTTCATGATGGCAGCAAGCCAATGATTGAGAGGAAACCCAAAGCATCTCCCAGTTTCACAGCTAGGGCTCTCAGTATGGGACTTTATTAGCTGTCTTAAAAGGCTCAGTAACAAACACAGCCTATTTAATTCTTAAGACAGGTTAGAAAATGGTCATGCATTAATGAATTATGACTGTTTTAGGTACATAAAACCATAGAAGTGTCACAACCATTGCAAAGATTTGTTGGATATGCATACTTTAAAATCAACTTAAAATCAAAACAGACCTTTCTGTTCACTTATGAGTTATTTAAGATCACTTATGCTGAAAACCCATGAGGTAGGTCATACACCTGACAGTATTAGTTAATTATTCTTTCGTTGCCCTACACCAATTGTTCACCATCCAAGAATGAAATCATGTCCTACCCACAATTATTTCCCTACCAAGTAGCTTATTTCAGAAATAAGACATGTTAAGGAAGAAACTGATTGCGACCTCTGATCTGATGAGCTGCCTTGTATTGGCCAGTCCTTGCTGAAACACTCCTTAAACGTTCAGCATGAATGAGCGAGGTTAAGCTGTGGTATGCTGAATAGGCGCAGTTTCCGTGTAAGGACTGTATAGACTCGGGAGTGAGTGGTATAATTTGAAGGTTTAACATTGTTCACATAGTGTTTACAAACTCTTATACTTAAAAAAAAAAAAAAAAAAAAAAACATAGCCCCTTTGTACACCTCTAAGAATTAACAGGTCATCCTTGGTACTGCATACATCTGCAGTAGATATGACAGTTGTTCAATATGTGATGCATTTAAGTCTGGTGCTATGTGTATGGAGTACTGTGAAAATGGTACATTAAGATGGTTGACTGCTTGTTTACCTCTTTCTGAATGTAATCCATGAGATTCTGAAGATCCAGGTCATCACGGTAATGCACAATGGCTTTCTTCACAAACTTCCCCAGAGCATCCTGCGTCTGTAGTGCCAACGAGATGCCTTGTGTTTATTTTCACACGTCTTTTAAAATTCGCCTGCATCTGTTTCGTCTCTTGCATATGCAGATGTCTTTTGGGAAACATGCTGGCCCTTGCGGAGTCCCCGTACTGTATTTGCTAGTGGGAGGACTAACGTGGTATGACGGCTGTACCAACAAATGCTTTAGTGTGGTAATTAATCACCTCCCTAAAGAGATCTCCATTTTATCCTAATGTTCCCTCCGTCACACTAGCATTATGTCTGACAGAGGCCTAGTTACTCAGCGGGAAAGGACCAATGGTTCTACGTAGGGGAGTCACAGCACTTACATGTGAGTAGTGCTGGAACAAGAGGTTAACTGACAAATGTTAATAGATGGAGTCCTATGTTACAGTGAGACCAGACGGTTTTTTCCACTCACTTTTCTTCCAAATTTTATTCTTTTCCAATTCCACCCTCTAACAAGGTCACAAAGTGCTACCAAGGTGGGAGGGTGAAGAAGAGTACGCACTTCCTCTGAAGACATGTTTCTGAATTGCTGTTAATGCAGCTTGGAGGAGACTGTTATGTGAGTTATGCTGTGACTTTGCTAGCATTGCTGAGTTACTGAATGATGAGGCTAGTAGGAGGATCATCCTACCCACTCAGAGAGAGCAAGGCCAGTTATGCTCATTTTAGACTCATGGCTCATTTACATATCCGTAGCATCGCTGTGGACCAAAGGCTTTTTTCAGGCTGCAGGCAAATTGAAATTGTTTCTCAGGTCAGACCTTTTGCAGCCTGGGTGCCTCATTGGATATCAATGTGATTACAACATAACCAACAACAACATTAAATCCAGAGTGACGGAAATGCTGGCATTCACTACAGCATTACCACAGTATCCCATGCAGACAGGTTGGTTATGTCTGGACACCTAAATCCAGTCTGATCACTTGAAAATTACAGTGCAGACAGTTGTCTTATGAGACTTGATTTAAAAGTAGCCTTGGACAGTTGTGCCATTCGGGCTCCTGATTTGTCATTTTGTTCGTATAACCCTTAGCAGTTTAGCAGTGGTAGAGCAGATTGGTGTACTGTGTACAGGACAAAACGAGTCTCACTGAAAGCACTGACACTCATAATTTGGGGGTAATGATTAAGTAATTGGGTATGACAGATCTAATTATGTAAATGAATAAGTAGATGACTCATTTTTAAGATCTACCTGATCAGAGTAGAAGAATCCCAGGATAGCTATGGCCAGCTGGGTGAGGAAGACCAGGGTGAGGCTAAATGAAAACTTGGAGAGGAAGATAGCAGTAAGCATTAGCCTGGTAGCAACAGCAGGCACTTCTAAAGTCTTTCAAAAGCAATTAGAGCAGGTCCTCACTGTTTTAAGAAGGCGAATGTTTTCTCGTAGTGCTCCAATGCATCCACAGAAGGTGATAAAAAACATGACAACACCCACCACTATCAAAATGATGGCTGGATCGATGAGGAACGAGTCTCGAACTGTGTCTGTGAAGAACCCACAAAGCCAACTGACCTTGCTGTATCTGCAGCTTAGCCTAGACATCCAAACAGCTTTAAATTAAATATTTATTGCATCACACAAGCATTTGATAAATGGATATAGAAGCTTAAAGCTTAAAAGAAAAATAAAAAAGAGGGTTTTTTTTCCCATACCTGTAGCCTTTTGGACTTTAGCATATACTCCTATAGCAACAATAAGTAAGGAGAACACCTGAAAGATAGAAAAATAGTAAATCAGTGTTGAGTTATTAAATGACTGATTGTTGATGCACATCCAGTAATAATAATAATAATACATTTTGATGTATTGATATGCAGGACTAACTACAGTAGTAAAAACAGTTGACTTGGCAACAGTTACGCCATTCTTATACTTCTAAAGGAGAAAACTCTGAGAGCTACGGCTAATAGAATATTCCCTTTCAGTTTTTATCTTATTCTTCCTTAACATAACCAACCTGATAAACCCTGAACCCAGCAGGCTATGTCTTAGAGGACCTCCGTTCTCATCCATAAAGATAAGAGGTGCAAAGCAGATGCATGAATTTACGAAGCCCACCAGAGGACAAACCAGGATTTCTTCCATTTATCTCTGGAGATATCGCCAGATGATAATACTCTGGGAAAACACTTTTATCTGCTGAGAATGAGATAACAGTGTTGATGTTTACAGCTGGGCACCATACACAATAAAGTCATGCGGTTTAACCCCTGAGGACTGCTTTCTCAGACAAGGCCTAGTTCCGTAATAAATTTTAATGTCAGTGGTGACTCTACTTTAAAATCCTTTGCCGAGCTTTATCGGTTCCAGAAAAAAACAACAGTAAGACCTCTTCTTTGAGGATAGATGAGGCTTTAGATCCTTTCCTATGTGTTTTCACAACAGCTCTATGTGCAGAAATGACCAAGGTATCATCCCTCATCAGCCAGCTCTTCTCTCAGGCTACAGCTGAACTGGTCTGGCTGAGCTACCATGCAAGATGAACAGTTGTGGAGAACGATCTGTGCAAGAAAAAGGCAAGTATTTCAGCCACAGTACATTCCCTCAGTACAATTTCAAAGTCAGTAATCAAGTGCAGCTATACGTACAAATAAGAATCATTCATGCTCATAACAAGCGACAGACACTGGGAAAGCTTTTCATTGACACTAATAATCCCATGTGGATAGTTTTATCTGAACGTGAAGGGAATCAATGAATCCAAGTGGATGCCATCTTCTCATGCAGTCTCACACAAAATGTTCAGTCCCATCAGTGCTGTTCCTCAGTGCCAGTTTTTCTAAGAAGCGAGATGGAGATGATTTCACAGTGCCAGCGAGACAGGTGGCTCATTTAGTGTGAGCAACTCTATGTGATAAGTAGACCAAAACTGGTGCCGTTTTGCTTCAACACTTTTAAAAATAAAGCTTCCCAAGGAATCTCTGGAGTGCTGCCATAGTGGAACCACGTTTGGTTTCCTGATAAACCTTTTAATAGATGGTTGTTTTGAAGAACACTGTTTGTAAATGAGATGAAATGTTCAAAGAACATCCACATAATGTAAAGGTTCTACACTAACACCCGGACACTTAATACTAATACTAGCTGTTTTTCGGGGATATAGTACTGATGTAGTACTTGAGACCATGAAGGAGCACTTTTGGCCTCTTGTTGGTCCTTGGTCCTGTGTCAGTCTCGGCGTAAGGTGGACTCAGAAACTGTTGTTGAGACCAGCCGAGTGCGATGCCTCTGTCTGAGGTAACTGGAAGCTGAATTATTTTGGTATATCGAAAAAATCAGAATAAACAGAATGAAACAGTTCTTTCTCTTTATCAGGGGTTTACAACAGCAAAAGCTTACATATACTGTATATATCCATCGTTTCTGGTGTGTTTCAGAACATTCCTGTTGCCTTTTACATTGTGAGTAAGCTCCATGATAAATGGACTAAGAACTAAAAGAAATCACTCTTTTCATTTTTTTAATACTCTGAAATCATTGTCGACCACTCCTGGTCTTGGCCCTGACTTGGACTCGATGAAATTGTGTATATATGTGAGCTCAACCCAATTCTGTCAAAACAGCCTGTAAAAATAAATCTAATCTATTTAATAATGCATTTGTTTGTTAGCATTTTGTAAGAAAACCTCGGCCAAAGCGGCCTTCAGAGTCCAGCTTGGTATGAAGTGCCTTGTCACAGCAACAGTTCATCATTTCCTGCTAGTCAGAATGTGGTATATTAATATTTTGTGCACTAGCCTGCTGAACTTATTAAGATCAGTACACAGTATATACTGTGTAGTATTAGTGTGTGGTACACACTAGAGACGCAGCCAGTAAGTTGTTGTGCAGTGTTAAGGTTACATGACACCTACAAGCCCATCATAACAACTGACATAAACCTACATTAACAACAAAAGGTGCTGTCTATCATAAAGGATCCTTCTTTGAGGTCGACACCTGCATCAGGTGACATAAATTTTTATGACGTTTGTGTCATTACACGTTTCTGGATGGAATGATGTAGCACATTATAAAAAAATGACTTTGTAGCTAATTAGTGTATATCACAGTGACATAACGCTAATCATGTGCCATAGCTTAAAGGTACTGTGTGTGAGATTTCGGGGATCTATCAGCAGAAATAGGGATATAGTATACAAAGCAGTGTTTTCATTAGTGTATAATTACATGCAAAGGTGGAAAATTAACAAATTATATTTACTCTTGTTACTGTGCTGAACACAGTTTTCCCTGTAACAGTACTTTCTGGAGTTAAATTATCGTATAACATGGCGGCTACTGATTAAAAACACAAAAACTTAAACGCTGTTGTGTATGTGGTACTGCGAGTGTCTGTTCGCTGCTTCAGTTAGTGTTGAGGAAATCGCTCAGGTTTCTGTCCCTCACTTTAAGGTTTAGGTTGCTGGTCTGAGGTCCTGTGATCAGAGTGGTGAGTATGGGGTTCATTTGTACGTGGACTAAACATATCTCACCTCAGTTGGAGGGTTCAGTAACGCAGTAATACGTATAATACGGTAAGCGAGTCTCGCACAAATTTCTTCGATTTGAAGCCAACCTTTCCGTAGGTAGCGCTACCGTACGGTGTTCTCCGGGACATGATATGATACAATACGCGCCTGTGCTCGCAACGAAGCCATTCGGTTTGAGTAAAGCCTTGAATGCGCGTGAGCTACGAAGGTGCGCGAGCCCGCGCGACCTGAACGTTTGAGGTTCTTCCCTTGCAAATGATCCGAGGCTTTTATCAGTTCTTCTCTCTCTCTCTCTCTCTCTCTCTCTCTCTCTCTCTCTCTCTCTCTCAAGCTTGTAAAAGTGTGGCTAAAAACTACATTATTAATTGAGCAGTCTACCTGTTATTTTGATTCGTGTGTCAAACCAGAAAACAAACTGAAATATATAGTAACATACTCTGCACAGCCTTTCAGGGATTCTCATCTATTTTATTGGGAATAAAATAACTAACTAATAAACTACGAAGACTCACATAATTGTCTAATCATGGAATCTATGTAGTGTAAGTAGCCCTTGGTTCTTTCGCAGTTTGCATGTGTACATTTTCACCAATGGATCATACTGCGGTCAGGCTCTGAGCTCTTGTTTTGTTTTGCTTTAGTTTTGTCTGTAAAGATTGTTTTCTATTCAAGAAATATTATCAGAATGTTGTGGGTATACACAAAAAATAGCTCAAATACTTATGTAGTTTTCTAGTAGTAGACTTATTTACTCTTACTTGAGTACTTTTGCTTTGCCAGTACTTTTGCTAAAGCAGTATTTTTCTGTGCTCGTTCCATCCTTGATTATATGTAACTGCAAATGGTTGTGTTGCTGTTGTCTTAGAATGAGTCCTTCATATCTACATAGCAGCAGGTCGCCTTCCAGTGGAGGCTGTCGTGTAGAGCCGGAGTGTTGCTACAGTAATCTAGAATAGACAAAGCACATAGTGGCTGTGGAGAGATCCTTTCATGCAGCTTGAATTTGGTACCGCTTTAGCACTGACTGCAAGACCTAGGGGAAGGAAGAATCCTTGTTGAAATGTCCCAAATCGCTAGATTTGTGCATAAATCTCCAGGTAGAGTTATTACTCCTTTATCCTTATCTTTACTAAAACTATGGGGGCTGAAATCAGCTTCATATTCATGCTTCTTCTTCTGATTTTCTTGTTCCACCCTAAATGATCCAGTCTGACATTCAGCTTCTTATTTGAATTTTCCAGTTCCATCTTAAATGGTTCAGCAGTTATTATAATGGTTCAGGTGATAGAATGTAACCACAACATCATTTAAAGTGGAACATGAAAATTTTAACAAGAAGCTGGCGATTGTCCTTTTTTTATATTATCAGCATTAAAAATATGATTATAATAAAGGATGTTCTGATAAACTAAATCAGCTTATTATAAATCAGAGTCTAGCATAGTTACTATACCTAACTAATGACATTAGCATTGTAGGTAGGATTTCTGGGTGGAAGGCCAAAATAATTTGCTAGAACACCGGTGCTGGCAAACCATTTTATGTTTAAGACCCCAAATTATGATGCATACTTGATCATACTTGTTATTTAACACAACTTTAACACAAAAAACACAAAGCAGGAAAAGTAAAGCAGGGCAAATCCTTACTGTCAAAGAAGCAAAAATGTGCAAAAGCAAAACAAAATCAGGACAAGCATTGAGGCAATGACAAAAATCTCTCCCTCCCCTCCCTGAGAAACTACGGTAGCCGTGATGGAGCGAAATGAAATACACTTTATGTAAGGGCCACAGAAAATGCTCACGTTTTTCTCAACCCTTCTGGGCAAGGCAAGTCTAACTGTCATATTATCAGCATAATGTCACTATGACATACACTGAGCTTCAAAATCTGCCATTGACATAGCTGTGGCAACTTGATTCCATCAAAATGAAACCACAATGACAGCGACGCCTATTGGAATAAGTGTTCATGAATGTTTGTATAGGTCTACATTACTTGTCACGAAAGACTTGCGTATTATGTAGCTTTATGAACATGACCTACAGTAAAGTGTTACCTTTTGTTTTCCCCTCTGCCATAAATGATTTTTGTGTGGTAGAAAACCCCAGTAAGTCTGTGCAACTGGAACAAAGGGCTGATGGATTACATTGCAGCACTGAGTCCAGGGCAATGGCTTGCTGTAAACTAACAGAGCACGGGTGATTTTGGCTGTGACATTCCAGCCTGGCTCGATGCTTGGGACACTTCAGCGTGCCATGCTGTGGCGCGTGCAGCCCAACACATGGCCGTGTGCTCCGCTCACTCAGTCGCAAAATGAACACTGATCACGGACAGCTTTGGGCCAGTCAGTCAAAGTCAGTTAGACAGCCTGTTTAACCAAGTGTCAATCAGATACTGCATGTTGACCATTCCTAGGGGATTTGGAGTGACAATGATTGGCCTGTAACAGCCAGTAAGCAGAAGTGTGTATGAATACTGAACAACAAACATGAGTTAGAAAAAAAAAAGTGGTTAATCTGGAGCTTTTTTTTTCTGACTCTTGGGTATCCTCCTCTGCTCATGCAGCCCTCTGCAGTTTTGCAGAGGATTTGTTATTCCTGCAGCATTGCTTTTCATATGCAAAAAAGGCCATTGCAATTGTATGTAAATTCTGAGCTGAGAAAGAAGCAACCCTGATCAATGGCAGATGTAAATGTTGAAATTTTTAAAGCAATTGGACATTGTAACAGCTATAGCAAGGCTATGATTTCAAACATAGGAGAGTATCTAATTTGCACTCTAATGTTTTATTCATATGAAAATGCTTTCATATGAGAGCTTGTAGTCTGCACTTTGGAAACATTTTGTTGCTCAAAACCACTGCTGGTACTTGTGGGGGAACTGTGTGGCTTCACTTACCCAAAATAAGAAGCTGAAGAAGAACAGAAAATAACGGATCCAGGGATTGATGAAGGAAAAGGTTTCAGCTCTGTTGAGATTCAGGTCCCTGTCCATTGTAATGCCTGAAGGGAAAAGCAGTTTCCGGAAAAAACAGCAACCCGGCTGGCCTGAACGGATATTTTGTCCACCATGCAAGCTAGCTGCCGTGTTTCAGTTTGTCACCGCCGTGTAAAATGGAAGGCAGCAGCTGCGATACTGTTGTATCATGTACACTAGAGCCAGAGAATCCTGTTACACACAAAAAATCTCAGCGGCCTGACTGGTAGTGAATAGTCCTGAAGCTTTGTTGTATTGTCATACTGTCACCAGGGCCAGCTAATACAGACAGAATGAACCCAGTGATGCAAGCAGTAGCAGACAGACAGACAAACCTGGCAAACTATTTATTTGATTCCTGTTCCTCAGGAACAGCCAAATGCGTAGTTTTGTGTTCATAGCTGATCACTAACAATCACAGCACTAACAATGAAGAGTTTAGAAGTCACGGGGACGGTTTCCAAGTCCCAGATTAAGCCTAATCCTAGACTAAAAAGGATTATCAGTGGTGGATCACCATCTGTATTGCAATTTAGTCCAAGACTACAGTTAATCCACATACAGGAAACTGGCCCATGTCTTCCATTGTGAGTTTTCAAAGTATGTCTTAGCTCAGTAAATGGATGGAGTGTTTCTGCATTTTTACTGGTCGTTACCTTAATCACTCTCCTCTTAAACTATGTATAATCTTACAATGTGTCAAAGGGGTCCAAAGGGGGATGTTGTCAAGCTTGACTTTGCTTGACTTTGTGGAAAAATTTAACTTGAGGCTGCTGTAAATATGGAAGTGAGTGAACTTTAAATGTTTCATGTTTCACCCACTCACAAAACAATGATAAAGCATAAAGCAACGATAATGCAGGCGTTAGGCAATTTCTTTCTGTGTTTGTCTATTTACTTTTTAACCAGCATGCTCCTATTTCTTAATGTCATTTGCCAACGCAGTGCACACATCCTGGAAACTACTTTTGTTATGTGCAGTTGGTTGCCCATTCCAATTAGGTAGGAGATCTAAAACTAAAGTAACAAGTCTGTTTTGAGAATGTTCAGATTCTTCTTTTGGAATATAGTGAGAAAGTAAAAAGTATTAGATGTCAGTAATACTCAAGTAAAGTACAGATACCTAAAAAAAGTAACAGGCATTTGTACTGCATTACTTGCCACCTCTGGTCATGACCTGGAAATACCTTACATACTGCCAGACATGGAAGCAGTGAGAGCTGCCCAGGGTGCCAATCGCAAGTTATCACATCTGTCAGTCCATATACCTGAATAATGGGTAATAATGTAATCATTAAAATGAGGTCACTTTCCTATATTGCGTGGCCTGCCACCACGTTTTGTAATTTGTAGATGTCATGTCAGCACAAAAAAGAGTCATTGGGAGCTTTTTCACCACCCAGAGTGTAAGTAATAGGTAGTAAACTAGTTATACACAACAATAAACTTATATACAACTATCAGCAGCCATGGGCTCCTCTAAATAGCTGCTGTTAATTAAAATAGTTGCACAAAAATCAGGAGAAGACTATAAGAAGATAGCAAAACATTTTTAGGTAGCCGTTTCCTCAGTTCGTAATGTAATTAAGAGATGGCAGTTTAACAAGAAACGTTGGAGGTCAACTTAAAGTCTGAAAGAAAAAGAAGCCCTTCAGAGAGAAATGCTTTTGGATTGGTAAAAAGGCAAATCAGAACCCCTATTTGGCTGCAAAAGACTTTCAGGAAGATTTAGCAGACACCTGAGTGGTGGTGCCCTGTGACGCAACACCGGCACAAATATGACCTTAATGGAAGAGTTATCAGAAAAAAAAAACTTTAATGTGAGGACGGATTCTGCTACACGATAATGATCCCCAGTACTCCACAGAGTCCACAATAGACTATCTCAAGAGGCAAAGGCTGAAGGTTTTGCCGTGGCTCTTACAGTCCCCCAACCTAAACATCATAGAAAATCTTTGGATAGACCTCGAAAGGGCAGTTCATTCAAGGTGGCCCAATCTCACAGAACTAGAAGCCTTTTGCAAGCAAGAACTGAAAGACTCTTAGCTGGCTATAAAAAGCTTTATATACAGTGATACTTGCCAAAGTGGGATTTTGCTAAATACTGGCCATGCAGGGTACCCTTTTGCTTCAGGCCCTTTTCCATTTTTTTTTATTTTGGCACTATAATAGATTGAAATAAAGAAGTAATTCTGCTTAAAATATTAAAATGTATCAGATCTAACTTTATGCCTTTAAATGAGGAAGTAAGGTCCTTTTTTTGTATGATTTTCAGTGTAACAGGAATTTTGACCAGGACTGCCCAAACTTTTGCATGCCACTGTAATTGTATAAATGAATAGGTGTACAGGTGTACCCAATAAAGTGCACAAATGAGTGTATGTACACATGAACATACAAGCATATGTTCTTGCTGTAAAACAGACAGAAATATGTGCTCAATTAATTGTTTTAACTTTATTTAATCACATGGAACTAATACAAAATGATCAGTAAAAAGCCAAAACAGGGCTTTTGCATAGAAGAAAAGGTGTTTTGAAAAATAGCCAACGTGAAATGGTACAGAAGTTAGATTAACCAATCAATAAAGCTCAGTAGAAAAATAATGCTGCATTCACACCAAGCTGTTGTTTCTAATGTGTAGAAAAACACGGACATTTCGCACGGTCATAATGTACCGTAATGTTTCATTTGAAACACATATGGTCTCACTGGGACACACAGTCAGTACTTTATTAGTAGCAGACTTTTCCAGAGCAATCTGGAACCAACTATAGCTGCTAATTGTTGCAACACACTTAGAAATATCTTCATTGCGGTATTAAAATAAAGTTCAATGTAGTGTCTACAATGGTGCCTACAAAATCATATTAGAAGAATCAGTCATTAAGAAGAAAGTCAATGACTATACATTATCATGGAATTTTGCGACACACTTTATTTAAAAAATAGGAGGATTTAAAGAATGAAATTTAGTGCACCACCTATTATAGATACTTATAGTGCTTTACATGTAGCCAAAAAAAAGAAACTCCACAGGACAAAGTTGGGTGGGCAAGGTATTAGAACTACCACCCGCCATGACACTACATCAAACACATCACTCAAGAGAGTACGTTTCCACAGCTCGTATATGCAGGTTAGTGCTGGAGGTTAGGACTGTAGTACAAAAATACAGTTAAAGGTGGTAAAAATTAGTTGCTTTTCATCTCCCTTCTTTCTGTACCAAATCTGTTACTTTGGGACAGTGTTTCAAAGAAAGACTTGGATAATTTGTCATGATTACTCTGATCTGCGGATGAAATGCTTCCCTGCAACAGGATCAAAATATGAATACAGTACCAACAAATAGCAATACGTACAGAACCGAGTTACGTCACACTCTTGAACTGAAAAATACAAATGCAAAAAAAGCTAATAAACAAAAGATATTAGAGAAGAACAATGGGTACAAAACGTGTTTCAATGACAGCTGACTTACCAAAATGGCTTACCAAAATATACAATCAGACAACACAAACATTCTACTCAGTGTGTGAATTCTGACATTTCCAGGTTGCGCAGGTAATAATCAGTTCAGACAGGGTGAACTGAAAACGTATAGAGCTTAGAGTGGGGCGATGCATTAAAATGGGAAGGTCAGCTCAGAAAAGAGATGAACAGATTATATGGTTGACATTAACAAAGCACATTACACATTCAGAGGTGCCTTACTACAATGATATTTGAGTGAAGACACCTGTGAGTGCACAGCATGTATCTGTTCACCATAACCATGCATAATGAATTCTGCTGATTCGACATTAAAGGGGAACTCCACAAATTTCCCCAAATTTCTATATAAACTGGTCATTGAGATCCAAACAAATTCATTCGGAGTGGTATGATGTAAAATTATTAATTGTAGAGAAACTTAAAGACTCACATTTGTTTATGGTGGTGGTAACCAGGGGTCCAGATGCCTACAACGCAAATATAGCCATTTTATTCATTACTCAAAACCACCAGTGAACCTACACATGTCTTCTGAGTTGATGTTGAATATGGTAAAATAGAGATAAACATTGATACGTAATAATGAACACTGAACACTTCAGACGTCTGGTTCCTATCACCAGTGCTGTAAACAATTCTGACTCAGCAAGTTTCTCTAGAACACAGCATTTCACATCAAATAACTTTGATGCTTTTGGTTACATCTAACCAATTCTGTAGAAACTGTGGAAAAATCAGTGGAGTTCCCCTTTAAGGCAGTCAGATCAGAGCCTTATCTAAGTTAAAAGATCTGTCATGCTTATACTCATCACGTTTTGCTGAGCTGGCCTTCAAGGAGAGCCAATACAAGAAGCAAAATAAACAACAACAACAAAAAAGTAAAACAGCCTATGGAATAAAAACAGACAAAAACGACAACCAATATACAAAATAAAAAGAATGCAACAATTAGATAATGTAATCCTTGTCTTAATGCAACAGGCATTTTGTCCCCCCACCACGTGCAGACAGATATTACAGACTTCCTTTCGAATACTTGATGGCAAACAGAAGGGCAAGACAGGTCATGAAATATATGCACTGATTTCACATCTGCTGGTTGTATTTTGAGATGATATGCAGTGAGAAGCACCTTATTTGAGTTTGAATAAATTCAGTGTGAAACAAAAAAACTAAAATAAGCAGAAAATTAAAACCTCTTGTAGTAAACAAAGTTGTTGGCAGATTTGTATGACTTTTGCAGATGGTAATTCCTACCGTTTCTTCCAAAATCCATTCACACAAGCAATACAACTACAGTTTACAATGTGGTTATAAGAAGAATGGCCCTGCAAGGGACAATGGGTTAAGCATTCCACAATTGTGTGAGTTACAGCTGATGTCTTTTAAGAAGTCTTTCGCAAATCAAGATCATGAGAGTAGGGGACAGCATTGTTTCTCCATGTTATGAATATTAACAATGCACTGTTAAAATTCAGCAAAACCACATGGTAATCACACACCTCCCGTATCACCAGTTTCCAATTTGTTTTGCATTGGTACTTTGCCTGATGGAGCAAAAACAAAAAAAAGAAGAGAAAGAAAGGAAAAAAAACAGTATCCTCCATGTTCAATCACTGTTTGCCCATAATAGTATGCTTGTTGGCCTTCAGCTCCACATCAATCCCAAAAATGGCCAGCATTCCGGCATCCTCCAGGTGTTAGCTAGCAAAGGGTTATTGTGATTGAGTCTGCAATGTTAATTAATCTTTCTCTTCACATCCTCTCATTCTTAAGAACCTCAAACGACATCTCTCATAGCAGCAATGCACAGTGACAGCGTTCTTGCAGTCATCCGAAGCAAAATACAACTCAATTTCTCCGCATATCTAGGATGAAAATCTGAACTGCTGACCACCTCTGGTCCCTGATTGTTTAAAACCAATTTTCCCAGAACTACAATAAACAAACAAACAAACAAACAGAATGTGTCTCAGTCAATACCTGATTGGATGTGTGGTGTTATCATCAGCACAGCACTCGCTAATTCCCAGCCTAACACATGGGCAGAAGATCACGACTGTCCGAGTGCCAGGTTTGATAGGAAATAGCGCAATGAGCGCTCACTCTCTCGCCAGGATGTCTGATGGCGATTCCAGTCTGGACAAAGTAATTCATGTTCTACAGAACGCAATTAAACCCTGCAAAACTTTGAGCTGGTAAATGGCCTTTCACTTCAGGCCTCGTTTGCCATAATCTCGGAAAAGCATCGCCTTTGATCTGGCTCCTTCCACTCTCCTCTGAGCTAGAAGTAGGGAGAGATGACAGAAGGGATGTGAACTAGTGGGACAGGTACAAAATCAGCTCACCAAGCAGGAATGTCAGTTGAAAATGCAAACTGTTATAACCTCTGTGGTGCATTCTAACCTTTGATGCAAGAGAAACAATGAAAAAGGTGGAAATAACAAGTGAAAACAAGCACTGATTGAGCAGCTGAGGTGCGCAGAAATAGAAAGAATGCAGAGTCTTACACTCAGACGATCAATGATGCAGAAGCCGTCTGGAGCCATGTCATGGCTCAGTGTCTGGAAGCTCTGTTGGTGGTGCTGAATGCTCTAACTTCAGTGTGCCTGTTCACTATTGCATATCACTAATATAAGGACGTTTTGGTATCTGTCAGAAATGCACCTCTTGCCATAGATCTTAATGACAGCAACACACTGACACACAACAGACACAGCATGTAAATGATAAAATGTCCATTATTGAAAATGTCTTGCAGAACACAATGCAGCAGTGGCAAGCTGTAGTCCTGGAGGCTCGGAGTCCAACACGGTACAACTCTGTGAACATGTTAAGAGCAGGAAAACTTTGCTGGACTCTGCCCCTCCAGGACAACAGTTTGCCGCCTCTGCTAATGTAACCATGTGTTGGCCAACCAGAGACCACCTTGTTGATATTCAGAAGAAACTAATTGTTGTCAGCTCACATCCAGTCCTGTAGGAGTTCTTCTGTGAACATCAGATTCTTCACAAACAACCATTCATGTTTAAGATATTTCTGTTTATATGATTCCCAATCACATGGAAAGAAACACCAACCACTAAGGGTTGCACCACTGATCATTTTCACTAGTCTTCATCACCACTTCAAACACTGAGGGTTCTGGATGTCTGTGAAACGTATTTTGTTAGTTAACATGCTGTTAGTTTGCTGATAGGACCTGGTTCTAGCAGCAGAACGCTGAGGTTTGAGATTTACACTGTAGAAGACTTTTTGTTGTACTGCAAGTTTTAGAAGTACCCAGGACTATATGATGTTATCTGTGCACTAAAATCACCACAACTCTCAGAAACTTTCCCCTTACAAAGGATTTAAACTGTGTTCTGTGCACTGTCTCGTAGGAAATTACAGCAAAGTACAGGCTTATTTGCTGAACCAGGAAACACGTTCAGTTGTGTTTGAAACTGTTGGTAGCCAGTAAATTGGGTCCTTATGCATTTGCCGCAGGTACTCCAAGTTTGTTTTGTTTTTGTTGTACATGGTGCACTAAGCAGTCTGTGATTGGATGTTTTGCATGTCCTGTCCTATCACGGTTCTCTTGGGCAGCTTGCAGTGGAATTGGTTTCATTTTGTAGTATTTCCACAGTAATATAGTAGTTTGGAGTTGTATTTGTTTGATTTTTTTTTGTTTTATCATCACTTTATTTCAGGCACTGTCCCACAGCTAGTGGATTCGGTCTATTCAACACCTACTGCCCACAAACCTACAACAAATCCCAACAAAAACACATTTTTGACAGATACCATGTCCTTGCGAATGTGCCCTTAGGGTGGTAGCATGGGACACATGAAATCACCCAGGGGTGTCCAGCTTCAATGAAAATTCAACTAAGCAATTTATCGGGTCTAACAGGAAAAGGGAAATGCTGTACTATCCAAGACCAGAAATGGGCACTTCCTGATATACTTTTTAGCCTGCCTCAGCCTGCAACAGGTGCTTTCAGTCCATAACTGACTCAACAGAACTGTTCATCATTGGCTCTAAAATGCACTGTGTATGATTGGCACGGTGTAAGTATTGTTACTGAGCATACTGTGTGTAGGTGAATTTAGAGCAGGGAATTATGATGTCACTTATTTGAGTTAATTGTTTGAGATATATGCATAGACCCATCTCTCGACTCTTGACAACCTTCATAAGTGTCAAATAATGATAATCAAAATACTAGGGGCAAAAACAAACAAACAAAAAAACCAAAAAAAAAACCCCAAATAACATAGCCTTTTACTTAAATGACAAAGGTTTACGCTGGGTAGAAAACTGTGGCATGCTGAGATGAAACCTTATGTCATTTTCATTGTTGATGGAATTTTAACACGTGAATAACACTTAAAATGCACACCACCCAGAGGATGGCTTGGTTATCAGTCTTCTATGTCTTGTCCTTGCCTTGCAGGGTGGGAGTTATGCATTAGTAAAGCAATGCAGTTTTATTGTTGTCATGATATTCTCCTTTCCTGCAAACGTTAGTTAGTCCAAGCGTACAAAATAAAGGTTCTACAGGAGCTGGAGAGGGAGACAACCACCCCAGGGTTTTCAAACCAAACAGTCGGAACTCCTCTTCCTCTCTGTCCCTCTTTCTCTTTGGCAGATGAGTGGTGTTGGGAGAGAGAAGAGAAGAGAAGGGACGCATGGCTGATGTCTGTACAGGGTGGTGGGGGAGAACAGGTGATAAGGTTAGGACTTGGCCAGTGGTGGTATGTAGGGGATTTAGAGGGGCCTCCAGATTCAGTCCCATAATAATGCAGTGGAACGCCCCTCTATCCTGCAGCCCAGCTAGGCATCATACTTTTTCCCTGTTCTGTGGATCTGATGAAACAGTGTCATGGAGAAAGCCATGCCCAGGAGCTGTGAAACAACACAAAGAGATTCGAGATGAGTATCATGCAGGTAGCCTAAGAATATAATTGCTATCACATAAAAAATCTCTGCATGCTCTTTACGTAAGGCAATCTTTTGACGATGAATAGACTACAATAACTTCACAATTTTAAGTTCCATTAACAGGTGTTTAAAACATTTTTACTGCCCATTTACAGTTATATTCTTTACAATAATGTTTTTTTCCCAAAAAATATTTCTTTAAGAACCATCAATTGAAACCTTTAAAGTTTTCCAACGTAGCCCTCCAAAGAAGCCCTGTTGGTACCTTTATTTTTAATAGTGTACAGTTTCTGATTTTGGAGACATATTTTTTAGGTTTTCTTATGAGAGTGATGATATGCAGAAAATGCTGCTTTAATAATCTGGGAGGTAAACACAGCAGTAAAACACTGGTTTTAAAAACATTCCTTATCTCCCTCAGACCAGAGAAAATTGGCCTGCCTTCACATTGGTGGTTGGAGGGCAAGGTGAGCTATTTTCCTGTCCCCAGATGAAGTAATGTGAGGTGCATAGAAACATTATGTCAATGAGATAAATTGAGATGCACTGTAAATATGCAGCCTCTTTGAAGTTTCCATTTCAGGCCGACCTGGATACTCACATCAAACAGAGTCTGCGGCCTGCTTCCAGCAGCCATTATCTTAAAGGGGGCAGAGCGGAGGCCTGAGATTTCATTGCATGAATAGGATGTGGGCTTTGTGTGTGCTGGGGATTATTTTTATATACATTTGATCAAAATTCCAACACTGAAATCAAGTGCCACAGGTATGACCAATATTGCTGTCTACAGTGCTGTGAAGAAGAGACCACCTTCATTTTTTTAAATATTTATAGCCAAAAATAACCAATAAATACAAAATATTCATTTTACTGAAGATTTTAAGGTGATCTGAAGATTGACCGAAGATGAATAATCCACCTGCACATGGAGGGGGAAAGTCTAGTGAAAAATAACAGATGTTTCCAAACGCAGAATTTCAAATTATTAAGATACTTACTGTCACCATCAAGATAAACAGTTTTTAAAACTTGCATTTTTTAAAGACATGAGAAAGCATCACTCTTGCATGAGATCTGAAAAATCCACTGGTGTCAACATTATTGCTGTACACTTTTAAAAAGAATGTACATTTTTGTTAAATGTTTCTTGTTTTTGTTTTCCCGAGAAGATATTTAGTTTTGAATGAAATTTAAATAAATGAAGAACTCTGACTTTTGCACAGTACTGTAAACCTCCAGAATCCCTTATTGCCTGTTACGCCTATGAAAATAAATATCCTGTGATATTTAGAAGGCCACGTGCACTGAATATTCTTGGACAATAGCATTCCACTCATGCCGCTCAACTGAGAGCAGCGCCATCTAGTACTACACTGATGTCAAAAGGCTTAGATTCCTAGAGTGCCAGTTTGTAGGCCCTGTTAGGATGTGGTTACAGAGTCTCTGGCAGGTAATGTTCTCTGAAGGGAAGGATTTAGGCAGATGTATGCAGCAATGCACAGGGAAGCAACTAAGGCTGAGCACCTGCTTTGACACCTGTGAATGACCTCCTACACTATCAGCTTCTAATGAGGGCTTCCATATGACACTCATACACATGTGCAGCCATAGCATGGACGTGATAACCTGTCCAAGACTGTCCACACTCTGGAGACACACACAAGTATGCAATCTCTGTTTTCAGCTGACTGGGCTACTGCTGCTCAAACAGACGTCAATATTTCAGCACAGCAGGGTTAGACAGCGGGCACCAAGCAAAGCTCATTACCTCCAACCCTGCACATGCGGGAACGGAAGCCAACACACACACACAAACAGTGACACAATAATTACCTGGACAACCAAGATGCACATGCCAATAGTGCCGAGTAGGTGCTTGTTATCGTCCAGCCACTTCTCCACCTTCTCAAAGCAACCCTGCAAAAAAATTGCATAAACATAATTTTAACATTTGGAGTAAACACACAATTGCCCTATCCATGCTCTGCCTGCAAATGCATTATTTCATAGCAGCTGTTGCCAGGTTGGAAATGCTGTACAGAACACTGGCAACAACCCTTTTCAAATGAATGAGAAACTGTACTACACAACTGAATATTGGCCAAAATATCTAAATTTAGAGTGCCTTATCAACCTCTTAACATCCTAGTCTTAAATAAACCCTGAAGCCGACAGCATTCTCAAAAACAAAGCAGCATGTTGATTGTTCCGAGACCTCCCCTGGTCCACATGTCACATATATGGAGTAAGAAATGCATACACTAAGTTCTTTTAAGCATATTAAAGACAGAATGTTCGACAGAGGTTCAAATTAGTAAAGGGTTTTCAGTGAGTCACATCAATTGGTTCAGCTCACCAATAAGAAAGCACTCTAATTATCAATCACTTAGTTGTTCAGTAAACCAGTCTACCTTCCAAATAGCTGCATAACAGATATCGCATCATGTTTGTCATGTAGACACATTTTAAGTCGAATGTTGATTTGTAGTTTTACTGAAGGAATTTCGAGAGGTACCAGTCACAAGATTCAATGTGAGTTAGTTCCCAACATTCACCTAAAAGACCCTCCTGAAGGAGCTGACTTCACTAGTCCAATGTCATTTAGTTTCAGTATTATTTAAAGCACACTGGCTGTTTAAGGATATTTACACAGTAACTACATGGTCTAGTACACAATCTGAGCAAGTAATCCTCATCTTATAGAAGTGTGTATTAAAAGTTTGGAGTTTCAGAGGTCCATTTCAAATAATCTGCTATTCATTTTGTTTATGTGTGAGAGCTTATATTGTTAGGACAGAACTGATAACTGGATAGTTTTGATTAGCTACAACATGTCATGTTGTAATGTAGCATTTTAATCTGAAAACTATATAAAAATGTGGTGACTAAACAAAGTGCACTACAATTTCTCATGAGACTGAATGTGATTTGTGCTAATCTTGCAGAAGTTGCTATTAAAGAACACATTTGTACATGTACTGTGGATAAGGGAATTGTCTTGTCTGTATAGAAAAGCACACCCACAACGCTCAGAATGAGCAGACTGACAGCTCCAAACTCAAGGAAGACTGACCAAACATACCATGACACTCCTTATATTATCATCAATGAGAGTACTTAAAAGGTGTATGCTAAAGTTTTCTCATTGGTCAAATATTTTGTTGTGAAAATAAGCCAACACATCCTCTACAAAGAACACGGTGAACTGTATTTAACATATTGGGCAAAAATTAAAGCATGCAATAAGGCATGTGCAGAAGTTATGGCATATACATATGTTGCGTGTTCCTTCTTACTCAATATGTTAAATTTATTAAATAAACAAAACGTGCTATGAAATTTGCTGAAAAACGATTTAAGTTTAAAACGTTTAAGTTACGCCCATGTAAATATGTGAACTTAGAAAATCAACAAAATCATTTCACCAAATGTTTGCATACACATGTGCAGTAAATATTAATTTTTGCTTTGGCCCTGTGATGAGCTTTTGAAGCACATGTGTATATGAGAGTTGAATACTCTCAACGTCCTTGCCTGGGAGCTCTGAGTATGAAGAGCCTGCAATAAGAGCTCTATAGACCCTTTTCAATCTCATCTGACTGCGAGTAACTCTGGTGACAGACCACCGCAGCTGAGATACAGCATGAATACGGAATGAGTGTGAGATATGAAATACTGGCTCATGATGGACAGAGACAAACAATTGCAGAGGAAAATACAGCTTTCACCCGAATGGTTCACATACACTCTAGACACAGTGTGCAGAGTTCATTCTCAGAGCAGTGAAGCCCCAGAAGAAAGAGAGTCAGTGTGTGGCATCCTGAAATATCTCCAAATGCACACACAAACATTACAGTCTTCTGTCTTTAGAGGAAGGCATTACAAAGCAGTTAGCATTCAGAGCTTCACCAACTTGAAAGGGGAGCTTTCCAAACCTCTGTGTATCATTCTTTTCATTCATTAATAAAAAATGCTCAAAGCCGAAAGACACAGAATTGATTCTCTTCTCGCCCTTTCTATGACCATAACACTTGCTAAGGTGTAAGTGTTGATGAGTGAATAAATCGCTCATGGCACTTGCAGGCTTTAGAACTAGCCATTAAACCAACACTAATGTTTCATCTAAGCGAAGCAAAAATTTAAATTCAGCACCACATATCTCCTCTAGTGCCTTCATCCTATCTTAACCCATTCCATTCCTATGCCTGCTTTTTCAAAGAGATTGAAAAAAAATGCTAAACTACTGTTGATCCTCTGGAGAAAAGCTGGGGAAACATCAGCTGAACTTTAATCATTCAGTACAGAATCTCTGCAATCTCAAACACATTACTCGATTAGGATTTTGGCAGTAACCTCCTTCAACAGTAGATCACAAACCATCTTCAGAACTTCACTCCAAATCCTTTCTACTAAGTGCAAAAACTGGGGGAGACAATACATGCACGGAGTGGAGCTAGGCCCTGTCATGCTTTATTTATCTAGCATTCACTTTAGATTACTTCACAGAGCTTTAGATACCCGTTGTAACTTTAACTGAATCTGTTTGCTGTCTGATATGATAGATATCCATCACCAGACCCCCTGCCCCCTTTTTTTCCTGAGTGACAGTGTATCTTACACTGTAATCGCTTTCTGGCTGCACCTCCAGAAGTACAGGAGGCCATAAATTACCACGAATATGACCAAAAGGACCCATGTAATCTCTGTGTATTTCTATGTGTACCATAAAAACATAGATACAGTCCTAGACAGAAGAAGGTACACAGTTCCTATTTATCTGCTTAGGTTAACATAATGGGGTAAAATAAAATGTGAAATGTGCCGGTGCCTTTTATCATATTATGTATCAAATAAACATAATTGGGCATTAGAATGCGCAGAAGGCTGTTCTCTATAGAGGCTGTGTTAGCTTATTTTCAAACACCCCCTGTGTGGAGGGTCCAGACTTTTGCTGTACAGAGTGTAGCAATCATGCACTAGCTCCTGCATCTGGAAGTGACTTAGCTTAGATGTCCTTAGTTTCCAGATTGTTTGCGTTAGCAATGACACATTTTCCAAATAAACACATCTGTAAATTCCTCTGGATAATAGTATCTGCCAAGCACTGAATGTAAATGTGTACTTCTGACCTCTCCTGATTCCCATTAATGAACAGACAAATTCTCCAACTTATTTGTTCCTGATGTTCATGAAAAAGTAAGAAAACCCTCACACTGACTAGTTTCTAGTATGATCATCTAATTGAATAGCAATTCAAATATTTTCCCCCAAAAGATAAAGGTGTTCTGTGGAGCACATCAAATAACCCATGTTTTGTGCCCGCATTAGCTCTGCCATCCTGCCAGGTGTGTCCACTCACCTGGTTCCAGAACTCATTGGTGACGTTGCGGCCGCAGTCCTGATAGTGCTCCTGGCAGCAACGGTCTGGTACCACCTTCTCTTTTAGAGCCTCGTGCCAGTCTGTGTAACCTGTCACACCACAGCACTTCCACTAGACCATGCAGAGAGAGAGTACGAAGGGGAAAGTCAACATAAAGCAGCAGAAGAGAGAGAAGAAAGATAGTAAAAAGACCACAGGAAGCCTGCAGTCCATCGTTACTTTTATAGATTCACTGAGAGATTTCTAAAGTGCATTTTGATGGCTGGCTTCAGGTTCTTTTGTTCCTACTTGAGTTCTTTAGGCTTATATAACAAAGAGAAATGAAAAAAATGCATACAGCATAAAAGTACCATGTGATTTAAGGATATAGAATTTCAGGGCTGACAACGATAACCAATAATTAACGGATACAATACTATGAAATGTGTATAAAAGATTATTTATTGATTTAACGTAGCCATGACACAGCTATATCATAAATGATAATTATTTTAAATACTCACATTGTTTTATGTACATATTGCACATTATTTAGCATGTGTTCTTATCCAGATCTGTGTGCCACGTCAAGTAAAGATAACATGAGGAGTCTCTGCAAAGAACTCTTTTTGGAATGCCACTGGTGTTCCAGCCTCGACAGGGTCTTTGGAACAGAGGGTGAGGTGGTTGTTATCCACTGTGCTATCCATTTAATGGAGTTAATGGGAATGAATGCCCAACACTGGCATCTACACATACATCAATGAGAATGTGAGCTAAATTAGTGGTTGCTATTATTAGCGGTGACTCTGATACTGATCAGCCACAAAAATATGCACCCCAGTACGTGTTGATTGGATAAATAATGAAATGAATATATGCACCTCAGCTTGGATGATGTTCCAAGCATTCCTCAGGCCAATGTTGTTGTCCGAGTAGTAGAGAGCGAGGCCATCTTTCAGGTCCTTCTTGGCATTTTCGCTGACCTGAGAAAAGCAACATGGTCTGAATTAAACCAATCACCAATTAGCACTAGAGAGGAAAGATCTCTGACAGGCAGAGATGACATATGGACTCTAAGAAAGATATATACACCCTTGGTGTAAAAAACTTTGGCGTCCTCACTCTAATACATCTAGGTAATCTGGAGCCCCTCTTGACCACTATATCAAATGAATGTTATTAGCCAAGCAAGTGATGGATTGGCTTAGTGAGCATGTGGATCTAAAAAATGGAGCACAAGTGCTGGGGAGGATACAGAGAGAGAATGCATGATTATCTTCATACGTGTTTCCTCTGGCATCAGTGTCGTTTACCACCTGACTGGATGCCATGACATGATCGTGGGAGATGAATATTTCATCAGAACTCCTAATGAGATGTTCAGGCATACATTAGCTGCTCGATGGTTGCTGCCTTACAGCTATCAAACTACCACGGAGGATGGAAGGCACTTAGCCTAAAGATGGGGAGTGATTGCAAAAGGAAATGGCAGCGTAAAAGTGTCGGCCTTGCTAGAGTTATTTCAGAGGAAGTGGCTTAGCTTAAAATTAATGCCTTTGGAAGATTGTCTTGGAGATAGACTCCTGAACTAAGCAGTGAATTAGATATGCCATCAGCTTTAATCTGTTCTTACATCTTTAACATTTCCATTAATCACAGGCATTAGAAATGCTTCGTTTTGGTGTGAGAAATCAATCTACAATCTCAATTTAAAAAAAAAAGTTTCAAAAACTGTAGTACTAAACAGCTGTAGTGCTCATAATACATAATGAGGCACGTTCACTTTGTAGTGCATGCTTGAAGACTAAATCGCAAAAACAGCCTGTGTTGAATTCACAGTTCATGTGATGTCCCTGATACGTATTTACATGCAGATTGGCTTCACCCACACATGCTGAAGTTATAAGAAGTGTTTCAGCCTAGACTGCTTTATAACATAAGGCAACACAACAGAGATGGTTTACTTTCATCAGTCTTAAAGGCAAAGCAACAAAATCCTGTCAGACTGTAGAGGATAAAAAGAGGTTGAACGGCTTTTGTTTCATAAAACCACAGAAAGGTTCTAAGTGGACTACAGGGGGACATTTAAAAAGCAAGAAAAATGTAGGGTACACGCCCTTCAGGAGTTCTTCAGACAATGATACAGTAGGCTAACAATAAAGGCTAATGATAAAAAACATCTGTCCGTCTGAGAGGAGGAACTACGTTCATTAGGACAGCTGACATTTTGGTTTTTGAGTGCTGTGTACGGGCTCCCCGTAACCCTTCAGGCTCCATCAAATCCGTTTTAGCACAGAGAAGAGAGAAAAATGAGCGAAGAAGACGCATCATCAATCTCTAGCGCAGAGGCACCTCAAAACCTCAGCACTCAGGCATTCCTTAGGCTCATTATACAGAGAGAGTATCAGAGCGCAACAACATGCACATACATACAGACAGACGCAGACACGCACATGCACACATGTCTCTCTGCTCATATTTATCACAGGTTGCTGTAACCCCTCTTGCTGCTTAGCTGAAGCGTGTTACTGGGCTAAAACGCATGGTAATGACTTCTGCTGCATGACTTGAGAGAGGCGTTCCAATTACCTCAGCACACACTGCTCTAATATGACCCACTTACATTTAGCCTGGGACCCACAAAGATTATACTTACAGTGTCGCCCCAAAAAAAAAAACATGCTGAGATCAACAGAGCTTCTTTGAGTGAACTCAACCACACTGGAGAGCTAGATATGCATTATTAAGGTCTGACACATGTGGACTGAAATGCGCCGTTGACTTCTGAATCTGCATCTGAAGTGCCCCGTTAATAAAATGTATAATTAGAATCTTCATTATTATTCGCACATTTAATTAGCCCATTTCACAACCATCCTGGCTTGAATACATTGTTACTATAGTGAATGAAAGGGGCAAGCCTGTCGCTGTGAAATGCTGGCCTATATATAACCATTCATTTCAAATACAATAGCAGAAGTCTGGCAGGCTCTTCCTGTAGCTTCCCTTTAGGGAGAACAATACAACACTCATTCACTGAGGTGTGTTTTATAGCTTAGAGCTATACAACTGAATGAATGGATTGATCGCTGATGTTTAAATGTATTGTCTTCTATTGAGACTGAAGTCAAACTCGCAGTCCAAATCAAGCCCAGATAACGGAAACATGTGGGATGGAGGATACACCTGCTTCTAATTGTCATGTGTTTGTTTAGTCATGCATTTGTCAGGTTTGAAGCTTGCGGTTTTGCAGATGTGTGAGGGCGCTGAGTGGTGTTTGGACAGTGTGGTGTGTTTAAGCCTGACCCGTAGACCTACTGAGAGGCTTCTATCCACTTTTAATTAGGGGCAACTGCAGGTTCATAACACCTGCCACCTCCACCTACTGTGGGATATCATTAGAGTCTGAGTAGTGCCTTGACCCCATTAAAAACCTGAGGGCCTGTATGGGGGCCTCATCTTCATGTCCCCACTCATAAAGTTCTCTTAATTCATTCCGTGGTCCATATGGTGGATATTTGGACATTAAGATGTAGCCCATTCTGAATTCATTGTTTTTGTAATTCCAGAAAAAAAATGTTTTTACGGATGTCTGTCTGTTCAGCTTACAGCAGTTTAGCTCCACCCATTCATTATAATAAAGAGTGTTTCAGGCTAGTTTGCTTTTAACAAAGCTACAGGGCAGCCAATAAGAACAGAACTCACTGTCCACTGTATTGGACACACCTACTACGTTACTCCACCTTGTAGATATTAAGTCAGAGACGGTAGCTCATGTGTTGCTGCACATTTTGTTAGCCATCCTCTAGTCCTTTATTAGTGGTTACATGACACAGCCCAAAGAATGCTGCTGGTGGTCCTGCGGGGGTCCTAACCATTGATGAACAAGAGGGCTAACAAACTATGCAGAGAAACAGATGGACTACAATCTGTGACTGTAGAACTACACAGTGCACCTACATGGTGAACCCAACAGTGAGTTTAGACACAAGCAGGTGTACTGGGCGGTGTATATCTTAATCCCCTTTCATACTCAAATCCGGGAAACTTGAACCAGTAACGTTCAGGCTTTGCGTCGTTCACTGATGCAATCCCTATATTGTGTTTTACCAGAATGCACGTCCATACATGCCACAAAAATCCTGGTAAACAGGAAGTGACGTTCACAGCATGACTAGCCAACAGCTCCTTCATTTCTGAACCATGATGAAAATGGGAAAATGGGGATAGATCATGTAAAATTAATTATGACACAGACATAAATCACTGGTTATAATTGTAGTCCAAAAGAAAATAATACAATTAAAGAAAGAATGGAGGCTGTGGCCCCTTTTAACTAAATAATAAGCCTAGTGTGAGAGTGTGGCCATCACACCTACGCTTTATAGGTGGCTGATGTCACAACAGGCCAGATCAGATGAAAAACTGGGTGTGTGCGGATGTTCTTATACTCCTTCTCATGTGTCTTACTTCAATGCCCTGGAGGTGTTAACTTTTGAAAATGTCTCACTATAAACTCTCACTGTGTCTGAATGAGTGTGTGTCTGAAGATTTCTCTGCAGACTCAGTGAAGAGTCAAGCGTTCGGAGAGTGTAAAGAGAGGGAGGAGAGGCGAGGAGAGGAGAGGGACAGAAATTTAGACTGTACAGTCTTTCCATCAGTGTTGTGTACACTGGCAGGGATGAAGACAAATGTCCTGTATATGCAATTTAACAAAGACAAAAACAAATAAAAATCTGCTTTCTACATCTCAGACTGAACTACATATTATATATTCTGCTTAAAATCACTCGACACAAAGAAGGGTGAAATGTGCCAGGAGTCTTGGATGGAGCACACATGCAATCAGAGGACAAATCGACGGCCTTGGCAGAATTACAGGTATTGAAACGAGCTGGAAACAGTTGTGGTCTGATTCCTCCCTCTTTTGCTACACTTTTCCACCTATTTGCATTCATATCAGTGCACACTCGGCTGGCATGTCTACCAGCTCTGGTACTGGCCTCTAATTTCCATTTGTAGAGTGCGTCCTTGCTGGAGCCCACACATCAAGGACATGCACACCAGCACAGTGTGTTCTATTGAGACTCTGTCACTCCCTCATCTGACCACTCTGTACTAATGGCCTGTAATAAATACCCCATGCTAATGACAAATGGCTTTTCTGCAGATATTTGGATAGCATGAGGCAAATCGGCTAATTGGCTCAGGGTGCTGCTGTTGATCTTTTCGAGCTGAGTAGCTGTGTTTATTTTCTGACAAAAACAAACACACAGACAACAGCACTGAAGTCCCAAGAGACCAAGAGCAGTAAGCTTTTTGAATCCCCTCTGAGCTGCATACACAGCAGAGGCTGCTTGGATCAGAATGACGAACGGCACCAAGTTTGCACAACTCTAAACTAATAGAGCAATAAGCTATGAGAGGCCATGCATTTGTCACACAGCAACAAAACATTAGTAACAGTTGGAGGAATTGCAATAAACCCTTTTTTTTGGCCACGGAATGTAGTTCATTAATAATAATAATAATAATAATAATAACCTTTCATATAGCATGTTTTATAATGGTGGCATAAAGTGCTTTACAGACAGATGATGAAGTTTAACAGTAATAAAAGAATAATTATTGCATGGTACGAGTACGACATTAAAACCATATGAAGCCATGACACACAATTAAAAAATAAAAAGCTACATTTGAGAGATATGTTTATTAAAAGTGTATTATGTTTATTAAAAGTATGCACTGAGCTTGACTGTAATAAAAGATGGAGTTCCACAGATTAGAAGCATAATAGCAGAAAGAAGGCTCTTTGGAATTTGGTATTGTATGGTCGGTTATTTGCAGAAGGTCAGTAACCGCAGATCATGGGTTGAAACATAAACAGACAGACATTCAGTGAGGTGCGCAAATATGCTTCAAAAACAAGTAACAGAAGTTTGAGGTCTACCGTAAAAGCGACAACCACAGTGTAGTTCACAGGAGTGATATGAGCTCTGTTTCTGTTTTTGTTAGGATCCGAGCTGCTGCATTTATACTGTTGAGTTAATAGTAGGTTATGGTTGCCAGCACTGTTATAATGTGATGTATTTAACAGCTTTTGTAAGAAAGATAACTGAAATGTAATGTAATGCCTTTTCAAAGGACCTGGTTTTGTTTTTACAGTGAGGCATTGTAATGATCAAAGATCATTCCACTAACAGTGCGATGGTTTTTAAAGTGTGTTTAAATTATCATTTAAACAAAGGTTTGAAATCAGGGTGCAAAATAAAATGGATCCTGGGGGGTCCAGAAATACAAATTCTGGGAAAGGTCATTGTTTGGTCCTTCAAAGCTTAGCAACTGTAACTATTCTGGATATTATAAATCTGAAATACTTTACTGAAAAACTTCCCAAGAGACTACTGGAAAGAGTGAATTGTTACTTATTTCTTAAACTGAAGACAGAGGAGGAGATGTGTAAGACCAGACTAGTAAAGAGCATTTCCAGAAGAAGAATAGTTCAACCAAACTTTTTGCTGCTATTGAAATTGGCATCAGCGAGTGAGAGAGCAGCTAGCCAATGCTGGACAGGCCAGCCAACATGGAACCCCACAAATACCAGGGGTATAATCACCTTTAAGACATTTTAAATCAATATAAAACCAAATTTGCTGCCAGTAGAAGATGATTCTGATAAAAGTACTTTACTTTAACTTAAGAGATTTCAACTACTTTTTAAGAAGCTGTAAAAATACAGAAATCTTGGATGTGTAGAGAACTTTGGACAGAGCTGTGGATGACTGTGTAACTTAGAAAGCTGTTAAACACTGAAAATGAAGTTCTTTTAACCTCCAGAACGTCTGAGCATGGCATTAAATGTGGCATGGCCAATTAGATATTCAGCTATGAATTTTACAGAATATAATAATGCTCATGTTCACCACATGAGGTGTGAGGTCCCCTACTGAGGGTCTATTATGAGTATACATAACACTGTGTGTATATGCTTGCTAGGCTACATTTTCAGGAATTCCGCTGCTCCCACAGAATTAATGGCATTCCATTAGTGTCTAAACAGCGCTGGTCACCCAAGCATTATTCCGCTGCCACTCTGGCCAAACAGCCGTGATAGCGCCACTCTGGTAATATCCCTCATCTGTCTGCGAGCCCCCAGCAGAAAGCACCGCGCTAGTGTGCTTCCCTCAAATCAGCTTCATTTGGCCAGGGTCCTGCGCCACGCACACTGGAATGAGGTCATAGGCGTAAAGACGGATGCTCTAATCTGGTGCCTGGCCTACACCATCTGCTGCAGTCAGATGGCAGGTCACCATAGGGCCATCGTGTGGCCGTATGTGTATGTGTAGAGAACCACACTGTAAACTGTGTTCAGTGTGGTAGGGGAGCGACTCTACCTGCGTCTTTCCCAAACACCTGAGGGCAAGAATGGAACAGCTGTGACAGAGGCAAATAAGAAGGAATTCTGATCGTCAGGCACACTCTCGCCTCTGGCTTGTCCCTTTCCAGCCATGACATGTTCTGACTACGAAATAAAGCAGTCATAATTAAGTAATCATCGCCTGGGTTGGAAGTGTGGAAGGGTGGCATCAATGCTTTTCTATTGATGGCCTTTTCTAAGCTGCCAGTTTAGTTGTTCCTCTGGCATGATAATAAATGCCTTGTGATTTGGAGATCAAATGAGTAGCTGAATTAAAGATTCCTCTGATGGCTGACTCAGAGAGGCCAGAACTAAAGCTCTAAGAGGACAGGCGAGAAATGAAAGGGTTCGCAGCTCTGCCTGATGGATACAAATCTCTCCAGCCCATCTCCTCTCTACTCTACTCTGACCTTTGTTGGTCATTGTAGCTGTCTGATCATGCTGGGTTTCACAGGCCAGAGTGCTACTGCATCTCTGTGAATGACATGAGTGATTAGCCCCACTCTGTGCTTTGGTGGGAGACAGCTGAGTGGCATTTAAAGGCTAATAAAGAGACAGATACATGGTAATCACTTTATCTTTCATTATGTGGAGAGAAAGATACAAACATGACCTAATCTTCACAAAGGCATTCTGAAATGATAGTCACGCGCCAGATCTAAGTGGAATGCTGAATGCTGAATGCCTGCAGCAACACACACACACATGCAGAGCGAAAGATGTTTAGAAAGATATATACATAAAGATACAAAGGGAGAAAAAATGCACCGGAAACTCAGGCTTTTATCAGGTGTGCGGAAAGCTCAAGCAAGTGTTGAAAAACAAGTGTTGTTTGCTGAAACGCAGCGGTGCATAGTCTGACTGTGGTTTAAAGCAGAGAGTAACTTATAAACTAAGATAAGGCTGTGGGGCGTACAGTATTTCTCACTGACAGAGCATGCCTCAGAGATACGTAGATCCCCATCTCTAAAAGGATTGTGGGTAAGTGAATTACTTAAGCTTCCACCGAGAGTCAGGCTGGCAGTGTGGGTAATGATAACCTCCCAGAAAATCCTTAGTACCGCCCAACCAATTTGAAAATTGGTAACGCTATAGTACATTGAATATTGTAATGCCACTGTAAAGATCTTTTTAAGCTAAACCAAACAAGTAGCTGGTAATTACTACTAAAGCAATAACAAGGCTTAATAACACTTTTCTGAGGTGTAAATATTAACCAGATAAAAATGATAACTAGAAGAAAAAGCTTTCAAATTAGAATAGTGAATGTGTCTCCCAAAAAATGCCAAAATATTGCTTGAAAACGAAAGAGAAGACTATCCCTACAAGATGCAAAGTAAACAATTAAGAATTTGATTACAAAGTTATTCCATATATATAAGGGTTCTGTGCAAGACTATAATGTATAAGACCAATAAAAAGTAGTTTTGAAAATGCTTAAAGGTTAATTTTTTATGTGACTTTGGTTGGGGTTAAAAGGTGGTTTAACATGCCCATTTACAACGCAATGATTTGGCTATAGAATTAAAACAGTTGTTTTCACGTATTTTGGTGAGCTAATGAATAATCTGACAAACTCTGCTCTGATATGCACCTTAATGACTCATGTTGAATCAACATGTTAAAACAGACACAGGAAGGAAAATGAAATGGACCGCTGTGTATTAAGCTAGGTCTTCGGACTATTTAGTTAGCTATGCTAACGTTAGTTACTTATGTTACTAACTAGCTACTTGCTTTCGATCTCGACATCAACACAAAGCGACTTAAAGCTATTACTCAATTTGAAACTTTCAATTTGAGATGGAGAAAACAAATAATGACTGTTAATGTGTTATTGCTTAATAAAGCAGATTATCTTAACCAGTTAACTCTTTGAAAACCACACATTCTTGTTATAATATTCAACAATACATATTATACAGCAACAATGTAAAGCAAATATAAAGCAAGACACTGGTTATGGGTTCTTCATCAGTGGGGTTTGCACTGACAGCAATAAAGATGAAGAATATTAATAATGGCCAATATTATCTTTCATCCAGTATATCTGTGAAAGAGGATCCAGCATTGGCGCACCAAGTTGGCGCACTTCAGCTAAGCACATTTAGAGCATCTGTTGAGTGGCACTTGTAGCTTTATCATGGAACCCACACATACTGCTGATGGATAGTAATATTGGAGGACTCAAGTAATGTCAGGAGGTCACATAGCACAGTCCAGTACATACCAGCAGTCTCAGGCCTGAGTATGGGCAGTGCCCTTAGAGCATGGGAAATGGACCACATGCACTACACTAGTAAAGCAAATAGAGATGTGTGTGCTAAGAACAAGCTCAACACCAATTACTCTGTGCCAACTGGCCTAGATCAGGCTCTATTGTGTGAGACGACATCTGACCATAGGGTAATATCCGGGGCATGGAAACACCAAAAGGTCATCGTCTCGGACTGAAGGGGCAGCTGTTCTCAAGCAAGCTCGGCGGACAACTGGAGCGTCAGGCAGATACTGATCTGCCTCAAAAATCTCACAGACCACAAGTCTGTTAGCGTGTGTGAGTGTGTGTGGTCTTTAGACGAGGACTTCTTATCTGCCTTGACCTAAAAGCTAGTTTAGGAGAATGACATTATTGTGCAGTGTAGCAGGATATGAGATTTGTCAACGTGCTTACCTTATTCGAGTACACGAAGAAGAGGATGAGCAAAATCAGCTCTGCCAGCAGAATAATCAGCAAGACAATGAAGAACTGCAAACAGAAAGAACAGAAAGAGCGAATGAGTGATTAGAAAGAGGGAGAGAGAGAAAATAGAGCAAGTGGAGGAGAAGGTCCATTCAAATGAATCATCCATCCTCCAAACACACTCTTTTACTCTCTCTCGCTCCGTTTCTCTCCTTCTGCTAAATATTTACCCAACCTTCTCTACAGCGTGTGCCTGTCAGGCAGTAAACATTAGCTCAGTGAGGGCCTGATTCACTTCCCATTCATCATACCGCTGATCAGAGCTGTCTGGATGCATATGAGCTACAGCTCTGGCCCAGCTGAAAACCCTTAAGATGCTTGTTTATTGAATCTTTCCATTGATGGTTCCAAATGATTAGTTTACCATACTGCTTCCCCATCATTAGAGGGAAAATACTGGTGTTGTCAAGCGCATGTACAAGCTGATGGCTGAAACAGGCAGTGTGCGCACGTATGTTTGTGTCTTCTGTCATGTTGGCTGAGTCACACTTTTCTGTTTTGTCTTTTTGCCACATGCGGGGAACGCCGTTCAGAGAGTACAAAGTCAGGATTTGTAAAGCATGTGCCTGAACCGAATTGGTGTTGGCCTACATCAAGTCCAGCGTGCGGCCTGTTCATGGAAAGTCACAGTGCACTAGGGTCTTCCTATGTGTTTGAGAGGTTACAGTTAAAGCAGCTGAGAAGCTCCATGATCAGTAAAACAAAGTGATTGTTTTTTTTTCCTTCCTGTGCTTTTATTTTAAATGTCGGGTTTAGTCCAGATAAAGACTTGTGTGTTTGATGATTCATGGAAAGTTCCAGTGAGGAAGTTCATTTAAAAATGTTCATGATAAATTAGCACATTAGACAATGTGACCCGTATGGGAAGTATTTACAGTTTAACTTCCCGGATCATACACTCTATGAGTATGAAAGTTTAGTGCTTTTGTGGAAATAGTGGATGTGTTGATACATGTTTGTGTTGATACATAAGCTTGTTTTTAGGAACAATGAAAGTTCCATTAACCTTTAGATGCTTTACATGGGGCTGGTTGTTTTACTAATAGGAAATGCCTCTTAGTTTATAAACCAATTCATTCTAAATATATGTTCAATTTTCTAAACTGTTCTTTATAAACTTTCCTACTCTTTCCTCCTCTATGTAAAAATTACAGTTTATGAGTCTAAAGACTGAAGTTAAAGTTGTGATTAAACTGATTCTTATGGAACAATCAATAAAATACTCTATTGCTGTCGGGATGCAGATTTTAAGTGGTTTGTTTTTTGACTTTACAGAACAGAAAATTCTGTTTTTTTAGATTAATATGTTTATTGGTTGATTAAAAATCCTAAGTTGCAGTACTGTGAAAAAAGTATTTAACCCAGTCTGATTCTTCTTTTTTTGCTAATTTGTAACATTTAAATGTTTTAGATTATCCATCTCATTTTTATATAAGATAAAGATGACATGCTTCATCCCCCTCAGTCGAGGATGTCTTCAATCATTTTCACTTAGAAAATCTACGAAACATCATTTAGACAGGGGCACCCAAACTTTTACATTCGACGGTAAGAGTGCATATAAAGTTGCGTGTTTCCACTATAGAGTGGTGAGCACATGGCTAAAGCACATCAGCAGAGGTAGCAGAGTGCTCGCAGGACACCACCCAGCTCTAATGTCTCCTCTAGCCACGGCTATATATACTGCACGCAGAGCTTGGCCGCCTGAAAGGTCAGGCAATTCAAATATACACCAGTTCCATCTAATAAGCATTTACGGAGGCTTAAGCGCTAAAAAAGGCATTAAAATATCAGCTCTGCTGTCTGAGTTCCCGCCACGTGATTGCCAGTTTTGGTTGCGTACAGATATTGAATGATTCATAAACAAAATCTTGCTCCTCTGGCAAACATCTCTCTGAGAGCTTCTATTTCAAACTTTCGTCAGCACATAAATACTTTATAACATGCATGTTCTCCATTGTTCATTTGGAATCAGGTGTGAGGTCATCAAGTTTGTGAAGTATATAAAAAAAAACCCCTAAAAAAACCATATTCCAGTATTCACGATGAAGCAGGACGATGAGAATCTCGCTAATGCATAACGTACATTGTCATCTTGAGCAATGTATAATTCAGGCTTGTAAGTGACACAAAAGCCCTGCATGTCACAAGCTCTCTCAATTAGACTCTGACCAGCGCTATTAAATAGAGATGATGGCTTTGTACATGACGCTTAATAGAATGTGAGGGCGGACAAGAGACAAAAAGGCCAGAAAGAGCAAGAGAGAAAGAAAGGAAGGCGGCATAAAGAGTAACTGAGAGCATTGAGAGACATGATGTGTGAGGAAGAGAAATAAAAGAGTGCTTTAAAACCTGCTATTATAGAAATTGTGTGAGAAAAGTTGAAGGAAGCCCCTGGCTCTAGCTCTGATCCCAACCCCACCCTCACCACTCCCCCACTCCCCAGCCGCCAGTGAGTTATGGACGCGTCCATTAGCTCCACTGAGCTCATTAGCAACAGCGGCTCTGCTGGGGACTTTTGAAGACAAACAATGTCTCATATCGCACCTGGAGCAAAAACTCTTCTAAAGCCCTTGATGCATGGGATAAAGACTTTTAAATCATTTAACAAGTTAAAAGCAGAGTGCACAGCGATTTAAGCCAAAATTACTGTGCTTTAAAATGCACTCCGGCAATGAGCATTTATATGTTCATTCATTTATTTACTTAACAACCTGCGGAGCGCAGAGATAAAGAGTCGGAGAGTAGCCGCGGGTCTGTTTACTGGCCTGGCGCACTCTGGGATGGCTTAATGCGAGTGTGTGCGTGTGGGCTATACTCACGCTCAGGAGTAGGCACTTGTTTTCCTTGATTGCACCCAAGCATCCAAGGAAGCCGGTCACCATGACTATGGCGCCTATGGCGATGACCAGGTTAGCGGCGGAGAGGGATGGGAAGGAGGGCGAGAAAGTGGCGAAGCTGCCCTGAGACACAGCCAGCCAAATCCCTACACCCAGCAGCCCACAGCCACACAACTAGAGAGAGAGAGGGAGAGAGAGAGAGAGATAGAGGGAGAGTTTATTAACAGTATATGACAAAACAAGCTACAGTGCCATTAGAGATTGGGAATGTGATGACTCAGCAGAAACAAATGCAACACAAATGTACTTCTATATGTCCACTTCAAATACAGATGTCTTTGTAAAGACACTTCATTTACCTCCATCACACTTGCTGAACAAACACACTCTCAGGCGGTTATGAAAAGTGATTTCAGTTTAGCCAAAGTGCACACACACACACACACACACACACACACACACACACACACACACACTGCACAACAGATCTCTTCGGAAGCTGTCTGTATCTAACACTGAGAAACAACTGTTTCCCACAGACACTGATATATGAACTATTCCTGCTTGCTAATCGATTCCACTGGGGGGCCCAAATTCCCTGCTGATGTCCATGTAAGGTACAGTGACAGGTCAACACCATCTTTCTTTCTTTCTTTCTTCTTTTTAAATAACATCTTAAGAGCCAGTTATGACGAACCAGCAGGCTAAGCAGGCTATGGCTTTCACCTGGGTGTTGTGTCTGGCAGCCTATGTAAGTCCTCCTGTCTCCTCTCAGTAGGCTGTCAGAGACAAGAGTGAGAGAGAGCCAAACAAAGAGCAAAGCTTAGACCCAGAGACCATGAGACTGAAAAGTCCTATTTTAGTTAAAATGAGCTGCAAAGCCAAGCTTCTGTCGATTATAGATACAAGAAAGATCAGCGTCTCTCGCTTCTTCCTCCAGCATCCCCACTCTTTTCACACAAGCCAGGATGCTGCAGTGACATTATATCACTGTTTTATGCAGCCCTGTCCTTCAGAGATGACAGAGGCTACAATGAAAGTACTGTAGCGCTGGCGCAGAAAGAAGTGAGAGATCTTTTTTTAACAGGCATCTTAACAGAGAAAAGAAATGCCCAGCCCTGCACTGAACCACAGGGATGGGGTAACAAGGGATGGCAATTCAGGGGTTACAATTCAAAATGTGATATACAGTGATACTGTAAGAAAGGTGATATACTGCAATTATTAAAATCAAATTTTAATAATTTTTTTCTAAGATTTTTTTTCTAAGCAATTATGGACCAGTTCTATTGGTCTATCCATCATGAATAATAACAAAAGTGAAAGAGTAACTAGAACTTTTAAATAGTGCAAAAAAAGAGACATTATGCGCCACAAAATATATATATTAGAGGTGGTGATATGGCAAAAATATAACACTGTGATACATCAGGAGTAGATGTGGTATATCATGATATTCATATTTTCAGACATCTCATCAGTTGCTTAAGCGTAAAAACTGTAGAGTCCTTAAGATACCGAAAAACATCCATGTAGTTGGGTGTGTATAATCTTTTAACTGGTAGTGTACTCTTTTGGTATATTTCAATTAGATATATGAAATTCCTTCAGCTATAATTCTCATAGCCTCTACCATTTGGAAGTCTACCCTGTTCTCACATCACAATGCAGCAACAACATGAAGTTCCTAAGAAACTGTTATCTAGCAGTACATACAAGTAAGCGTCTTTATGTGTGGTGTGTTATGCTTGTGTTCATGTCTGTGTTTTTAGGTGCCACTGATTGGCAGGGCAGAGTTGAATCTGGAGTTGTACTCTCCATCTATCAGGAGAAAGAGAGACAGGTGAAGGGAGGGGATGGAGTCAGACACGCTAGCCATGGGCCAGGAGGAGACGGCTGACATTTCGCTCACCACTAATGGAATGAAATATCCAGCGCAATCTCCTTCTGAATAAGAAATCCCACGCAGCGGTGATATACAGCCAGGCAGCACACAGTAAATCACCCAGACACCACGCCTGTCTCAGCTCGCCGCTGCTGAACAGAGCATTACAGAACATTACCATTAAACACTAACACACCTACAGCATAGCCAAGCTAATAGGGAAGCCTTTGAGCTGATTTCCATCACTTTCAGACACGATGAATAATTAATGGCAGTCACGTATAGGCTAAACGAGCTGGCTAATCGAACTGGCAGGTAATGCTCTCCATAGCAGCAATCAGTGCACTTAGCGCAGTGCTTGGTTGGAGGCATGTGCATAGCGGACACCCTTAGTCGCCCTCAGTTAGGTCACCTCATCTCTTTCTGCCCAGTTTCTCACAGCAGGAGAGATAAAGGCCACACAAAGAGACAGGGTGGCTTTGTGTATTTCACTTTTGGCAGTTTGAGAGTGGGTGTTGATGGTGTGTTTGGTGAAAAAGCACTTTAGCAGGTTAGCCCGGGGTTAGAGCTATACATGTAATGAACAAAGTGGAGAAAGATGGCCTGGCCTTTGATAAAGCACAGAGTCAGGGTGCATCAGCAATTACACAGGACCTAAAGCCCTACAGTTTACACTGTTATGTTCATGGATTGGTGGCTTCTCCACTGTTTGACAGACCTAAAACCCCCACACCAAGAAACTATATTTCTCCCATTGACACGCGCCATCACATTTAAAATCAAAGCCAGCAATTAATCCATTATTTAACTAATGGAGATGAATAATGTGGTTTACTTTGGCTGTAGCTCTTCAAAATCTCCTGGACATCTTTGGTTCACCATTCATACTAGATTCACATGTGTGGCACTGATTGGAGGTCGACAAAAGTAGATCTGGCCTTCACTTTCTATTCACACATTCAGGGCACACTCAGCAACATCGACCGTCTCACAAGCAAGGCCCTTAGATCACAACTCCAGTTCAGTGCAATTTTTTCTCATTTGACTCCAAAAGCCTCACCTATGATTGAAAACTAATCCCACGCCATTAAAAATCCCAGAGGAGTCTGCAGCCAAAACCATGCAGGAGAGAGCGAAGGAAGGTGAAATAGCGAGAGAGCATATTAGCAAGTGGAGAAACCGAGAGGAAAAAGGTGTTTGGGTGAGACAGAGAGCAGAAGAAAGGGGACACAGAGAGTAAGAGAAAGAAAGGGGAAAGAGGCAGACAGAACTAGAAAAAAGAGAAAGAGAGAAGAAGGAGGAGGTACAGAAATAGAGAAGGAAAGAAGATGACAGAGAAAGCAAATTAGAGAAAGAAAGGAAAAGAAAAAAGAAAGTACATGACAGAGTACAAAGGAGAAATAAAGAAAGAAAGAAAGAAAGAAAGAAAGAAAGAAAGAACTTGACATGGAGAGCAAAGGAAAGTGAGTAAGAGGTATGGAGTAGACTCCAGAAATAGAGACAGAAGAAAAAGGCAGAGAGAGGGAGAGATGTAAAGAGTAAATGAGAGTAAACATACTGTGTATCTGGAGAGAGAGAAAAACACCATTCATCACATAAGAGTGTATTAGAGGACTTTTCAGCATGTAGGTAGTAAACTTCTAAAAGGCAGAGTGAAGGACACTCATGAGGAAAGTGGAAAGTGCTATAATGGTGCATTAGCTGTGTGTCGCGATGGGGGACTTTAACGGAGGCTTTGTTCTTCTCTGATGAGCCTCTGTGGTGGAAGACAAAAACAACAGGAAAAAAGAAAAACACAAGCTCTGGAGCCACAGAAACTCAGCATCACACTGGAGCATCACACAGCCCTCTCTGGACCAGTTTAATAATTCAACACTCAGTCGCACTGCCCACACTCAACACTCTACATCTCTCTTTCTCCTTTCTCTCATTTCTTTCTGGATCTTTTCTCTTTCTTTTCTTGCTTCTTTAATCAAGTTCTTGTTGGAAAAAATGCAGCAGAGAAAAAGGTAATCAATCAGGGATGCCCTGCATAGTCTTGTCTTTAAATGGATTTGGTGCCGTCTAGGGAATTTAATTAAGGGGTTTATGAACAGTGTAAATTGTGAGTACTGTCTGGACGGCTGAGGGCATGGAAAGGTTAGCGAATCAAATAAAATGAATGGTTACAATTAATAATAAGTAATATGAGTGAAGGGACTGTTCTTAACATGTGCCATCAGAGATTACAAACTCAGCATTACTGCACTGTTCAGAGATCACTACTCTCCATTCTACTTGTGAAAAGCATTAACTGTGGCCAGTGGACGGGATCATCTTGCTCACACATACACACAAGCACACACATAAACACAGGCATGAAGACTGAACCCCAATCCCAACTTGTACCCATGGTCTTTGAGATACATCCAGAACCAACTGCTACTCTTACACCGACACTAAAGGCCTTGAGCGGCCCAGTGTGTTTCCTCACAAAACTGTTTGCACCAATTGGAAAGTAGTGCACAATTGGTTGATTCCACTGTCGTTTCCTAATTGGTGGTTAGGTCTTTAGTCTGGTTTGTGACGTCTAAACCAATGGGACAGGTTGCTACCTTGGTACCACACAGGATTTGAAATTTTTCATTGGGAGTTTCAAGGACGTAACCATTTTCTTTCCAACGAATGCAATGAAATTCAAGTTATTCCGTTGAGGTTTTAGGTATTTCTTAATTAAGAATTGCATTTGCTGGTTTCTTGTTTGAAATTTGTTCTGATATAATGTTGGTAGCTACTTTTATTAGTTTATGTAAAATCTCATGCACTGAAATCACCTGAACTGAAGATGTGTGCACCAGTCTAGCATTTTCTGAAGACTGTCCACAAATCTTTTCTTCTTTGTTCTGGTCAGTTTTACTACTTACCCACCCGCTGGCTTGTAGCTGCAGTAACCCTGGCAAGATCAACAATAGTACAGCACAGTCTGAGCTGCTGCTTGCCTTCCAATATGGTGATGAGGTCTTCTTAATGACACAATGAAATACTACGAATAAGACCATTACTGCAGTATGTGTAGAATTTAAATGCAGCCCGCATGGTAATTCCGTTAAATAATATAAGACAACTCCACACACCTGAGCGAGAGGAGCTAACAGTCAATTTTTAATGATCTGCCAGTACAATACACAACTGTTGCCCTGCAGAGCAACTCTAGGCTGAAACAGAGCCTGTATGAGAACATCTCATTTACGCACCTAGCCAATCCCTGAAGCAGCAAGCCTCCATCTGGCTTTGGTTCCTTCCAACAGCTCTTCCATTTGAGAGCATATATTCATACACATAATCACAATTTGCATAAGAATGTAACACTTTACGGTGTGGAGGTGTCAGTCATGATGGAGATTCTGCAGTGACTGACTAAGGAGCTGTGGGTTTAAGCTCCAGCAAGCTTCTGCTCTGTGTAGGGCTTGTGCGTGTGTCTGTGCGAGTGTATCCCCGCCCCAGCACTGTCACGGTGCTACTCATTACACCATGTAGAGAGAGTATGTGTGTGGGAGACGGCTCAGCTTGCACTCTCTCAGCAGGAAATGTGTTTTACTGGATTACGGGAGTATGTAGAATATACACAAGCATTGACTTAAGTTTCAGCCAGGTTGTGTGAAGCCCCATTTGTTTTTAGAGAACAGTGCTAAATACAGAACAGCACATCCCAGGCGGACTGCTGCCGACAGGTCAAGGTAGCTGGAGAGACACCAAAAGATGGAAAAATGTACTACAATGAGAGCTGCTATGGAAAAAATCAAACAGCGGCAAAGCATAAGAAAGCGTCCTTATGGGAAAAAAGAATGTAAAGTGATGGGAATTTCTAAATCATACCTAAAGGAATTGTACAGTAATTTGGGAAAACTGTTATAGTTTACTATAAGGTACCATACAGGCATTTTATGGCATTTTTTAACTGCAAGGTACAGCTTGACCTGACTCATTTTTGGAACCAGCTACAGGCAGTCATGGTCATCATCGCAACGCCACATTAAACTGCTGATGTAAAGGAGACAAGAGGCTCATGGCAGCAAGACAAAAGACAGGAGAGGTTGGGAAATACAAGAGTTCATATGAGATGATTCTAGTAAACCCAAAGGTGACACATATGCATATATGTTCATACTCTCTCTGAAAAGTCGGTAATCTGCAGTGTTTTCATTACTTTTTATTATCCTTTTGGTATCAGCTCAGCCTGCCTGGAACCTCAATGAAGATAATAACAAAAGCAGCAATGGACAGTTGGCTATAGTTTAATATAAGACAGTGCCACAGGAATAGTACATGGACATTAAAGTATTATAGATTATCAGATACATAATACAGCACTACAGGCATCTTCCAGTTTTTTATAGTATCTCTGCACATTCTTTTATTGCCCACAGCTGACTACAGTAAAGAACTACACATACAACTGAACCTAACAGCAGTACTAGAACCACAAAGTCTGTGGTTAACCTGCAGAAAGAACCCTAATTGACTCATACTTGATTCCTCACTCTTACGTCCTCTACCCATAACACGGAAACTGAGCAAAGTCCAATTCTTTAAACACACTCAGACGCACAGAGTACAGATTTGCTTCCAGAGGGAGGATAGTCTTGAGGAAGGCTCTTTTTATTGCAGCGCCTGACACAGGTCATGCGGTTTCTTTGGCTTCACCCGAGTCATTCTAAATCACTGCAGTTAATGGGACGGTACTTGGAAGGGATCACGAAGGATCATTACGTTGTTGATGTGACTTTTTTAATTTCCATAAAAATACGCCCCTAACAAAAGTCAGTCAATAATAGCACAGATCCTTGTGAATGTTCAATATTTAGGCTTGTGATATGTGTGTACATGTGCAGTGACGTCTTCAAAACAACCATTAAGTATTTAAGCGTTTAATATTGGCAAAGATCTTATTTGGCAAATACATTTGGCTCTGGTTCCTGGTTCTTATGCTTTCATCTGATCCTCAGACAGAGATTCAAGGGAAGTAATGATGACACACAGCTACAGAAATGAGATGAGCTGAGAGTGAATGTGAGTCGGAAGTCAGGTCCATGAGGTGTTTTGTATCGAGAAAGCCCTGTGAGTGCGTGGGGTGTGCATTGGTTATAGAGGAGGCAAAAGAGTGGAAAGATGTGGGTGTAGGGGAGGAAAGGCTCTGCATGTGTGAGATGGCTCAATTTGACTGGATAAATGGGGCTCCTTCGTGCCCCACTCAAGGTCAGTTTAATTGAAACAGAAGAACAGGTACTTTAGGAAAACTAAAGGGAGAGAGAGATGGGAGAGGGCTCCTCCAGCGCTTCAGCTGACTGCTTTATCAGACGCTACAGTAGCCTGGACCGTTACAATGCAGCCATCCGAGGAGAGCCGCCACTTCAATCTTCCTGCGAGTTCAGGGATGGACGTGACTGCCGCTGCCATCCCAGTGTATGTGTGTGTGCGCAGTGAGAGTCAGCACGAAGAGAGAGGAGTTAACCTTTTCACGCTCTGGCTTGGGGAGAGGTCACAGTTTGTGTGTCCTACAAACCAGGTGTAATAAGTGGTTTTGTCAGCTTGACCCTCTGGTCTTTATTTTTTATTATTCCACAGGAGTTGTACTGTCCCTCCTGGTGGTGTGCAAAAACACAGCATGTCTGAGCGAAGGAAAAGGCTTCAACTGACCCTCAGGTTGAACTAAAAAAAGCAAACTGACCAGCGCTACAAAAAGCACAGAGAAACTAAGCCCAGCCACTCAAGTTATAGGACCCTTGCTAGACTAAGGTTCATAAAGCAAACCCTACAGCCTTGGTCAAAACCATGATACAACATGTGCTGAAATTCGTGGAAATAAAAGGCTCTGGTCTATTTCTTGTTTTAAACGACCTGTCCTGACAGGATAGCTCTCCTTGGGAAGAGAAACAGGGCACATGGTCTATGGTACTGAAGGGTCAGGTCTATTTTGGCAGGGTTAGTTAGACATCATTGATTTTACACTGAAATAAAAGCATGGATTGTAATGTAGACGTAAAGGTTACTGTTCCCAGTTAAAAGGGAAATGACATTCAATCATTGGGCCAAACGCTGTTCAAATGCCCCCTAAGCCGCTATTACTCAAGCCCTGCAGTGAGCGTTGTTGCTGAATAGTGTACTCTGTACCTGCTTAAAACTGCCACTGTACTTTTCTGAATTATTTTTATGGACTTAATTAAACCAACCCCACAAAACTCACGGCTATGGTATAACAGAGTTTTCAGCAGTGTGGTCATCATTTGGCGTTCTGAATCACACCAGTTACCCTCTTCAATAAAGGCCAAAGAGGATTCTTTGGAGCAAAGCAATAGGAGAAACAATTAAACTGTTTCAACTGAAGGCTCCTCCACTGAAAGGTCTTTAGGGAAGAAAAAGTAATTCTACCTTTATATTTAGGACAGCACTGGAAGGAGGGCCATTACCTGTTGTGTTTAGGCACCCACAAGAGGCCTGTTCCATCAGTTAGCATGTTTGGGTAGAAGACTTGGGCAATATGTTACTGGTATATTTGGTTTATCCATAGTTAAGGTGTTCATTTGAAGAGGGGGATTACAGTTCTCGTTTGTGTGGCTGAGGGTTATCTGAAGTGCAGTTGGCATATTGCTATTTTGTCCTTTGTTTGCAGTGCTGTCTCTTAATGCAGGCATTAAAAAATCAAGTTTCTTAAACTATTAAAATAATTAATCATTTTTAGTGACAGTATTTGTTTAGTTTTTTTGTGATTCATCACTTTTGGTCAGATTTACTTTGACTCTAAAAATTTCTTTCCATAAAAAAAATGGATGTTGTTATTTGAACAAAAGTGGGCACAAAACAATGACTTATTCATTGCTCTCTGTTGGGCACTTTTTTATTGTAGTCTGAAAAAAAACATCCTTCGCTGCTAACATCAGTAATTTTACTGATATTCCTGGTATCAGCAATAAGTTTTGCTTTTAAATGATACTTTAGACTCAACATACTATGGCGATAAACAAATCCATTATGGCTGTAAAATTGCTGAAAATAACTTAATTGGTGGTAGATGGTTTTATCAGAGCCATTAATGAAATTCATTGCCATTTAAAAGCTGTGTTTAGGTGAGAGGGCAACAGCCTCAGTAACAAGCTGTTGAGGATGGAAATACAGAAGGTCCAAAGGGTCAAACTTGATTAAACAAGTGTGTCATGGTAGTAATTTATTGTGTTAACAAATTAATAATGAGTTAACATTGCTTCAGTTCTTCAGTGAGTTAACATTGCTTCAGTACTTCAGTGAGTTAACACTGCTTCAATACTTCAGTGTCTTTGATGTTAATCTTATTACATGTACTTGTGATTGTAACCGTTTATGCATACATCCTCTGGAGGCAGAGACTGTGGAGTCTAAAGCTGAGAACAGTTAAAGGTGCAAAGACATTACAATCTCAAGTTCTGATTCTTGAGTTTTTTGAGCAGATTTTATTTGACAGTTCTGTTTTAACATTACCTGAGAATTTGTACAAAACCTCAATCATGCTTAGTCATAGAGGGATTATTGTGCCCCCTGTTCTAGTGCCAGCTGTGGAAGCTGTTAGTGCTTCTATGACACAAAGTACAGGCAAGGTGAAAGCCAAAAAACAAGGAGAATTCATTTTCACAGCTCTTAAAGCACCTGCTGAGAGCTCGACTGAGCCTAAGAGTCAGGAGCACTTGGAGCAGGGGTGCTCAATACTGTTCGTGGAGATCTACTATACTGCAGGGTTTAGCTCCAGCCCTAATCCAACACACCTGATCCAGGTAACGAAGGCTGTCAAAGGCATTTGAATATTCAATATCAGGGTTAAAATAAATCAGGGTAAAACTATTACTACAAAACTAACAAAACGAGGAGCGAAAAAATCACAACAACTGCTAATTAATGCGTAATGTAACTAAAACATATTACTTTTTCCAGAATTAAAGTTTAGAAGTGGATCCTTTCTTTGTTTGCCTGACTTTATGGAATGTTGGAGTTGAGGCGATTTCAGACTCTATTTTAGAGAATGGAAATGTGCTACCCTGAAGTCAAGGACATTAAGGCAACAGTGTCAAGCTAGCTAAAAAAGCCTGAAGGAACCTGAACCAAACTGAAATTGATTTAAGCTGCAAGCCTCTGTGCCGCATCACCACAAGCAAGGATCTTTAATCAAACCCTTTCAGTAAAATGAGGTTCAAACACGATTTTGTAAGGTTTTTAGACAGCTTTGACATGTTTTGGCAGAGACCTTTTATAAAAGATCTAAATTTTAGAGGCTCTGTGATGCTGCCTGGTGCTATCAAAAACGATCACTCTGACTGACAGCTCTGGCCAGCAGGGAGCTTTGCTATTAATCATATAAATGTCCTGCTGTATTTGCTGAATGTGGTTGTAAATGTGATCTTGTTGATGTTTACAATACGAGATTTACTGGCTTAAGTTATTTTACTGATGTTGTTCCTGCTGTTAATGTATTTGATACTTTGCCCTCTTCGTATGAATCTGACTAATGATATTATGAGAGCGTCAATCTTTTTTTTTTCCCCACATCGTAGGAACCACTTCCTTCCTACGAGCCCAGGAACCACTGGCACATGGAGTCAAACCACCAAACTGGCTAGGGTTTAATTAAGATATCCTGACCCTGGCTGTAACCAAGAAACACTGCGTGTGGCTATTTGACGTGAGGCATAAACCTGCGTAAAGGTGTGTGCCTAAAACTGGTTGGACCCACTGAGAGACCAACTCTTGAATCACCTCAAAAGGGGCCAGCTCAGTCCATGAGCCCGTGGTCAGCCGGCTCAGGCCAATTTCATGGTAGCGCTCAGGTTTATAAGTTAATGGAAGGGTGTCCATAGTAGAGAGGAGAGAGAGCGGGAGACTCAAGGAGAGAGCAAACCTCCCTCTCGAAGAGTCTGATGCGCAGCCCACAGTTTATAAGACCCCTGTGATTGGCGCCCATGTGGTCCAACGTAAAAATCAGTATCTGCCCCTAGCCAATAACTTTCCCTAACACTATATTGTTAAGTTAAAAAAGAAAGCAGTGTGCTACTAGATTTTCTCAAAATTGACAGCCTCCTGGTATAAATCTAAAAGTCTAAAAGTTTCTATTAGGCCCAAGCAACTCATGGTGCTTCAGACTGGCAGAAAACCTTGGGGACTTAAATATATTTAAAAGGCTTTCTTCATATTACTGTAACGATTCTATTTCATAAAACTGGCCTTTTTATGGTTATGGTCTATCCGGAGAGACCCTGGTGTGCTCATTTTTACAGAGGCATGGCTAAAAAGTATGTCCTAGATAAATGAAGCATCTTTAGATGGCTTTGACAAGTTTGGAGTCGAGTAGGAGAAGAGATGGCGGGATGACTATCTGTGTTAAAAACTGGCTGCTCTTTTAACTGAGCTCTCACTTAAAGTCAGTCTAAACATCTGCTAACACTGAAAGATTGTAGAAGAGATTGTAGAATATTACACAGACCAGAGAGTTGCGGTGGTAGCGGTGGTCAATGTTCCATAGTTGGTAACGTAATAGCCAGATATTGAAATTTAATTGTCCCAAATATAATCTTACTGGCTACTTTTCTTACTCTGTTTTCTCCATCAGTCAGCATTTGACCTGTCAGCCTCATCAGTTATTCACATTTATCTATTAAAACAGGTTACTTGCGTGTTAAAATAGTTACTCGTGTGTTTCATAGTGAATTTTAAGGTGCATATGACCTAATTAATGACCATTAACAGGCTAAGTGTAAACCATTCATAAACCCTTTATAAGGTTTGGCTCATTGTAAAGAGGTGCCCTAAAAAGTCAAAACCAAAATAAGGCTGTTACTGTAGCCTTTCAGCTGTACTGCAAAACTAAATCAGCAATCTTTGGGCCCTAGAAGCTAATGTACTGCTTTCGATTTTCAGTCAACTATTTTGTTAAAAAAACCAAGCCTGCTGATGCTGTAGAGGAAAGGAAAAGTGCTCCAGCCAAGTTTCCCATGTTTTGAGAAAGTGTCGAATCTTCAAGTGTTAAATCTTGCTTATCTTTTAGAGGTTGGAGGGATGTTGGGGCTGGGGTGGGGCAATGGTCTTTACTAATCATTTTGTTTCAGTTGGTAATCTCTTTCACAGAACATTTAATTGAGATGGTAACAACTTTGATAGTGAGAGGACTGATAGCTCCCAGCACTCTGCCAAATGTTAACACTGCTACCTTTTTTGTTTTGAAGTCGTTTAACATTTAATGATGTGCAGTGCCCTCCAGAATTACGAGCAGCCTTTGCAAAGATGAAAAATGGTCTATGCTGCAATTCACATAAAAATTGAACTGCCACCCCTTTATAGACACGGGTTGGGTTTCAGGGATATGAGCAGAAAAGAAGACTGTTCGGGCGGCTTTTATCTGTATCGGACTGTGGAGTACAGTCTGTATCAAAGCACTGCTCTCAAAAGACTATATTTACCGCAGTGCCATTACTGGTGATAGATTCCACACTGATGACTATGAACTTTACAGTTTGCATCAGGAGGCAGAAACATTGGTTCATTTTTTATATCCAAAGCAGTTGTTGGGAAGTTAGCGTTTCATTTTTTATCTAGTCAGACAGCACATACGCCCATTAGTCACAGTCACAGTTATTTTTTAGGGTCCCCATGGTGAGGACAGAACTGGGAAAACACTCTGTTAATGTCCTTTACGTGCTATTGTAAAAAATATTTAAGCATGATATTGGAGGAACCAGTGGCTTTGGTTATGCTTAAATGACTATTTTATCTAGGGATGTAAGTATATTACTTCATGCTGTACCAGCCTCCCCTGAAAATGAGGCTTTGGCTGAATGAAATAAATATGTTAAATAAAATTGCTGACAATCAGTGACACAAGGTCTCGGATGAATTAAAATGCTTCCTTCTATTAGATTACAGATTTATCATATATTTATAAGAGTTAAGTGTTGTCCATGGAGCAAGCAAACCCCCTGAAAAATCATCCAGCTTAGATGATGCAGCTTTAGAATTAACCTACTATGAAATGAAAGCAGAGATTCAGAAGATTAAAATGTCTCTTTGATACTCTGGCTGAAACAGAAGGATTAGGCTGAACGGATGAAACCTTGCTTTTAGCTCCCTGTCAAACTCATCTCACAGTGAACAATCTCAGCCTGCCACGTCACGGGCACATACTTCGGGAAATGATTCAGGAGACATGCAGAGAAAACCAAACATTGTTCAAATGATGAATCTTTTCACCTGAACAAAGTGAACAAAACACATTTATTACTTTGACAGCACTCAGACAAAAGTAGAAACCCACCATTAAATTATGCTTTGTCTCCGATACATGAATGCATTTCAGCAACCTTCTAGTAGAAAGTGTTAACAGAAGTCTTGCTCCATCATTTAGGTTGTCTGACTTGCCTAAACTGCACTATGCTTCCGGAATATCAATCCACTTCAGAAATCTAGTACAAAGTTTTAACAGAATTCTCCTCCACTCATGTAAAATGTCTGATTTGATTAAGTGGTACTTCAAAACAGCATGTAAACAGTAAACTAAAGCACTATTGATTTTTCCATAGAGAAATGGGGTAATGCAGCTTCGATACAGGATGTCTGTGATGTTCATAACTCATCCACACGGGATAAGAAATATCAGTACAAGTTACAGTGACTACTTGATTTATGTTACTATATTCTACCATTCCATTCTACAGAAACATATTCATAGCAGTGGTGATTATTGAACAAGACATATAATATCTCGTACGACATGCATAGGTTAACTGGTCATTTTGGCTAGACAATCAAATTGCTATGTGCTATGTGCACCTGTGTTAATTCCAGGGCTGCCCTCTAGAAGTCGACGAGTCGAATCGTCAGTTGGAGACCCTTTAAGTCGACTGAGAACCTTCAAGTCGACTGACAACAGTGACGAGTTTTTTTTGTTTTTTTTTCTCGTAAAACAGACAAAAGCTTAGAAAAATGGCGGTTCACGGTTGAAGGAAGCTAAAGCTGTGAAGCTGAGAAACAGGAGTGGAACGATGTCTCAGAAAAAGTCTGGAGGAGCTTTTGAAGAAGAGAATCAAATCTAATTCAAATCAAACCTAATTCTGCTCGTCATTTAGTCAGACATCGAACACTGCTTCAAACCAGTGAGTTGACTTTGGTTTTAGACATAATGGCTGTTTGCGGTGAAGGAAAAAAGGACCGAAGACGTTTGTTTTTATTATAATTCCATTATTTTAGAACCTAAATCACAGATATTTTTATTTATTCGTTTACAGCTAAGATTATTTTTATTTTAAGATAAGAACAGACACTTAATATGCCTGCCGATAAACGAGGAATAATTATTTCAGCGCGGGTAATATAATAATTAAATGGTTTCAGGTCTACCATTCTCCTTTTCATCTAAAAATAATTTAAATATTGACTAGTCTGGTTTTAGACAGGCTGTAAGCGCTAATTTTTAGCATAAATACATGCTTGCTGCCCGACACTATATTCTGTAATTAAATCAGGCTCCAATTCAGATCGTTCATCATATGCCACGTCTCTTTTAGTTCAAAAATATGTTCCTGCTGACTTTCTAAATGAGGAGGAGATCAGATCTGAAATGTATGCAAATTGATTTACTGATTACTAGATAATGTATATGGAGAAAAAAACATGAACGAATAGTCGTTGGCCAGGACGGGCGAATCCGATTCGACTGACAAAATTCTGAGTCGGGTACAGCCCTAGTTAATTCTTGTCTTGCTTCTACTTAGATCACTTCTTGGTTTGCTGCCGAACATGGATTCTTGCTGAGAGCAGGTGTCAGTCATTTTAATGTTGTGTTGCCTAACAAGAACTTCAGCCATTGTTGCATTTACTCTTCCTTTCATTGGCGGCCTGTCCTTAAATGATCTAACCTGGGAGCAGAACCTTCAACATGATTAGCAAGAGGTTAGAATACGCCATTGGGGCAGCACTACCTCATCCTCTCATGTTGGACTCATACTACAGCTAATATTGCCTGCTGAGGTACAAAAGAATACGACGAGACAGGATGGACCGGGGCTAGCTGGTTATTTCTTCACATTCTAATCTTATATATTGCTTCTACAATGCCACCAACATGTGGACATGAAACACAGTATATATAAGCTTGTATTTTTGCCACAGAGTGCCTTTTTCTCAATAAACTATGGCAGTATTTTTACAGACATTTTTGCATGGGATTATGGACTTTTTTCTATTTCTATGGTTTGTATTATTGTACGTATAAAATGTCTATATATATTGACTAAATATATATATGAGATCATACAGTCTGTAAAAAAGACAGGCATGATGGATTCAGATGGGATTAAAAACACTCAGAAACATACTCAATCTCTCCATGTAAAATTAATCTTGGCCAAATTACCCAATAAAGAACTCAACACTCCACCAAAAAAACAAATCACCTCCAGCTAAAACAAACCAACAGTTGTACAACACCAGCAAAGCACTGACAAGTTCTGATAATCCATAACCATGAGAATAAATCTCTGTGCCATTGTATAGCCTCACCAAAACATCACATCACAACTCCATTGTCAGAAATCCCCTTTGTATCAACACAAGCACCTTGGCCTGTTCTACTCAGTCCTCTGCGGGTGCGGTATCCATTAACAAACATGAAAACAACCATGTAACATCATGACAAATTTAACTTGTCTTTGGCTCGGCATGAAGCTTTCCCCCTGAGCCTCCCTGTATGTGTGCGTGTCCCAAGCCTATGCCTGTGGCGCAATGTTGCAGGCCCCGTCACTGCACTGCCTCAGCAAGGAATCTGCCTGTGAATTATTCAGCACGTCTATGGGAACTGGAGAGCAGTACTGAGAATCAACACAGAAATCCTTAAAAATCAGACAGATGTGCAGAGGGAGATTAAAAAGCAATAGCGCCTGTTTAAACTTTGATACAAGACAGCTGATCCTTGGGGTAGCCCCGAACTGAGTAAGATTACATTCAGAATCATACTAAAGAAAGAAAAGCCTTTTGGCAGCAGTGCTTATGGTGCTCTGGTGTACACGAGATCTCTGCAAAAGAACCCGCTACAGTAGCACTTATCAAATCCACAAATAAACATGGAACTAGCCAGAGGATTTGGAGATTGAGACTGATGTAAGTAGAGTAGTTGGACAGCCATATTTATAAGAGCTCAGCGTCTGGGACAAGACAGAAAGAATATCTTGTGTGGCTGCAGGTCGCTGCCTGATTTCTAACTGACAAGGGGCTTTCATTATTACAAGCGAGCCCTCACTCCCACCAGGGAAATTCTTAATCAAGCATGCTGTATAGCAGAGAATTGTGAGGATGCCAGCAATGTGTAGCCTCTTCACACAGTGACCAGTCTGAGACTTTCAAAGAGGCTTTCTCATCACTGTTTAGGGCATCACATCGGCCCTTTCAGGACATGAAAGAACTGCTTAGTGGTTCGCTATCATTCTGAAAAGACAGCAGCCCTCTCAGCTGTCACCTGCCTCATCCCGGGGGGGGAGGAGAAGAAGAAGAAGGACAGCAAGACAAAGACAGAGAAGAACAGAGATACAAAGAGACAAAGAGCATGAGAGAGAGAACATAGAGAGAAAAGAAGAAATAGAAAGATAGAGAAAGAGAGCCCACAAGAGACACAGAGGTAGAGAGTATGAGAGACAGAGATGGAAGAAGAAAGAAGAGAAAGGGAGAGAAGGAGAAAGAGAAAGAGGAACAGGGGCCAAAAAAAGAAAGAAGAAAGAGGAGGGGGCACATATATATATAAACAGAACGGAAGAAAACAAAACTAAACAAACAAACAAAACTATTACAAAGCATTCAACACTACTGGCTAATTTTGGCAGCTCTGAGACAGGATGATTCACTTGCCAGAGGCACATAAATTATAGATGGAAAATACGGATGGAAGAGTCACGCTGACAATGATGAGTGTTTCTTGGGCAGATGACATTTGATAAATGCAGGTATAAACTGAGCACACCCACGCCAAACACACACTAAACATCAGCACACACACAGCTGCTGTCAACACAAGCCAAAATAACAGTGCAAAAAAAAAATCTGTTTTGTTTCTGAAATCAGTATTCAGTGTGACAGCGATCTATAAAACAGTCACAGGTGTACATGAGCATACATGCACGGCCTTACACCAGACTACATCAGCACACAGATTACTCATCACCTGCTGAATGTCTTATTAAAATGAAAGATTTCTGTCGATGACAAACAGGAGGCACCAGCATGTTTGCTCATCTCTTTAACAGGCTCTAAACAGCCTCGGCACAGCCATACAGCCGTAAATCCACACGCTTCTAGCATTTACAAGCGCTTTTGTCCCAAAGACAAACAGATGCTTCCGCTGAGGGCAAACAAACAGTAAACACAGAAGTGTCCAGCCTGCCAAAGGCAAAAGCTCACTGCCCTGTAGCCGGAAGTGAAGGGAGTAGTGCCCAGAGGAGCCATTGCTTGATCAGAAGCATAGCGTTGTGGACCAAAGCCAGAAACAAAGCCGGAGTCAAGACAGAGAGAGGCTAGACTGGCCAGAGGAACATCAACAATGCAGAAATGAGAGATTCCTGAGGGTTGCCCAGGGTCGAATGTAAAAATCAAATCCAGGACCCTCAAGAAGCTGGTTATTGAAGCACTGTGGCCATAACTCCAGGTACATAAGCCAGCCGCTGGGAGCCTCTCCAGGGAAATGGGTCTCAAGGTGAACTGCCAGAAGAGTAGCCTGCAGCTGTCCAGGACTGACCATGTGCAGGAAGCCATGAGGTACAGCTAAAGCTGAGGTTGCATTACACCAGTTGTAGCCTGATTAGAGCTATGAGTCACAGTCAGGTGTAATCTACAGATATAAATAATGTATTTTATTGATTAATATTCTGCAGTTACCTCTAATGCTGGAATTCAGTCTTAGCTAGAATAACACATGCATGTACACAGTGTACATTATCACATTTTTAAATCTCATTAAGGATTATGTCTTATGTAAATACTCATCTGAACCCGTGCACACTTGTAGAACCGCCACATATATTTTAGATTTATTCCAAAAGATTTACATTTATGCTTTTGGCAGATGTTTGTATCCAAATAAGACGGAAAATGTGCCAATCATAGCATTTTAAAACTTATCCAACGGCTTGTTGCAACTCATGTATCAGAGTAAAGTGGATGTAGAATAGGGAGTCTAGCCTAAGGACTCTTGGTATAGGATGGTGTTCTTGCCCAGGCAGGGAACTGAGTCCCAGTCTTCAACATGAAGCAATGGTCACCTAGTAAGTGATGTTCTTACTAATGTTTTGTTTTGTAATGTTGGAATTTTGGTATTGTGTTTATCAACAAAAGACAAACTGCAAAATACGGTGATGTTCAGAAAACTGATATCCAGTTAACTCACGGCAGTTAACATAACACCTATGAACCTATGAATTTCTAGGATGGTAGTCCCCTGCCGTACCGGACCTCTACCAGGGCTGTGAGTTATTCCCTTCATACCTCGAGTTAGCCCACTGTGAATCACTGCTATGACCCCTTAGTCCCCTGCTAAGAGAGGCTAGTGGGTCTGGTAGACAGACCGAAGCCGCCCAGTAAGGGCCGCAGGGCTCTGTGAGACAAGCAGTTATCCTGGTCGATTAATCTGAATCTGATCCTGAATGGCCAACAAAAAAAAACACAGCAAAAAAAGCTGCTTTTCCATGATTTTCTATTGCCATCTCCCATAGCCGGACAGCAAATGTTTTTATTCAGTGAGTACATTTTGTAATGTGGGATCCCAAGTAATTTGTGCTTTTTCGAGTGCCAATCTGCAAAATCAGCCAGAAAATGTGTCAATCGTAGCATTTTAAAACTTGTCTAGTGCATCCTTGCCTTTCACTAACTTAATGTGTGTTAGGATGCTCGTTCTCCACAAGCACATTTGAGAGAAATGCTTTTAAAGACAGCAAAAGTCGAGTGAGTGCAAACACTGATTTTGCACGCCAGCACAGGTGTCTAAAACAGGTGGGCTTTTCTGCCAGACCTGCCTGCGCAGTACATTTAGGAATATTCTCAGAAAAAGGAGAGGAGAGAGAGAGAAATGCTGGATGTGTGGGAGTCGTCCGTGGTCCCTGTGTTCAGCCAGCACGTCCCGTGAGCCTACCCACAGCCCACTGGCTCAGCCTAGAGCTGCTGTCCATCTGTCAGCTTTCCTCCAACTCCAGCTTCTTGCATTATTCAGCACTCGCAGTCTGCATAGTCTATAACACAGCTCAGCCTAAATGACCTCACATACCTGAGATTGTGAAAAACAGACATATAGCTAGCATGTTTTTTTCCCTGAATACTCAGTACCCTGACATTTATCGGCCTGAAGGTTCTACACAAGGAGGACCTGATAGCACTCGTCCCTTTTGTGTGCATTAAGAAAAAGGGGTAGACTGACAAGTACCCACACCAGCAGCACGTCATGAATGTATGCATGTTTTCAGTCACAGATTGTGTGTATATAAAGTAATATTCCTGAAATCATACTGAACATGTGCTACGTATGTGCACAAATATAAAACTTTTCCAACATTTTTGGCATCAGGGCTGCTATGGACGACTTTAGCCTCACATCAGTAACACTGTGTTAACACAATAACACTGTTCAGGTCAATACCACTGTGTCTTACCTTGTTCCATGTATTAATGTTAAGCTTTTTTCTTTTTATTATTCACTCAAATGACCAACAGTAGCTATTTGTAGGTGGAACCAAAAACAGGGGCAGCAAGGGATCATTAGCAGGATCAGGAATGGGTTCATATGTGTTTAATCACCTCTTCTCGGACTACGGTGAGCTGTCTGTTGGGCTGTATTTCTGTTGTTTCTGTCTGACAGGAGAATGAGAAGCTTATGTAACTGTACAAAACCACCTCCACTGTCAAGCCCATGAGCAGACATCCATCAAAACTGTCCCCCAGCCAGGACTGATGGTAGCATTTCATCAGAATCAGAGATATAGGTATAGCTGCACTATACTATCATACTCATCTGTCACATGTGCTGTAAGAGTCAGATATAATTGTAGTCTACAGCAGTATTCAGACAGGATTAGTTTTACATGAAGTGGTAGAATGATGTACTTTTTTACTGGCATTTTCCAGTGATTTTAGTACCGCCATCATGCAGCATGTCAGTCAATTTTTGCAGACTGCGTGTTCGGAAGTCAGTAAAATTCTGGCACCTTTACCTACTCTTACACTAACTACAGAAAAAAGACATGTCAGTAACATGCTATAATACTCTGGGAGTATAGGTTTCTTATGAAGGCACACAAAGAACTGTTTACTTGTGTTCTCTGAGACTAAAATCGAGGCAATATGTACTGTCATCCTCAAGTGTACAATACAGAACATTAAAACATGCAAAAAGTTGGGTTTTATACATTGACATTGACTGTTAGCTGTGAATTCCCAACTTGAGAATGCTAATGACATAGTGTGTTCACTTAAGACTGGAAGACAGACGGTTACTGTAAATACAATAATGGCTAACTTTAAGGTTTTGACAGGTTTCAGCATTTTTACTGGGGTTCTTAATGTTTACAAACCTTCTATGATAAATTTGTCTTTCCCCTGCCTCTCTATGGAAAAATAATCCCCTCCAAAAAATACTTATGAGGGCGAAATGAAAAGGCAAAAGAGGCAAAAGAGATCTCAGCATAGAATCATTGTAAGTGCAGGAAGAAATCAATCTGTGTGGCTAGTAACAAACCATTGGCAGCTGGTCACCACATGGTTGTCAGCGAAGCAGAAAGCACCCTGCCAATAGCCTATTGGACATTGATGAAAGCAGTGATTGACCTACGACTAGCCAATGGAAGTGTAACTTCAGGTGTTTGTAATTACAGAATGGAAGCAGTGGAGTGGTTAGCTTAAAAAAACATCACTTTCTAATCATTACTTTTACCATTACTGTATGCTCTCAATGGATTTCAACTTTGAATTTGAATTCAAATTCAATATCCTATTTCCCTATTTCAGTATTTGCAATACATTTACAAAGAGGTTTACAAAGAGTGAGAAGTACTTCATATAGCATGCCTTCACAGAAGACAGTGGAATGTAAATAAATGTGTGGGCTAATACCCAAAACCCTGCAGGCACTTATGCACTGTGCAACATTACACAGCCCTGTAGGACTAGAAGCACTAAATACGCACATCAGCTTACCCGTCTCACTGTCCTGTCATGGGAGAAAATTCTCTATCAAACAATCAATATTGATTTTGCATGCCTCAGAAAGTCTTTTCCTTGCTATGTGATACCACTGTAAAGACCTCTGCTCTTAAAGATGTAAATAATTCACTGCATTCTTTAGACTGAAAGAGAGGCTGCTTATAGCATCACATGATTAGTAACAGACAAGAGAGGTTCATTGCTATGAAATGAAGAGGTACAGAATTGCAGGCATGCTGTAGAGGAATGCACTCTAGATGCACTCTCCAGACATCCACTCTTCAATACATCACTTTGCACAGTTCTCGGTGTGGTTTTTCCAATAGCATGGCATTTCTTTCACCTGAAGCTGCTTGTACAAACAGGGAATTAGGTGAGCACTCATGGATGTACACACGCACACCAGTTCGGTTAAGTTCATACAGAAATTCCTGCATTGAAAATAAAAACACCCAGCCACTCTCTTGGATTTCCAGATCCTTTGGAATGTTAATGCACTGCAAAAAAGCAAACCCCATTTGAAATTTTCTCATATCAAGTCAGTAAATCTTATTATAGTACCGAACCTTTCATTCTTAAAGATGCCATAAAATGCAAAACAGTATTTACATTTACATTGGCATAGCTGAATAAGGAGAGTTCAGTATATACAGTGGAACTGACATACTCTGAATCTCAAATACTGTTGTTCCTCTTTCAAGTACACACCCTGCATTCGCAAAAAGAGGATGGTAACGCATGCCAATTCCAAAATCCAAGGAACTGAACTGTCAAAGGGCATGGTTGATTTTCATCTTTAAATGAGGCTAAAACTAGCTTCCTACATGCCAGCTTCTTAATCTACAGTTCCTGGTACAGGCCAGAATGGAACTGTGACACCATTTAAGGTGGACAGAAAATTTGCAAAGCAGCTACAACGCCAGTGCCGACATGTTTAACACGATCCCAGACTTCAATTCCAAGTTGTTAGTTTACTCTGCACATGTTCACTCCAGACAGTTTTTCAAACCTTGAACAGTACTTCTAAGCGTTTGACACTGAAGAGACTGAAGAGATAGGCAGTTCCAACTGCCAACCCCAACCACAAACTGTAAGTAGCAGCCATGCTGTGTGATTCAATCCACTTTTTGATAGTTAAAGCAGATCATCTTACAGTGAAAGTGTCATAATAAGTAACAACTTTAATTCACTTGGTGTTGTTGAAATCAAAAGCAGGTAGCTGTAGGTAACATTAACTACTAGCAAGCTCCAAGTAACTATTGTTAGGACGTTAAAATGCTACACATGCAGCTTTTCTTACTAGTTTTAAGATATGCAGGTAAGAAAAGAACTAGATATTACTTTTTATTTCAAAAAAACCAAACTAAATACATTTTGGGAGATTTTTCATATTACTGTAATTCAAAATCGAGCTTTAGTTTCTATGTACGGACTGCACTGTCGGTTTTTCAACTTAACTGTAGCCTGTAAGGGACGCACTACAGACCAAAATGCTCATAGAGCTATTGCAGCATTGAAAGGACTAAGCCTGAAACTGCAGACGCTTGCTGCAGCAGAATAGGTGCACTCTCTAGACTACACTCTTCAACATGTCACGTTTCTGTCCCAGCCAGCGCGCTGCAGAGTTTTCAGCACACCTTTCACTATAACACGGCATCTGTTTCAGGTGAACCGCCTCACTTCCCTTCAGCAAACAGGCAATTAGGTGAGCGCTCACTGACATGCACACTGCTGTTTGGCATGCTACACCACAGCCCGCAGGTTTCGCAGCTTCTCCACTCTTCTCCCCCTGCGTGTGCCGTTTCAGTCGTGGAGTTTCAGTCGGCCTTCATAAGCACACAGAGCAGCTGTTTGTCAGGCCTTTCATAAGCTTACATTAAAGGTTCGTGAGTGTATGCCGCTTCACACTTGTCAGGGCCATTTTATGAGGATTCGCTTGCAAGTATTAATGTTTTGTCCTCACTCGGGTAAGAGCGCATTCCTCAGTGACTCTTCTTGTCATTGTCAAGAGCTCGTTTGTGTGCCTTCAAGACTTCCCGAACGCCAAGCCTTATAATCTGATGCAACACGTTTCTGTTTTATTCTTACAAGTGTGAAAAATTACCTGCCAGTCAGAAACACAAATGCATAAAAAGATACATGCACTCACACCTGGTACAAAAACACAAGCTGTCCTTGCCAAACGCAAGAAGCAAGGCCTCTGCCTGTGAAAGAATCCTCTTACAGTGGTAACCGTGTGGAATATAAGCCTGACTTCCCTTCAGAAGGGCATTTCTTTATTTCCACAAAGCACATGAATTTCTTATGGTCATTTTGAGACTGTCCCTAACACCTGCAAGCTGATACTTAATGTGGAAGTGAAATAAGAACATATTAAAGCCCAGTTCAGTAAAAGTTATGGTTGTAGAATATGGTCATCTTTAATTTGACCACAAAACTGTAATTAATAAGGTATGAAAGAACTGAACTGGCACACAAACTGAATTTTAGCACCTGAGGCTGCTTGAGCTGATGACTTTTCTCTGAGGCAATTTCACATGATTTCAAAATGTATGAGACCTGAGACATGACAGTGTTCCCGAGATCTGCAGCCTTTGTGTCTGAACTCAATCAATGACACATTTTCTTTTAGGCTGTTACAGCGGTGACTCAGTTAACCATCACCGCTGAAGCCTCTGGTCTTTTCATGACATCATGATTTTGACCTGTAGCTATACTAAAGGGCATTTCCCTGTCCTTCTGATTCAAACAATCATGTGCATTTCTGATTCAAATAAAAAGTTGGGTGTTATCCTATTTGACTGAAGAACTGGATGAACTCAAAGAGTTTGGTATTGTTTACCATGCTGGTATTGTTCACTGCATCGTGCAGGACAAAAAGCCAGTCGATGTTATTTCTTGGATGTCATGCTTACAGTGTAAATATGGGCACATTAAACCGGTACTGGATCCATCAGAATTTCTGAGTACTTATGTGCATTCTGGAAATGTATATGTTCCTCAGTTGGGGACCAACATAAGCATTAACAAGGTCTTCATACAATAGCCATGATGACTGTGTTATTCTCAGTAAAAGAATTCACATTTCCCGTCTGTTTAATCGGATAATGTTCAATTAATCAAGGGCATGAATAAAAAGGACCGATTCAACTTTCAGTGGGTGTTATTCCTGAAATTACACTCTTTTTTTCACACCCAGGCCTATCTAGTGTGAACCCCTTATTACTTTTATTATAACGTTCATATCTCTCTTGCGCTTTCTTTCTCTCTCTCTCTCCTTTTTATTTCTGGCTGGCTTCTGTTTTCATCCTTTCCATACCATGCTGAGATAAAGTGATGTGTCATATGGTGGCTTTGTGTGCCACAGTGAGAGAAAGAGAGAGAGAGAGAGAGAGGCAGTGCATGAGGGAGGAAAGACACGAGACTAAGAGAGCGAGAAAGAGCGTGCAAGAGCACGAGAGAAATTATTGCTACTTAGTAGACTCCCCCTAAGATCCAACCTGCAAGTCAGTCCATGGGTAATTAAATACACCTCTTGGTCTCCCTGTGGATGCACTGACCCCTGTGCCCAGTGCTGGCCTTTGACCTGAGAAAAGGTCAGGCTTTAATGCCGGTGCACTGAGGTGGACATGAAACCATTCTGCTTCATCCCTCCCTTCTCAGTTTATGACCCCACCAGAGCCTTTCTTTTACTGCGAGTATGCTAATTACACTGCTTTAGCACCTGACGCAGTGACCACCACTGGACTCTGGGAGCTATAATAACCACAGTTCAGGTTTATGTGCGAGGTATAATGAGGTCTCCAGTAAGGTCAAGAGACAAACCCAGGGTGAGATCATGCACATGAGCTCCAAAAGTTATGTCCAACGCCTAATAGACATAATGTGCTATGGAGGTTGATCTCTACAGCTGAGTGGGAGAAGATCTGTAGAGCAGGGACTGCAGGGCAAAGAGCAAGCAGCTATTAAACTCCCACGCCCGGCCATCGTGCCCATGTCTCGTAGAGATGAATCAGCAGGGCGGAAGAGAAAAGAATCAGCTAACGAGTGCCAGCCATTCAGCGCCTATACATTTCACAGCCTCCTCTCTGGCCACGTCAATAAAGTCAAAAGCAAGTGCGCACAAACGCGAGGCAGGGTTGCAGAAGTCCTCACTGAAATGGAACTGTTTCTTTTTTATTGCTCCGAGGTGAGCAGGTCAGCGCTGTGGGGAGAAGAATGAAGAATAATTTATGGATTGCAGACCTCTCGTGAGACTGACCTGGAGTAAATCAATACTCATTATATGCACTTCCATCCATGGCTGCAAAAAATAGCTTAAAATGTTCCACATTTTGAACTTGCTTTCAGCATCTTATTTGTTCAGTCAGCCCTCCTCTTTCCTGTGGTCAAGGTTAGTCATCTTGTTTAACACACTGTGTTCTCTGGCCCTGGTGTAGTTTAGGCTACTGGGGGGAGTAATTTGGTCAGTACTAAATCAAAAAACACATGTAACAGCAGTTACACTGTTCAAGTGTTTGGAATCAATAATAATATTTGTTATTTAATAACACAGTAATATTATTATAACATTATAAGAAATTTTTGGATGTATTATTTAATATTAACATTGAATCATTTATTAATTTGTGTTATTGCCAGTCATTTTTATATCACCGGCTTTCTGGGTCATTTTTGAGTCATCTGCAGCTCTGTTTGGGGATCGAAGTGAAATTGATTCAAACTTGAAAGCTTGTAAGTGAACACTGCTGAAGGTTGCAGTTCTTTTTCATAAACTGAACAAAAAAGGACATGTACGAGCAGGCACATGAAGGGATTGAGCCCCTGCCCTTTTGCCTTCAGACTGAACAACTGCCCTCTTGGTTGGCATGTGCAATAATTGTGTTCCAGACGACCATTCTCAAAGACCTATTCCAAGGAGGTTCTGGACAATAGAGCTCATAGGGTCAGCTGGGCCCATTAGCTTATTATTATTACCTCAGTGCCGGATTTCCCGCCAAATAAGACAATGAATGTCTCTTTGAGAAAGTGCTATATTCCATAATGTGATTACTGTGAGAGCTGTGAACAACCACTAAACAAACGGCAGTAAGGAAGTGGGTTAAAATTTTTGTCTGCCACTGGTGAAGGAAAACCTCATAACGCGTTGCTGCCCGCTTAAACTTTATCAGTCTGTCGCTCATGATGAGAGTGGTTGCAATCGGCTGTAAATTAAGATTAATTCCCGTTCAGGTTGCCCTTGTTTCTCTGAGCCCTGCTCTGCATGGAGTGTATATAAATAAATATGGGTTGATAGCACATATTTAGTGATTGCATTCTTCTCCAATTTGTTCAACAAGAAAGGCCTGGGTTTGATTCCTGGCCGAAGCATCTCTGTGGGTTTCCTCCCACAATCCAAAGACATGCACTCAGGTGAAGTGGAGATGCTTAATTGCCCCTAGATGTGTGTGTGTCTGTGCATGTGTGTCTGAATGTGTATCTCTGTATATCTGGATTGGTGGCCTGTCCAGGGTGTTTCCTGCCTTCCACCTATTGAATGCTAGGACAGGCTTTAGCACCCCCTGTGACCCATAAGGGTGAAGCAGTTAAGAAGATGAGTGTGTGAGTGTATATTATTGAAAACATAGACTCAAAAACTTTTTATCTATTGGAATTTGGAGTTAGTAAAGATTCCTCCAGCAAACACATTCTGTCTTGCAGTGCTCAGCTGTTCACACAGTGACTGTCCAATACTGGCAATGTCCTAGTTCACTGCGGCAGTGACAATATGGACGATTAATCCAGTGTGACCAGGAGCGTGTGCTGTCCATGAATGTGATGGTAACTGCAGTTCTCTCATTCCTCTGCTGGTGCCATGACCCCACCAGCAGCCAAACGTGACATGCCTGTCAGGGAGGCCTGCCTTTAACTATAAATTATGGTAATCCCTCACACCTCCACCTCTCCTATCCTCAGCCATGTGCACGTTACAGCCACACTGTCACACTGACGGCATGTAATGAGCTCTTGTTTAAAACTGCTCTACATGATTTCCCTAATCAGCCCATAAAAGAAGGACTCCATTTCAATATGTGCAACTGTGGCTTTGAAAATATTCATACAGCAGGTGCGCTTAAACAAAATATGATGAAGTATTACTGCAACCAACCCTCTATAAATATAACTTGGAAGTCTATTATGAAATGAAGACGAATATTTGGGGAGGACAGGTACTTAAATACAAATTAGAACATTATTTCTTTTCCTCGGAAAGCTGCCATCATCAAATATGTAAGACTATTTGACAGGTTCTAAGACCCAATTTTCCTCTCTCTCGCAGCAATTAGCATTTGGGTTCCATGGGACTGGAAGCAAGAAGATCACAGGCTTGAACCTTGTAGTAAAATGTCTAGGCAATGTTTTTTTTAGTTCAGGGCTTACAGTGTAACTAAATTAGGAATATATATCATTAATTGTATATACATATATACATATGAGTTTATGAAATGTGACAGTTGAGAACTGACAAATATATTTGACAAATCCCAATATCCATAAAACTACAACAAAAACTGCACATTCCGTTTTACTGGTTAATATTATTGGGTATAAATAGGTGATTTAAATTTGGTGAGGCCCAAATGTGGTACAACAAACTGGCACATAACTGGCACCGTGGCCTAAATGATGGAGCCTAATACCTTTACTCACTGCACAAAAACAGGTAAAGGCTATAGATCATGGGACATAACCCAGTCCTTTATTGCTGCCAATGCTACAATATGCTACAACAGATGCGACAGACCAGCACTGCGCTATTCCTTGTCTCTTACGGCCAAGACTGGGCTCAGAGATGCTTGCCTTTGTAATTCAGGATGGAAAATCCCCCCCCTCCCTCTCCGACAACCTTGGTGCCATCAGTGGGGGCCCTCAGAGAGGCATCCGCCCGGTTGGGGGGTGGGGGTTTGAGGTGCGGAATGATGAGCTTATCTGTGTGACTGGAGCCATCCATTCTGATGCTGTCTGCATGGCCACTGTGCCTTGCCCATTCCAGCAGGCCGAGGGAACGGGGGTCATGCCATCGCACAGAGATTAAAAGCTCCATGTGGTGAGAATCCGGAGTGTGGTCGCACCCGAGCCTTACCTAACACACCAGTCTCCGGCCTAATCTTCAGCCAGCCTGCGCCGTGAGAGCACAAGGACATCTGCATCAGACATCCTCCGCTGAGAATTTCACACACACAAAACACGAGTGCTAACCAGTTTCCTGGAAGACAGCAGCTAGGGGTGACAGGGGAAGTTATCAGCAGGACTAAATTAACATGAAGCCTCAACGGAATGCTTGAGCCCAAGGCTGATTTACTATACCAGGAAAAAGCTCACAGTAACACATATCCTTCAAACTGAGCTTGATGCACTGGCATTATATCAGTATTAGGGAAGTACTGACATGAAAGTGACCGATACTGATTTTAAGGAGCTGATAACCAACAATACATTCATTTAATATGCATTAAAAAGACTTCAAAATACTTGAATAATAGTTTTATGAAATACTTGAATAATAGTTTTAGATTGGGTTTTTCTGTTCATTTAAATTAACAGCAGAAATCCCTTCCCAGAATTCACAGAAATGTTATTGTTTCAGTATTGGAAATGATTTGTATAATAACATGCTATCTATATTTTAGGTTTGTTCAAGTATATCAATTTAGTCTATATTTTCTTTAATAATGACATGTCAGCAGTTTTTCACACATCTCATGTGGTTCTTTCTCAAAATACAAAACTAGTCTTTGAATATTGTTTCCTTATCAGTAGAATGTTTATTGAATATTGATAAATCTGTGAGACCACAATATCAGCAGACAGTATCGGATTATATGTTTTTCAGGCTGTAATTCATATTGTTTTAACTGTTTATTGTCTGTTCCATTCAACTACCAGAGAAAAACAGGAAACAGAGTTTAGCCCTGCTTGTTTGATTGTCTACTGATACCTCTGTATCGCCTCTCTGTGAGGTTTAATTCTTATTAATTCTTGTTAACACTTATCTATTTCACTTATCTATTTCAAGAGCACAACACCAACATATTTGCATATCTCAAAATATCAACGAAGGAGCCTTCAACACTCCTATAGATGGATAGTGACTGGTGTTAATGGTGCTCATGTGAAAGCATACAGTGAACAGAAGTGCCAAGTCTGATGAAGTCAGGTCAGGTCAGGCTCACCATAGCTTCCTGTGTCAGAGTGGAGGGGTCAGACACCTGTTTCTTCACCCAGGTCAACCAGGGCAGATTCCTGCATGTTTTTATAGCTGGCCAGAGCTGCCATTTTTACAGCCTCCTCTCTACACTGCAGGAGTGTGACACGACAAACTAATGACGCCAAGGCATTAGGTGTCATGACTCATGACTAAGCTCAATTAGATTTGACACAGCTGCGGGATCTATTTTTCTAGAAGATTCGGGAAAGGACATGCGGCCTTGAAAGAAAGATCAGTCACTGAAAAATCCCATTTACATTCAGTTTCCATTTTAAATCTCAATCTGATAGCTTGTCACACTGACAACCTGGCATAGACTGGCATCAGCTGTATCTGGTGCTGCTACTACAATTCAACAGACTATAAAATGTGCAGTACGTGACATCTTGAGACTGACACTGTAGAGCTTTGTGGTTTTTAATTATTATGCTGTAGCTCGAGCTCTCACCAGGACGGAATAAACTGAAGCAGGGTGTAAGAAAGTCTGACAGAGGGTGGACATATTGGAGTGGAACATCTTTTGCAACCACATAGCTAACTTGAGTGAAAAAGCACAATCTTAAGCGTGTCACAACATTATCACATGGGCATAGAAAGGCATACCAAAAACAAACTACACTGATTCCATCCTGGCTACTGTTGCTCTGTCTGGAAAGCTTTCAACCCCAGCATGTAATCTGTTTACAGTTACAAGCGTAGTTCATGACACTAAATCTAATAAGTTCGTTTAACAAGAAAGACTTTGTTTGCTAGCCATACTAGCCACATGCCTGGGATTTGGGACAGGAGATTTTTAACCCAGTTTCTATAACTTCCTTATTGTCTTTGGTTTAGGAAACGTTATTATTCTAGTACGTAATGTACAACTTTTGCACTCACGCCACTGTGACATGCTGTTGTAAACCAAGTTAAGACTGCATTGTCAGGATTTATTTCTTGAACTAAAGATCAAGGTATTTAATTTATTCAACAACAAGGGTTATTATGGTGTATTTTCAATATATAACCACAGTACCTGACTGCTCAGTAATCCATGCACATTATCCATTAAACCACTAACTAATCAAGCTACTTCTAAGCTGCAAGAAAATCAAATTGTTCTGAAGCAGCATGCTCAAAAATGAGGGGTGATCTTGTTCAGAGTACAATAAGTTCCCATAAGAATAAGAATAAGAATTCCAAGTGGGCCAGTAGTGCTTTGTGCCTCTTACTACAAGCTAATGTATAAACCCATGCATAAAAGTCCAAGAACACTCAAACAAACTATAAATGTCACATCCAACTGTGTATAGTAATTTAAGGGTTAAACCAACAACGCCCTGCGTCAAGTGGTTCAGCTCAAATTTACTGATTGTAACTCGTACAGTGGATAGAGAGCCGACGAAGCTGTTAGTCAGCTTCTTATTTTCTGTACCACCTTATATGATATAACTGATGCACCTTTTAAGGTGGAACAGAAATTCCATTAGGAAGCTATCAGCTGTGAGAAATTATATTCGGTATGATGATATGGTGCTGGCTAACAAAAAAGTGCTATACAGTGTTTTTACTGTTTTCACGTCAGTTGCATGAAGATGAACAGCAGCGACAAGAACTGCTTGAAACCAAGGTATGGGAAAGCTTGTTAAGGAAGATGGGGAGATATTAAAGCAGGTGGGCAGTAGCAGGATGTTATTTTGAGCTAAATGGCTAATGTTAGCATCATTTGGAGAAAACTGACTGTCTTATGAACTTGGATCAGATTTCATTTTATCATTTTCTAGATACCTTGTTTAATATAATATAAAAGTAGAGTATAGCACGACCTAGTATAACATAAATAAAGAGTAAGAAAAGAAACTGCACCGAAATACAGTTAGAATTTAAGGTGGCTTGTTGTGAATCACATTTCCTCCGGTTTGAAAGGCCCCACTCCAGACCTGGTGATGCCCCCTTCTGTTGCCCTGTGGTGCTGACCCTGATGCTAACACTGAACTCAGATAAGGGGAGTAAGTAGGCTCACACTGGAGTGCATGCTTTTCTAATTGTCACTATCAGCGAGAGTGTGTTGATGGCGTAGTATGTTCTGAATTCTTCAAAGAGTGTCAAAGTTTTTACACAAGTACCAGTACCAGTTATGCGCATGTGAAAAACGTGTGTGTGCGCACATGTGTGCGGGTGTAAGAGAGACTATCAGGTGAGGGGCTGTGAACAGAGACATGTCAGCGCAGTCAGGGGCTACAGCTATTTCACAGGCCTGGGAAAGCTAGGGGGCTCGGGCTGCAAAGCTAGGGGGCCTCTCTATCCTACATCACACTGTAAGGTCATCTGAAGTCCAGCCAGCCTCTCAGCTGATGGTGTGTATATTTAGAGCCTCCATGAAAGGGAGGAGGGGGTGCAGGGGCACCCTGTATGGGGCTACTCTCCAAAACAATACAGCGCCAGCACAGGGCAACTGCTCTCAAACCCATGTGTCTGCAGATGAGTGGAGGCCAGGCTGCCTCAGCAGGTGATGACGTCCCATTAATACATCATGCAATTGGCTAGGCTGGAACTGTATCAGTGGCAAGTTTAGCGGCAGAAGCTAATGAGCAAAGATCAAGGGTCACGTATGTGAGAGAAACCTGGAGATATAAGCAATAATGAAAATAATCAACAGACACAACCAGGAATATATTAATATAAAAGGCCTCATGCTGAAGAAACCCAGAAGAACTTAGTATACAGTAAAAGGTGATCAGATTGAGAGAGAGAATGTTGGTAAATTGTTGAATTTATATTCCACTTCTTTGATTCAGTGGTCATACAGTTTCTCTCAGCACATTAAAAACTTTGGTTGTTCATGAAATTTGGGTAGTCAGTTATCCCATCGTAGAGTCTCTCATCCATAATTTGAATCTGAAGAATTAGTATCGCTATTAAATTGTAATTAACAGATTGAATTAGGAATTCTTATTATATCATTAAAAATGCATGCAGTGCTTATGATTAAGAATTGAGTCAGTTGAAAATTTAACCCCTTTGTATTTGACATTCCCACTAATCTGTCCAGGTCTCTTTTACAGTATGTAATTACACTCAGTGGGTGAATCATGAACATAAATCCACAGAGCCATCTGCACATCAGAACTGTATGTAAGACACGTAGGGCGTGTGCAGTAAGCTCTCCTGTAAAATTACTATTCGCATGAAGCAATCATTTCGCACAGCTTCTGAAGCCAAATGCTTTTTTTTCCATGGACCTGAAAGTGGTCTTAGAGTGGCTACTTTGCTGTACTGGGCCTAATTTCTAACTAAGTTTTTTTCACTCTCCATTTTTCATCCCCGGGAGAACTCTTTGATCGATGAGGTTCATGCTAAATGGATCCAAGGAACATTTTCATTAACTTCTGCTTTCACACGCCCCCGTTTCTGGTAGGACCATAAATGGGTTAGCAAGGGGGAAATAAATAAATAATAAGAGTATTGGGCCAAATGGAGCCCTACTAAAACAAGTCAACTTTAGGAGGGAAATTAGAAGGCCTGGGGAGTGTAGTCAGCAGGTGACTGATCTACACTGATTAAAGTGGGTTTGATCTGGGGCTGTTACCTGTGGCTTTGGGATTAGCTTTGTCTATCTGCAAGGCTAAGGGAACAATCCGTCCTAACTGTCAGGCAGAGCTTCTGTTCAATCCTGACCTCAATCTGTACATGTGTATGTGTCTGTTGTGTCAGCGGGGGGCTGGCAAAGAGCGTTAGACAAAGACGCTGTGCTCCTCAGTGGAGAGGCGCGCACCTCTGTAAACATCTTCTTCATTAATGAATCGCCAAATCACTGCTGCTGCCACTGCGTTGAGAAGAATGGCGGATGTTGGGCTGGTGCGGGTAATCTGTTCCTGGCTCCCACAGCAGAATTTCAGACAGGCTTATTTTTGACAGAGCTAGTGAGAAGATTAGGCAACTCAACAGAGTTTATGCTGGATGTTCTCTCCATGCTTTAAAACATACAGATCCTATTTGACAGACATAAGTATCTATCTGTCATTTTAATGCACCATACGGCCATCAGTTGGACAGTGTGCCAATAGATGGAAATTATAATGCCAGTGCATGTCAGATGTCAGAATTAAATCACTCAAATAGCCTTCTGCCTGTGCTGTGGGACATGTGCAAAGATTTAGCTTAAAGGGTGCATTCTGGGGAAAAAAATGAATTTAGCTTTTTTTTAAAATGAAAGACTTTGAAGTAGGATGTAATTATTGAAGTTTCAAAACATATCCCACATACCAAGCAGAGGAAACATCATTTTTAAACCCCTTAAATGGCTAATGGGTGCAAAGTTTTAATATACACTTCTACAACCTAAGAGTAACTCAGCCAGCCTGCACTGTAGTGCATGTAGTTACTGAATAATGATGTAATAAGTCTAGTAAGCCTATTTTAGGTGGGTCAACTACCACTCTTTTCAGTAAACAGGGAAGGGATGAAAGTTTCTAAGGTGCTCAAAACCACATTATTCTGAAGCATACGCCAAACTCTAAAATAAGTGTCCTACAACACTGGATGGTGAGCTAGCCTGCATGCTCCTGTTTAGTGTGATATAGTCAGTCAGTTACAAAAAAGCTATTTGCATCAATTAACTTGGTATTTATCTGTAAGGGAAAACAGAGGTTGGAAAATGGCCAGGTAAAAATGGCTTATGGACACTTGACTCAAGATACAATAAATATAAACGATACAAAAAAATACAATCCCAGTTGAATAACTAGTTTTTGCACAAGGCCCAGGCCAGTCATTGGCCTTGGCATGACCATGTGTCAAGAGCCAAATGTTATCCCTTGGCTAACGCACACTGAATGAACACCATCACTCCATGCTGACATGCTTTCAGGCATGCTGTGCACACACCATCCACCTACAAGCAGGTTCACAGTCAGGGCTGTAGAGTTCATCAGAAAGCTCCTCATGACAGAGGAGAGGTGAGCTTTTACAGAGTTTTATAGAGTGGAGTGTTGGTAAATAAGTGCTCGTCTGTCTCTGAAAGGCTCAGTCTCTCTAGCTTTTTCCTCATATACAAATTGCATGAATAAAAGATGCTCAAAGAGGACTCGTAAAGAGTACACCTTTCACAAGCTCAGAATGCTCTGGACCCTACCTTCACCCATAAAGGTTAGAGGCCCGGCAATTTCATATTAGGCCTGCATATCAAATGTGACATATCAAACAAAGCCAACCCGTGCTCATTACTGAATTCATCACTTAAAAGCTCCTCCCTGCCATTCAGAAAGCCTAAATAACCAATGGCCTCATCATTTGTGACCACAGAAAGCAAGAAAGAAAGAAGAAGTGAAAGAAAGAAGAAATGAAATGCATTTACAAACATCTGCACCCCAGCCATACCCATCTATCCTCCCTCTGACTTCTCTCCATAGATAAACATCAGTCCATTCGCAGCCCTGGCACGTATGTGCGTCTTCGCTGAGGTCAGTCTTCAGCCTGGTGGTCAGGCCGGGACTGCTGAGACGTGTAGGCATTCAGACATTCAGCCATTTCTCCACCCAGCATGTCAAGCGGGACACGTCTAATTTTGAAGTGAGAAGCTGACATAAATGTGTCAATTACATAAAGGGTGGGGCTGTGTCTGATGCCCAGTGAGAATCAGCCTGGGCCCATCCAACTTCTTTCATTTGCTTGGACGTTGGCTTTCTGTTTCTATAAGCTGACAATGTCAGTCCACCCTCCAAATCAAAAAAGTTCTATATAGAACCATCTATAGCACATTCTCCATCAACCTGAAGAACCCCTTCCTAATGCAAAGGGTTCTTAGAGTGTTCATAGATTTATACAGAATAATTTTCTTTACTAAAGAACTATTGAAGAACCAATACAAGCCATATGCAAAGGAAAATGGTCTGAGGTCACTGAAGGAGCATGTTCCTGGGGGTGGAGATTAAACACAAAACTGATTCCAGCCATAGTTAGGACCACTCTTGAGTTCATCATGTTAATACACTGAACATTTATTGTGTTTTACCAAAAATTGCATTAAATGACCACAGGGAATCCAAGTGGAATAAGGAATAATAAATGATAGGCAATGTTATCATCACAATTGCATTACTGTGGGACCAGCAGAACCTAGAAGCCCAAAGCACTTTGCAACTGACAGTACTATATGGCAAAAATTTCCCCAAATCCAATCATGCTATGATTACACTTGCTCAGCTTTCGGGTGCTGTTTCAGTCCAATACTGCTTACAACTCCATCTAGAAACCCCTTCTCTTCGCTTGGCTAAAGAGATGTAAGTTTAAGGAATGGACACCTTCATCATTATCAGCAATATAGCCAGCGCGCAATTATTAATCACAATGCTTTTACTCAATGGTGTGAACTGGCAATATGCTCCTGAGGCCCTGATTGCACTTCTAAACAAGCTCTGATAGTACTGGCTATAATTACAGAGAAGATTTTTTTTGTTCCTGATGGGAAAAGAAAGAGGTGGTGAAGAAATGGCCTTAATTTAGCTGTAGCAGATGATAGAGTAGCATGGAACGGACACCTCCAGGCAAATTTAGTACAAATGAGTGTTTTGAATATCGCTGTTAATGCCTTAATCTCTTTAACCAAGGCCCATCTGCCTCTTTGGAAAGATGTCTTGTGGAAAAGCCTTATCCTACCACTTTGTACGTTTCCAATGTGTCCACGAAGAAAAACACACATTGGATAGGATTTAAAAAAAAAACAAAAACAAAAACAAAACAAAAAAAAAAGAAGTGCCAGGAGCAAGGGACACTGTGATTACAGGAGAAAAAAGCAAAGAATTATGCAAATCCTTGCAGCGTGAGTTTGAGACTTGCATTTCCATAGCCGGGTGATCAACCATATGCACAGTCGCACCAGAGCATTTCACTGGCACGGTGAGAAGCGAGTGATTTCTGTTTGTGTCGGTTCAGGCCTCTGTCTCTGCACAATACAGACGGTTGAAGTTCCTGTGATCCAAGTACAAATGCTTGTGGGATGCAATTATTCCCAAACCTCTAACCAAGTGCAACCTGTGGCATCTCTGCTTATCCTAGGTGGTGGATAAGCTGTGGCTAGATTTCGATTTCAATGATTTCTGTTACTAAGGAACACATAAAATGGCTCTTTGGTCACCAAAGACCAAGAAATACAAACAGTTGGAAAGAAAGTTCACAGAATTCTCCATCAGAAGGCTCTGGCACTGATCTTCTGCTTTGGATTAGAGCACTCATGCAGAGTGCAAATGCCTCATACTAGAGATGACACAATACCACCAATACTGATACAGAAATTGGAGCCTCAGCAGATAGCGGCACAAAAACCTGAAGCACATCAATTAAAATCAGCATCTAAAAGCAGGTTATCACTTCTAAAACACTCTCCTAGCCTCTATACTCTACTAACAGGAAGATGCATGCTACAGATATGACATTACACAATGTGCACTACTACAACAACAACAACTTTGTTTATAAAACACTTTTCATACCAAGGGCAGCTCAAGGTGCTTTACAGAGAAATTTAACAGTAACAGCAGATATTAAATTTAAATGCCAACAAAAACTGAACTGAATATTAATTCAATAAAAAGCTAAATAAAAGAAATAAGTTTCAAATCTTTNTGCTGTATTTGATACCTGCTTGTGATTGGTATAAACAGATATGTATGGTACTTGAGTGTGCTCTCCTTGATCTTTGGTAAGACTTATAGCTGTAAATGGAACATTTGTAGCTGTAAATTGAAAATTTTATGAACTCTTAACATATGCATAGGTTTGGTAATGCTAACAGCGGTGTACCCTTACGCACAAAATGAACCACTGTCTGCCACCAATCTATCTATGTAAACTATTAATTAAAAATCTATACTGTGTTTTTGAGAATTAATACAGCACCATAAAACATATTAGCCTTACCTGATTTTATGTGATTCTGTGGAATTATATACATTGGTGTGAGTGCAGAGAATAGGTTCATTCATGCAAGGACTTTTATTTTGAAGAGCCAGAATACAGGTGGAGTGGTTTTCTGGAGTAGAGCAGAGGGCTGTTTTCACATGCTAGCTGGAGAGGTTTCTAGCTGTGTTTGCTGCAGTTTTCAGCAAATTAAAAATAATACTGTGTAATGGATGGTAACCTCAAGGTGTCCAAACCTCTCCTAGAAACTCCAGATGTTGCAGTATTTTGCAGTTTGCCTTTATTTATTGCCTCCATTTGACAAACTACGCCCCACCCCCAAAAAATATCTGAATATCTGAAGCCCAAAATGAAAAACCAAATTCCCAAAGTTTGCATGAAGGCTCCAGCTGTGGGAAACAGAACTAGAACCAGAAGTTTCATTGGTTTTCTTTTTGTGGAAAATGACCTAGTTTCTGTTGGATGTGAAAAGAACAAGTCTCTGAAGAATTGTCAACTCTAAGCATTAGTCACCTGGGAGGGGTGTTTGCTGTGGACATGCATTATACATCTAATGAATCAACACACTTCCAGGCTTTTTATGTCAGGGGTAATTAACGTTCACTATACAAATCCCTTTGAGTGCTGCTCACATCAATTGCTCATATCAAACAGTTTCGATTGTGGGAGAAGATGCTGGCCTGTCTGTAGCATGCGTGTAGCATCCGCAAGTAATCCAAGAGCAAAGGAAGAAGGCCGTGAGGGGTCCTCTGGAGTCCGCGGTTGATTTCTGCATGAGTGATGGTGACACATAAGCACACACACATACGCGTCCCCAGCTGTGGGCAGACTAACACGGTCAGTTTTCTCCCCTTGCCTGCATGTCCTGCTAAAATATTAAGAAGCCACAGTGCGCTACTAATTCGGGAGTATTAGTGTTAGAGAATTAGAGACGTGTGAGCAGATTTTTTAGTACTTTTTTCACATCACTGATGCTTGGGAGTAAGCTGATTATGCAGTACACAATTTTATTGACTTTTTTGTTGTAAATTGGCTATTAAGCTTTAACACTAAGTAAACTCCCCAAATCCAGTCCTATTAGATTTCAGTTTTAAGCTATAAGGGGCTCTCCCACTGACAGAGGTATGAGTATGCAGTGGCTCAAGCTCCCCCCCAAAGACTCAAAAGCCCCCAAAACACAACATGTTGCCTACACAACATGTTCATCATCCATTATACATAAGCCACAAAAGATGCAGAGCAGTCTGTATGGATTAGCATTTAATGAGTCAGAAATACAGAGTTAGGGAAAAAAGGGAATAATCAGTGCCAGTAAAAATGCATATGCTGTATATTCAATGCAAAGATAAGGACAGTGTATGTGGACACGCATGTATCTCCCTATTCCTGGGAAAGCCAGTGGTTTGGGTGAATCTTCAGTTTGGAGGATCAATGCCACCCAGTCTCTCTGTGCTCTCTGTGGATGTCTTGTAAAGCTGTAACTCCTACAGCTCCAGAAGGTGCAAAAGCCAATTAGCTCAAATCTGCTTCACTGGCACATATGTCAACGTGACATGAGAGATGAGCTGACAGTAAACTCAGAAGGACTTCACATGTTTAGAAGCCACACTGAAACCTAACACTGATAATTAATGTGATCTACCCTCTTCCACCCCAAAGTGCTTTTGAAGCTGTCACCCAGTCATCAAGTGACTGATTACACCAGTCATTTCCACTCTGAAAATTCATCAGCTAGTTTTTCTGATTCTCAGGAGGTCAGTGACTGCTCTGAATCTCAACACAGTGCATTCAACCTGTCTTATTAATTTCTTCCATAAACAAGACAACCAAAGGTATTTTGAGGTAATTTTAGGGATAGTGCTTTTGCTTGTTTCCAATACCTATATGGATATTGATATTGAGTTTAGTGCTAGAGATAAAGTTGGTTAGAATTCAACAGACACAGACAATAGATGAATCTTTCCTGTAAATACATGCCCAAAACATCTCTCAACACACTCAATCCACTTTCAGCTCTTAGTTAAGGACACAGGCCTTCGTTTAGCGGACATCATGACTTGTGAAACTTGTGTTAACTGTGAAAATGAGTAAAAGTTCACTCTGTAACAGAACACAACTATTTTAGGCACTGTATACTATGTACTGTATACTGTATACTGACTCCCCTGCAAACTCCTAACTAACCAGGCATCTTGATGCTTGATTACATTTGACATTTTTATATTTTTAAACATCTTTAGTTAGAAATTACAACCTTAAACACTTAATTATAAAAAGAAACCACGTTCATTTGTCATAACACATCATAATGGTGCTCTACACTACATTCCTGGATGCAGTTTGAGCAGGTTGATAGATGTTTTGAGGATGCATGTTTGGAAAATATTTGGTGTGTTTTGACTTCTAATTTTTAGACTCGTAGTAAAGAACCAAGATTTAGATACTAAACACGTCTTGGACTATTGACTACACTGATACCCTATATTTTATTCATGAAGTACAGTGTTTTGAGAAAAAAAGTCTTTAAATAATGCTATGCAGAGTTCCTACTAAATGTCAGGTTCCCTGACTTTTCCCTGACTTTCACTGATTAAAAAGTTGAATTTCCAAGACTTACAATGAACAGAAAAACAGGCTGTCTTTGTGCTGAACAGACAAAATGAGCCACAGTCTTCAACCTCATTAATTTGTGAGTTTTCACTACAGAAACTCAAAGTTTCCCTTGCTTAAACAGGAAAAGCAACATTATTATGGGAATTTAGATCTTTCTGGCATGTTTGCCTTCATTAGCAGGTACAGGAGACCATTCTGTCTGTATTGACTAAAGCATCTGGCAGTTGTTGATGAGCAGGAAGGGGATAAATGGACGTGCAAAAATCATATAACCATAACCATCACTCTCACAATACAGGACACATACAGGACACTCTTAAAATATAATATTTTTATAAACAGCAAGTACCAATATACAAAATTTCCTGATATTCCATAATCTGGCCCACAAATTAACCAAATCTCCTGAATTTGATCATTTTTTTCATTTGATTTTTTTTTTTTAAACACTCTATACGTAACATACTACAGAGTTTTGTCTGCCATTTCGTACATGCACCTTGGTTGTACGTGCTCAACATCTGAATATACATTCCAGCTAAAAGATTAACAAGCGAGTTCCATCAGAAAGCGCAATGGGTACGGATATGAAAGAGAGTGGAGAATTTATAAAAGGAAAAAAACAGAAAGTTGTGAAGGCCAGCAAGCAGAATGCAAATTAGTCTGATGCCAATCCCCCCCTTCTGCTCTATGTGACTCACTCTCTCTGTGATTCTTTCAGTACGTCTGTCTCCTTCTCTAACTATAGGTAGAGAAAAGCATTCAGACAGTCTGAAGTATGCCATTGCATGTACATTAGTTACACCATAGGCTGAGGCACTTCTGGCAGGTATGTGCAATGAGCACTAAGAACAGGCTGGGGTTATTAACCATGCATACCACAGGCAGTGTTTGACAGCTGTATCCTGATGTCCATGTCCACAGACACATCACATCGGCTCCCGCCATCGCCTGCAATCAGCTTTTCACCGCCACCAATCCTCAGCGCTTTCATTTCATTATACAGTCGTTTTTCTCTGCAGTGTTTGGAAACCCCTTCAGAAAAGGCCACAGGAAGTCACGGAGAGGGTAATGGTTAAAATGTTAACTAAACACAATCACACAATGGAAATTATTACCGGGCGCTAATTCAATAGACGCCTGAGTCGTTCTATCATATGGTGGTTGAGACGGTTTAGCCAATATTCTCACACAGGAGAAATAAACATGGGGAGGGGGGGTGTAAGTGCAATAGATCTGAGAGAATTGACGCAGTAAACATGGATGTCCCTCAGGGCAATGCACAGCTTCTACAGATTCACTCAAAATGCCATAGAATGGCCTGAGCTCTATTGAAGTGTTTGTCTTCTGCTTGGAGTTTGCTCAGAACGGCCACAGTTACACCGTATTTCATCTCGCATCACTCCGTAGTCCAAACACTCTTCTCTATGAGATACGTAAAAAAGAATAAACCAATTTACATCGGAGCATGCTTGATGATGGTGTCTTTGCTCGATAATTATTTGTCAGTCTCCTAAAAAGCTTTTCAATGTTTGTATAAAATGGTCCAAATCAATCATGACCAAATCACTAGTGATTCTTGGTAACATTAATGCAGGAGGTAGTAAGGCACTGAGAGTGGACAAAATTAAACATACAATTATGCTTGATGTTTTTTATTCAATTTTTATTAAAAACACCAATAGCCAAGATGTTTCTCTCTTGGGAAGCAAACATAATTTGTTAGGGTAGCCAAACCAAATGTTTTGAGGGTGTTATTTTTTCTTCAGTAGGTTTTATGCTTTTAACGCCCACTCGGTGAGAACGAAGCAGGATGCAGGCACTTATAAAAGAAACAAGCATGATCTATCACCCATCCAGGAGCACCAAAGGCAGACAACAAAAGGGAGGCAGAACAAACTAGCCGAAGAGGCAGTCTGGTGGGACAGGCCAGGGATGTAGAGTTCATAGAGAAAGAAAGCAAAACAAAAACAGCACACAACAGCAAGAGCAAGGCACACACTGACCCGACCAGGGGGCAGTGAGAAACCGCAAACAGTGGCAGAGGACTGGACAAGCTCTGTCTCTCTCTTTCTTTCTCTTTTTTTTTCAATGATGTTTCCACTCACCAAGTCACTATGTGGGGGTCATATAGCTCCCAGCAGTGGAAATGTGCTGCAGAGTGTGGGGATGCGGTAATTAAGGGTCATCTGTATGTTGCTCTTGTTTAGCCAATTACATGTGCAAGGACAAAAAGTAGAGCAGGATGGAATGTTTCATGAAAAAAATCATCCCAGAGGAAAAATCAACTGCTTAAATATTGCTCTTTTATGGTTCCGGAGACTTAATGGGGATTCTCCTAAAATTAGAGACATAGATAAAGTTCAGTTGCAGTTTATTGTAAGTGCACTTGCACTTTTGGGCACTTTACTGAGATCTCTACTAAAATGCAAGAGACATGTAAGATTCCAGGCATCTTTAGCTCCGAACAGCAGGATACTGAAGCAACAGTCCTTTTGTAGGCTTAGCATAAATGTAGATAATTAGCCAAGATATGGGGTAAAGTTTGTTTCTTTAGTTAGCTATGGGTAATACAGTATGTCTATGTCACCCAAAATCTTTTTTTTTAATCTATTATATTACTCTTATAGCTCAAATGCAAAACAAAACAAGTAGTTTTCAGACACCAAATCTGACATTTGGTGTAAAAGGAATATTGTGTAAATTAGATTTAATTTTTTTAAGTGAACCGTTCCTTTATATCAGATGTCCAGTAATACCAGTTGATACTGAGGTCCCATAAGTTAACGGGCACAAAGAAAAATCCCACCTATAAAGCAGTAATATGTAGGGGTTTCATACTGTAACAGACACCTCCGATGGGATGAATATCATCTTATCGATACTGCTGTGCTGATGGTCATCTTTTTATTACTAATAGCAATTTAGGCTACAGCGGTAAATTTGAGCAAGGCAGTAGCTCCTTAAAATCAGCACTGGTCGGGCCTTGCTGCCTCCATTTCGAGTTCTGAAGGTCTTTAATTAGGCTTCAGAGGGCAACAGACAAAACTGAACCTGGTATGGTATTGTATCTCCTGTGGAATAAAAGACTTCTAATTTTGTCAACCACGCTCAATAACAAAACTGTAATGTTCACAAAACTGATAAAGAACTAATGAATTGCTTTGGATAAACGGCCTAGGCCTAACTAACAGCATCCTTAGACTCTGTCACCACTATCCACAACACAAAAACAAATTAAGTCGCAATTTCCATCATTCCCTACACACTCCAGCGCGATTTGGTAAAGTATCCCATTGGGCATGAATCAGTTCATAGTAGAACAGGGCATTGCGGGGGTGTGTTTCAGTGAGAGAGCTGATACTGAAGCATGTAACTCATCAGGAGCTACGCAGCGCTCAGGAAATATCTGTTACTGTAGCTCTCCTGCTATTAATACCCAACTCTCTTGTGGCTCTGGGCCCTGCTGAGAGAGAGAGGGAGGCTTGACCACAGGCTTGGTCAGCTCTACAAATAGGTCGTCAAAAGCCTTATAACTTTAAGCACGGGGGTTAATGTTTTTTTTTAACATCTGATTAAGATAAGTAAAGCTTTTATATCCAGCAGCTCTATACAATCTTGTGGCTTTTAATAGGTAAAATGCCATGGGCCACAAAAACACACTTATTTTTTTGAGACCTAAAATCTGTACTTGTTTAGTGAGGCATTATGAATCTAAATGGCACAGGTTGTTGCCATGCCTTTTATAGGTTATAAGAAGGCTGCTGATTTCTGGGAAGGCTGTTACATGCTCAGCAGAAGTGGAAAGGAACAGTATGTGACTCTATGACATATGGTATCTAAAGGCAGGTATACAAGAATACAAGAAAACACATTCTGTAGCCAGAATGGTACGCCCAGCTTAATGTCTTTATAGTGTGCAGAAGCTCCAGACATGGGTGCTTCTAGATAATAACAGAAGTCAGGCCAAAATTTTGGCCTTGTATTAACACACAACATTCTGATGGCAAGATCTTATTTGATTTTTGATGTTTAAGGGGTTAAGTATCTTCATCATACTGAGTTCTTTTTATAAGTTCTACAGATTTAACTTTGAAGACAATTTAACTGAATAATTAAAACTGCTACATTTGAAGCTGTGGACTTTTAAAAACTTATAAAATGGTGACACCGAGCTATAAGCGATACTAAAACAATATAAATACTTATACAGCATGCCTCCATTTTCATTCCCCTAAAAATGAAATATCAAGATGGTACAAATACTACAATAAAAATACATGCTAAATACTTACAAAAAAGCACAAATTTGTGGACATCTTGTTAAACTTTTGGTGCAAGATGTGGTAAAATCCACAGCAAAGCCACAACCCCTCTAACATTCACCCCAAATCCCTCTTCCAATGCTCTTTTCATGTCCAAAGTACAATAAAGAACACATGCAATCCAAGCTAACTAGCAAAACGCTATTATTAGCTAACAGGCTACATGATGCCTACATAAGCTTGTCTTGATAACTGATATAATACTATGTAAATGTTTATAAATGCCTATGCCCATATGCGCCATCTGTCATGCAACTGGTATTTAATTAACATTTAAGTAACCTTTACAGCAAATGATGCATACTGAAATAAGCATTTGTAAACATTTATGTAGGGTTATGTTATTGTCAAGGCAAGCTAATGAAGTTCCCATCCACAGTTAGCCAAAAACTTCTTATGGTTGACACTAGATGTAATGTCATAACAGGAATGCATGGGGACAACCTAAAAAGGCTTTGTGCTATGCTAAGTTTGACTTAAAGCACAAACTACAAGTTACTTTTGCCATTTTTTCATGGTTCCCACAAAACACAGCAAATATGAGACAATCAAAAAGTCTAGGGGGTGTTCTGGCAGTCTCAAAGACTCATTTGATCAACTCAATATTCATTGACATTGTTACACCCTTAGACAAAAGATCTTTTCGGGGTGAGAATAGGACAAAAACTGCATCTTTGCAGCCCTATGCTGGCAGAATGTCTCAGAATGCTGGCTCCCACTCAGTGGTCCTCTACCAGCAGTGCTACAGGTGGGCCCTCTCTTACTGCACAATTCACTCAAGAGCATTCTGTTTGCCTGAACATTGCAACTGAATGGGTTATATGTTTAGTCAAGTACTCTATTGTAATTCTCCAAAAAGAGGCCATCTAAGCTGGGCTCATGGGAAAAGAGGTTTGAGAGCGTTTGAACCGCTGGGACTGGCAAGCAGGGGAATATGCTGTTCATTTCAGCACATTTCACTGCCACTTTCACACAGTGTTTTTTTTTTTTCTTTCGTTTTTGCAGACAATGAGCAGTGCAGGCATTTCACTATGGCACATCTCTGAGAGCCTGTACTTAACTCTGAAGCTCTGTGTTAAGTGGTTGATGTCTACTGTGATGTTACGTGACTGCTGAATTCAGCACTGTGACAGTGAAAACAATGCAATGCATAAACAGAGCGTATAAATGCACAGGCACACACGCATAAGCAGATAAAGGTCCATATCAACCTTCCTGTCAAGACCAAGTCACCCTGAGCCATGTTATCCTGACTTATTGGTTCATGTATAGCAGATGCGTACAAACGTCTTATGGATTATGGCTCAGTGTCCATCCACTATCATGATATGGAGTCGGAATTTCCTGTTGCATGTTTTAGCACCGTAATCCAAGTCTCTTGATTTTCATTCCACTGCCATGAAAGGAGGAGTGCATATTACTGCAGCTGCTGATGAGGCCATTTGTTCTGCTTTGGCTGCTTGAGTTACCCTCTGCTTGCTCTCCAGCATTAGACTGCCCATATGGAATGCATGGTGTTTATGAGATGCAGAAAGTTGGCAGAGAGTCAGGTTAGATGGAAATGCCAAACCTCAAGCACTCTATTGTGCTGCACACTGAGAACTAGGCAGGAAATATCATATACCCATTTCCCATAGTATGGCTCTATTATTAGGTAGGTGACCCTGACCGTAGAGAGCTTCCTGGTCAGTGAACATGACAGTAGTATTAAAGCATTACGTGACCTATCCATGCTCCATGCACAAACGCTGCAGCAAGGTTGCACGAACTTTCCAGATTGCTGGCCAGGATCCCATCCAACCTAATAAATTTAGGTTGAAATTTAGATTCATTACATAACATTAAGTGACTAAATTATGACGCAACATTACCCAGCTGGACTATGTTGCTGAAGTTAAAACTAACAACTAATTTGCCACCATGCTAACATCAGCTCAAAAGCAACACAAAAAAAAAAAAAAATTATAAACTCAATTTATTCTAACGGTCTGAACTTCCCCCAAGGAGTCACTGTTTGGGTTACATGAAAGTTAACTTAGGAGATGGAAAAAAATCTTATAAAGCAAGTTAGTGGACAATTATTTATTTAAATTTTTGACCATTTCCACCAGTCTATTCATCATGAAATTGTGCAATAAAATAAAGGGTGGTTGGCACTTTGAAAACAAAAAAATGAATATCAAAAAAATTTAAAAAAGGCCCAAAATGGAGATACAAGCAACATAATGTTCTGTAAAGATGCCAACAGTCGTAAAAAAGAACACATCTATGTGTGGAACATGGATAGTTAAATTGTGCATGAATAGATCATACAACTCGAACTATATTTACACTCCAAAACTCTTTGGAGACTACATATTATAAGGCATTGTTGTTGTGCAAAAGCATTATTTAGTGTATAGTAAGCAAAAACTGTAAGAAAATAAACTAATGACAAAAACCCAACAACAACAGGGGTCTTGCAGTAACCGCCCCCGCAATCCCGTGACCTAGTTTATCATTAAAAGGGTTACTTGATCTTACTTTAATGCGACACCTTGCACACGTTCTCCAAAGCTGAAAAGGCAAATTCCATTCCAATAGCTTCATGCTATTCGTCAGTCTTTATCAAGATGACAAGCATGAATACATGAAGCATGCAATCCCCGAAAGACTGGACGCCTGTCTCCTTATGCTAACTGCGGGAAGACACCAAATAAATTAGTCACTGCTGGGAACAATGCCATGGGTTCTTTGATACAGATATAAATGTTACTTACATAAAAGAACTCCTTCAGTCTAAATCGGTCCTCTGTAATTGAAGTGGAACAGATCGGAACTGAACGACTCTTCAAGATTCAACCTTCTATCTCAAAGAATAAAAGAAGAATGGGGTCAATGATTCAAGGAGACTGACTGTTTGATTGTAGTACTGAGATTTAGACCATGATGCCATGCTGCACTATGCAGGTCCAATTAGTGGAGTATGCTACTGTGAATCCATGCTGCTCATTAGTCAAAAGAGCAGAAACAAAGCCATTGCTTCATCTTTAATGGTGTGGCCACACGGTATGCACGTGGTCTCTTAAGAATAGGTCATGTTAACTCCAGTGATCTGGGACAAAGTCCTTAGCAAGGCACGGATGCTCCTGCAAAAAGCTCTTTTTGTCTGCACTGCTTGCTTTACTGCCATCACGAGTCTCTCTTTGCAGGAGGTTCTTAAGTTGATCAGACTATCAGCCCTGAAGAGAAAACAAAGGGAGGAAAGTGATCAAGCTGATGTCTACTCTGTGTGAGGTTCAGGGGGCCTTTTATCAGGAAAATTTAGCTTTGGATCAGGCCTGTCACAAGAATGAGTGATAGACTGACAGCCATGTATAAACTCATTAGCCAGGTGACTAGTGCTCTAGTCAGGAAAGCAGTTTTTAAAGCAGTTACATGTTAAAGCAGTTGATTTCCCCCTTACCCCAGAGGTAGCCTATTACAGAAGACACGTTTGGTGTCTGGATTTTGCTTCTTTAGTTTAGCTATAATCTTAATGTTACTAACAAATAAAAGAAGTCAATAATCACCCAAAACTTTCCCATAAACACTTCTCTTAATCCACTCATTCAGGTCTTCATTAAGGCCATGCAGACCTGTCGGTGAGGTTTAAGGCACAGTAAAATTAAATATATAAAAATGAACAAAACTTTTAATCATAAACATATCACTTCATTTGTAACAGAGAAGATCTTTAAATAGAAAAAAAAGAAATCGCAAACATAATCCATATGAATATGCATGTGTGACAGTCATGCACACAAAGGGCAGTTCAAATTTGCCATAATACCAGGCATCTAAAGTGGGCGCCCGTTGAATTCAGCTGCACGGTGAAGTTCATGTTCATTTTCATAGTTCACAGTAAACCATACAGTGCTATAAACCACACTGCCAACTCTGCACAACTAGAAAAGATTTGGGCGATCATTGGCTTCTTGTGTTTAGCAGCATTAGCCCTGTATCTCCAGTGCTAACCTAAAGAACCAGTGTTTGGACACTAAACATGTCTTGGCAGAACGAGTGCCAAGTGAAAAATTGCATATATTTGCCAAACCACTCATTTAATGCAAAGACAGGTGATCTGTGCCTCTGATTAGAGATCTGCAACATCTTGCAGTGTGGGACTAAATTTCATGCACAGGAACAGGCAGTTAACCATCCCAGCGCATGTGCGAGAGTGGGACAACATATGCAGGTAGAAAAATCATGCAAATGATTAAACAGTCTATATAAAATAATAATATTCATGCAGTAATTAGCATGTATAATTAACATAACGGGAAAACAGCTAAATAATAAGAAAGAAATAAACTCATTTTAAACAGCTGCAAAGCATTCAATCACTTGAACAACACACTAACTGCATTATTGTGCTATAGAAATGGCAGAGCCTTTGGATGGTTAGCTGGCTGTTAAAAAAGAGCTCTAAAGAAAGGCCAATAAACTACAACTACACCGCCTAAAGGCAAGTCTGAAATATGGTCTTTTTAGCAATGATTATTTTGGAAGAAAATAAATTAAGCATATTTGTCAATATTGAATGTCTTTTTACCCATGTACAGGACTGCGGGCAGGAGCAGCACAAAATGTCTTCGTTGTGGGTGATGTGACAAACGATGCCAGTTTTTGGTGGGAGTGCAACAAATTCTAACGGGGGAAAAAATCAGTCCCATGCAGACCTCCACCTTTGGTCTTTTACAGTGGACTGTGCCTTCCTCTGCAATTCATAAGACTCAGTGAACTTGACAGAGTGCTGAGTCAAAGTGTAAATGGGAAACATTTCCACATTTCCTTTCTGCTTCATGGAATACACATGACACAAACATTGTGCTTAACTAAGCACTTTCTAAACCTATTCTATTGATTCGCTGTGAGCATTACACATGTAGGTCTCTAAGCCATGGTGATATGGGGGTGGTGTGGATATATCTTTTTTCCATTTCTTATCAGCACTGGTCCCCTTGTACATACTGTACAGATTCTGAACTAGGTTATTCCTGTCTGGGAGCCAAAAATAGAAACAAATGATCATTAGGGAATCTCACTCTTATGGTGCATGAGCCTTGTAAATAAAGCCAAGTTTTATGTTCTCTTCAGCGATTCTTGAAGGGGGAGGGCGTCTTTGCTGTCAGCACCCCATGAAAAATCAAGCTGTGATGAGTGTTAACGTAACAGATAAAAGCGGCTTTTGTTCCTCTACAGTTGAGGAGTAAGAGCACTAAGGTAAAGTGAAGTTTTCTCTCCTAAGATGTGGGTAAATGTGTTTAAGCAGCAGCTCCCTGTAGTCTAGTGCACAAGCTTCAGAGCACATTAGAGAGGTCTGAAATGGGGCTGAAATATTCACGGAGGGGCTGAAAGGAGCTCAAAAAGCAGCTTCCAGGTATTCCTGTCATCTCTCCTCCAGATTGGGTAAGCACTCAAAAGAACATGCCTCGGGTTACGGCTTTCCGCACACATCGCCCTCTCGCCAGCTGAGCAGTCTCATCACACCCGAAAATTTGGTGAATGAAACTGAAATGAAACTTGCTGGCTGTGTTGGAAAACATGCAGAGGAGTGGAGGAGTTTGAGCTCCATCAAACACATAGATGCAAAAGTTGTGAGGCTGCCAATTAAGCCAGCGGTCATGAGCAACACGTGAGGATCTGTGTCTTCTCATTGCAACCCCTCTTTCCTGAGGCATCTTCGGTTACAGACCCCGCTCAGCTGTCTTTGGGTATTTCTGGAGAATGGCGTCCTAAATTACCCTTGGCACAATTATTTAATCACGTGGCCTACATTAAAGTCCTTTCTGGTGCATGCTTTGACCCTCACTGATTGGTCATTATTTGAATTGCAAAGTCAGTGGCGTAATGGGCCATAAAGGTTAGGCCTTCTATTTCTTCTGACCTATTTCAAATGCTGTTTCGAGCTCTAGGTAAGATTAGCCTATAAATGCTTAAATTTTTACATACAGTACTGGGTAAAAGTCACAGACCACCCTTTTTTTTAATTCACGTTCCAGGCAAAACAGCCATTTTGGAGGAGATCAGATGTCAACCAATCCAGGAAAGGAAAAAGAAGCTCTCAAAAGCTCTGTCCACCCTTCCACTGTGAGAAGACAACTGGACACTATGAGGTTGCAAGGACGTGTAGCTGTTAAGAAGCCACTACTGAGAAAAAGAAATAGGCACATAAGAAAAACCTCCAACAGAGAAGCTACTAATGTTCTCAGAACAATGGACTGACCACTCAACGCCACTGAATGTATTTGGCTGCATTTTCTGTTTCTTGCACTCCCAAGAAATACCAAATTGTAAGACTGAGCTTCACAGCTGTGGAAAAATATCTCAGCAAATTTCTTTGAAAAACTGAAAAAGTCTCTTGAAAAGAACAGAAGCTGAAAGAGTGGACAACACAGTATAATTTTCCTTCCAAATGGCTTTTTTCTATAAAACATTACTAAGTTGTATGCAATGGTTGCAATCTGAATAAAGGAAGGGTGGTCTGACTTTTTCATAGTACTGCATAAGAACATGAAGTTCATTCTAATCTTGGAGCTGCAAGTTCTAAAACAACTAAATCTGACCTTAATAAAACCTTGTGCATTGTGGCTGAAATAAAATAGGCTCTGTGCTTGCTAATGCTAATTACAAGAAATCTATTAAATTAATTGTCTAAAGCGAGTCATTTAGTATAAACAGTATCTGCATTGTAGGCACTTGGCTTAAAAAGTTTGTGTCAGCAAAGTTCGGTTTATAACGTGGCTTGACACTGAGAAAACTGCACTTTTTTTTCTTGGGTAATCAACAGCCTAGTGTTATTTTTTTATTGCACATTTGTAGCAACACCATTAAACCTTTACGGTTCCTGCACATTCCATTAGAACAAATTATTCACGCAAATTCCTTGTCTGCATAATCAAAGGTAGTCGCAAGGTGAGAATGTGTCATGAATGGTTTGTGGCAAATTGCTTTCTAATAAAGAATAAATCATTGAGAGGATGCAACACCTTGATGAAAAATTATTCAGAAAAAAAAAAGAATTCTCCCCCATTATAATTTTGATTGGCTCTTCACAGTGACAAGTAATTCTTTGCCCACCTGTTCTTCGCTAAACATGACTGATGAACCTACCTTTTGATATCCTGTCTCAAACAAGGGGGACATCGTAACTGTGAGACGGAGAGAAATGAGTGACTTGATGGGTTCTGTCAGGGAAAAAAAACATTAAGAAAGGCGAAAGCCAATATTTGAATTACTTGGGCGGAAAGTAAACAGCACATGATGGTGCTTAAACAGTGGACAACTGTGATGCCGCTGCAGTTTGGCATGCCAGTCCGTGTCAGTGATAAAAGCAGGTATGGTCAGATGCTCAGAGGGCTGCCAATCATTGTGTCTGATGGACAGTCTAGCCTACAGTCAGCTTGAGATGCCACTCTATGCTTGACTAGTCTAGGAAACAGGTATGGAACAAGACGGACATCCAGGCCTGCAAGTCTACAGCTCTGTGCTCTGTGTACTGACTTTCCTTTTAACTACATTACAAGTACACAGGCAATAAAGACCTACTAGATGAAGAAATTCACCCCTAGAATAGCTTTCCAAAGATCCACAGACATACAGAGCTAATACTGACAGCTGAATGAGAAAAGCAGTGGCAAAAACATGTTCTTAAGAGTTGTGATACCATAAATGTTCTCCACAGCAGTGAGGTCATGTTCCAAATGAAAAGGAAAATGAAATCTCCTCACGGATTAGGAATTCTGAATTATCCCATACAAATCTTCGGACACAATGTGTTACTGTTACATTCTGTGCTTTGGCATAAGCCAAGCAAAATCACCTTTAATATATACCGAGTTGACTTTGTAAGCCAGAAAAACTTTGGCACATACTTAATGTCTGCTTTTATTAAACTTGCTTTGCAGCTAAACGTGAGGATTAGTCATACACACAGCAAAAGAGTGTCATACACTTTCACAAGGTGAAAGTCCTAGGTGTTGACTGGGAGTGATGGACGACGCCTTGTTAAAAGAAATTCCGTCCTGTAACGCCATTAGATGCTGATGGCTATCCAAAGTTCCCTCAGATGTGGCAACTCATAAACATATAAAATTCACTCTTGTGTGAAGTGCAGGAATCTACAAAGCAAAACGCTCTTTTTATGTCTGGTTTTATTGACAGTAATTACAGCTTGGAGTGAAATGAGAAGAAATAGGGCTGTTTTAGATTTTAAAGGACAGAAAAGGTCGGTGGGATACTGATAGAGTTCATGTGAGGCTTGCCATTTGGTATTCTGTTTATGTGCTCAAAGCCTCCCCAATTCCTCGAGAGAGACAGTTCAAATATAGTCCTCTACATATTCAAATAATGAGAGCTGAATTCAGATATGGAAAGAGAGAGTGCTTGGACATACTTGAAGAGACTCTGCAGCCTTCATATATATCATTTTATATACGACCTCAGTCTGAACCAAATAAAATGATCCTCTTCTAATAATAGTCCTTAAAATAATCATGATTCACTGTTAGCACATTCTGTCCACGTATAGACAACGCACCCTAGAAGAAAGCAGGATTCTCCACATATAAAGAACAACAAACCAGTACCTTCGATAATGGTGCAATCATTAATATATGTCCTAATTAATCACTGTGTCTGGTTCTCTCTGATTTGAGCCTGTCTGGAAAGGCCTCTTGTCACCGTCAAGAGTGGAATGCAGTCCCGTCCTGAGTCCATTCTCATTCAGACAGTGAGCGCAAGTCTTTCCAAGATGACAAAGAGGCCCCTATCAAAAAACTGCGTGAGACCCATTTCTTGAATACATGATGCCCTAAAGGCCAAATCAGACTGACGTGTTTTGACTCCTTAAGCCCCAGTTCCCTGGCTCCTGAAGAAGGAAAGGGGAAATAAGCATGAACATCTTATCTGGGCCCATGAGGCTTTGAAGGGAATTCAATCAAATCTAATAGAATCAATTGAGGCTGGCGCCCAGGGGAGATGGCGTGTAGATCTTGTCAGTGACTCTGCCTGGACTTTGCAGCCCTTGTCCTCTGGAGGATCTGACCGAGGGCACAAGGGGGAGATTGGCCTTTGATAAACTCAGCTGAACAGCATCAGGGTCTCCCATGATCGCCCCAGTAAAAGTCTCACATGGTCACCGTTTAAGTGACTTGGGGTGAACTTCCTCTTTGGCCAACTGTGAGGTTGAAAGGGGTCTTCTCTTTGCTGACATCATGCAATTAAAACCCACACCTTCATTAATTACATGGCAAAAGGCTAATTCAGACAAGCTCCACTGTCATACTTAAGTATCAGGTCGGGGGAGGATGCAGAGGAAGTGTGACACAGAGTCATCGATTTCCTGTGTAATCTGCTTTGGGGTGATGCAGAAAAGTGCTGAGTAGTGCAAGTCGGCACGCTATTCTAACAATCCACATTAATTCACTGGTAAGGTGTGGATTTGCATCAATTTGTCTGCCGGGGGGAAGTTGAGGAAGCACCATGCGGATCGCCTTGTCAATCAACTTCTCATAGGTTCAGGCGAATCACCATTGCACCAAAACAGCCATTTTCCTATGGCAGAAAAACTGCAGGAGATATGTATTTTTCTATAAAAAAGAGTATAAAGTATAAAATCACATCTATCACTATTTCTTTTGGTAGACCACCAAAACTCTCACCATTAGATAAGAGAGATAAGATCTTATTATTAAGAAAGGGGAGAAAATTAAGCTCCACAAGCGTTTCTGCCTAACCCTCCATTGTAAGAAGACAACTCTACACTATGAATCTCAAAAGATGTGTAGCAATCAAGAAGTCGTGACAAAGAAAAGAGGAAACAAAGAAGAACACTGATTACTGATACTGCACAACTGATACTGTCTCGTGAGTAAGGTCTAAAGAGCCTAAATTTGGATTGTAAGAAGATAAAAGTGCAACCAGCTAGTAAGACTTAACTTTGGAGGTGTTAATGAGAAACATGGAAAAGCATCCCTGCAGACTTTTTTGAATAACCGAAAACAAATCTCTCAATAAAAGAATGGAAGGATGGACACACTAAATACTGTAGACTGGTCAGATTTGAGCGAACGTCATCCAGTTCTGATCCCGTACTTACAGCAGAGTTGATTTCTCTGGTCATTTCACAGCACAGCTATACACCTTCCTTTTCACAATGGTCAAACCAAGAAAAATCTGAGTACAAAAAATGGACTATTACACGCGAGCTAATTAAGGAACAAATGCAGTAGCACATTTTTCGAAAAGTGTGAACAGCTTGTGAGGCAGGCAGGGTGAAAAATCTCCCAGCACACTAGGACACGGTCAGTTAATATCAACGAATTACACATGACAAACAAATAGATTAAGTGCCCCATATTGTGGATTGGGGTGAATCATCGCCTTACATTTCAATGAGTTTGTGGGCCTCTGAGGCTCCAAAATATTCTCATCAGTGAGTGGCTGTAGATGAAATATGACTTCCTCCATATGCATGCATCCTCGCAGCAAATAACAAGCCGGATTGTTGTTACGGCGGTGGGCCTCTGATATGTTAATGAAAATAGGTTTTATCAGGGAGAAGAACTAGACTGAATGAATGACTGCTTCATCCTGTTATGCTGAACATTTAATCTCGCTATTTATACCGCTTCACAAAAGTCAATACAATTGTTGTTCTTTTGACACAGATTTGGTGCTTCACTGAGCTTCCACTGTGTCCCGAATGTGCAGCCATGAGGTAATTGCGTTAACACTGAGGAACCAAATCTTCCCAGTGGTGACCCATGGGCATATTACATCAGCCTCTTCATCATGTTGGCCAGATCTTGGAATCAGAAATACAGGAGTGTTACTGGTTCAGTGCATCTGCCATTACACATACACCGTGACAGACGTAAGCACACCAAAAATATCTTGGAGAACGTCCCCTCTGTCTTGCCTGAGGTGCTGGAGCTGACACATTAAGCAGGATTAGAGCAACTAATGCAGCACTTAGTCTCCACTACAAGATCTCAACCAGCACTGGAGGACACCATTTATCACATCATGTTTGAAATGAAAGTGTCAGAAGATGGAACCTCTTGGTGGAGAAGCTGCCTTAATTTTAAAATCATAAACATCTCACAGTCTGTGTTTCCTTGGTTAACCTCCGTCTGAAGGTAGGGAACGATTCAAGATGACAGATTGGGTTTATTAATCAGTTTGGAGTGAGAAAAGCAAACAAGTCCTCAGCTGCAGAGATGGAGGATAGAGTAGAGCTCCTGCCAAAGGCCCTGAGGCTGGATTTAGTCTTAATAGGGTGAGGCACCGGCACAGAGTAGAGCCCGGAGGGGGAATCAAGATAGCCCTGCTTCAGGTCTGGCCAGGCTGCAAAATCCTAAAGCATAGTCCCCTACATTAGTGCCTCAGCTTAGCTGTTACCAGAGAGCAATGGAAGATTTTTTTTTTCTTTGTAAAAAAAAAAGTTGCTTTTGGCTCCACACTTTTGTTCTGTAGTATTTCTATGTAGTGGAAAAACAATGAGGAACACAACGGACTAACCGAGACATGAGTGCTTTTGATTTAGGCATATAAACGGATATACTGTAGGTGCCAAAGGTAAGCGAGGAACCAGCAGCCGCTCGCCTGCACAAAGCCCCCTGGAGTGAAACATATCCCAACACATCCTATGAGCTAATGAGGTCTGCTGCAGGGATGTAGAGATGTGTTAAGCACATAGACAGAAAAGAATCAAAACTGACAGAGGTGTTCATATTGCAGTGACCTCTCTGGATACACAGGAAATAGACCTGCGGTAGCTGAGTTAATGAAGTTCTATGTAGAGAATGTTAAACAAACTGTTTTGTGGAAGACAGTTATACAGTTACATCCTACTCAGTTGACACTTGATCCCTCATGCAAATTCAATGATACCGCACCAAAAGAGAATCAGAAATGTCCCTGCTCTGCTAACAATATTAAATATTATACATTGCCTACTCAAGTGAATATTACATCGTCTTAACTGAGGACATATCCAGCACAACTCCTGGTGAAGGCCTGGTTTTCCAGAAGCACTTTTTTTCAGCAGTGGGAGCATTTAAAACAATACTCAGACAACCCTTTAACAACATACACTGGAAAAGTGGGGCAATTATTTTGAAGATGGCACAAAACCACTTTACCAATACCAATACTGAAACTTACACTAAACAAAACAGATACAATATATCTTATTTAAAAATAAGTTTTAAAATGAGAAAAGGTCTAAAAATTGAATATCCTGCTCAAACTTCTCTATTACCCAAGAAGACAAAACAACATCACATTGCATATTGTGAATATTTGCTATTGCAGGCTATATTCATTAGAGGGTTAGACCAGATTTTTGCCCCTCTGATACCTGATCCAACATTATCTGCTAAGTGACAAAATTTAATACCCTTTATGGACTGATATGCCATCTCTAACTGGGCACAAAGGCATAGAGGAGAGCAGGGCACAGGCTAAAATAAAGCATGGACATTTTATGTAGTTAAACTGGTTAGAGAACAACATTTTTCAGTTATATTTATCCATACCAATTCACACTCACTGGAACGTCATCTTGATGGATATTTCTCCAGATTCACCCTGGTTTAATACCACTACTAGTTAGTGCATGTCACCTCACAACAAGAAGGGCCTGTAAATAAACTAGATTTAAATTTGATCAAGTTGATATTTGCTCTTCTCTTTGGTGGGCTCTCTCTTTACTGATCATATCTACATTGATAAATACTTTATAATTTAATGTATTTAGGATAGAAAGGTTGTCTGGTCCAAACAACATAGAGCTGTATGGAATTAATTGTGTTGTTGTTGAAATTACCAGATTTTCTTTAGCAACTGTTACAATTAATTAGCTCCTGTAATGTTTGCACTCATTTTAGTTGAATTGTTCACAAATATTAGTTGTTATTGCAAACTGCATGTTTTATGTATAGCAGATATGTGTAGGTTATAAAAATATTAATGGACATGTAATTGAAGGTTCTTCTAGCAAAGACAGCAGTCTATATAAAACCATGTACACTCAAAGAACCATTTGTATGCTTGTTGTAACAATAGTAGAACCCTGTGGAACCTTTTTTAGAACCTTAGACAACTCATTCTCCATCAGACTAAAGAAACATTTTATCATACAAACAATGTAAGCATGCAGATGGTCCTCTGTGTGTTCTTGGTTCTGTATAGAACCACTGTTTTTACTAAAGAGCCCTTTGCAAAAGTCTCTTTTAAACATGTAGTCTAAATGTAATAAAATTATTAAAACGATTAAATATATGAATACATATTTAAAATGCACACAATATAATGTTTCACACGTACATTTAGCAATAATAATATTATACTGATCATTATACTTTATTTATATGGAAATGGTGTATGCACTAAAGTAATGTAACTTGCCATTCTTCAGTGTAATCTTGGAATGACCTTTTTTGAAAAGTGTACTTGGCCCTGAGAGCAGAGAAATTCAAGCATCATCATCTCCCTCTTCAGCATGTACGTTTCATTTCCTTCAGATTACCAGTCGAAACTGAAGGTTGACAGTGCTTATGGTGAGAATGGTCTTGTGAAAGTTGTAATGTTAAATCCTCCACAGCAAGGGGGATTAGGGAACTTTCATGTACTCCGAGCATGGCAGAGAATAAGATAAGGAGGGAGAGAGACAGAGAGAGAGAGAGAGAGAGAGAGAGAGAGAGAGAGAGAGAGAGAGAGAGAGAG
>CM067486.1:19979998-20015618 GCA_034552555.1 Semaprochilodus insignis
GAGAGAGAGAGAGAGAGAGAGAGAGAGAGAGAGAGAGAGACAGACACACAGACACACAGACAGACAGCGTGAGAGAGAGACAGAATGGTAAAGCAATTGCTTTGGAACCTTGCAGTGAAGCCCTGCAGCAAAAAAGTGGCACTGTGGGGTTGACGTGCAGTAAAGTTCTGCAATGGTGCAGCACAGGCCCCCAGTCTATCGGGGCACTCATTTGTCAGCTACAACCCATTTCTCCTGCCAAAGAAACTTGAGACTGCTCTCTCTGAGACTCTCTGGGTTTTCTCCATAGGCAACCTACTCTTCCAACATTAAAAACAATGTCAGCCCAGGTGATTAAATCGATGTGATTGTAATCTTTTATCGCCGCTGACCAAATGGTAGATAAGCCCAAGCATTCCCAAAAGCAAGCGCGACGATTTATGAATGCAAAAGCAGGCACTGCTGCAAACAAAGGAATGGCATTGATGCCTTCTAAGAGCCTCCATGCCGTTAGAGCAGGCTGCTGAGGTGGCAGTATTCTTTGAATAAGAATGTCAAATAAGGGTTTGCCTGGGATGTGATAGGGGGTTGATGGCGATGTCCTTTCTTCTTAGCTAGTAGGAGGATGGAAATGCGTTCTGTGGTGACGTTTCAGCCAGGCAGCAGATTAAAAAAATGAAGGGAATGGATAGGGGGAACGTGGCTAGCATGCAAATCACTGTCAATACAGCCAACACCCAAATACCAACATCCAAATATCAATTACTACCTCAGCCAAAACACAACAGACATCACCATGGTTCATTTCAATGACTACTGAAGGGCCCCATTTATTCTTCATGCATTTTATCTCCCCCCTTAGTCCACTTATAATGTTTGTGTTTTCTGATGTACCGAAAACAGCTATTCATTCATTAATTCATTTTTACATGCCCATTTTCCAACCCCTCTTTATCACTCCAGATTAACCGAAGTTGTTTTTGTTGCTGTGTCTTTAAGACTAACATATGTAAATGTGCTCTGTTCTGATTAAACCTTGTATAGTGCCCCTTTTACAAGTAGTCCACACTCAATCGCTCAGTTTAACTTCAGCATGAATGCAGACTGTTTGGACTGTGGAGGGAATTGTACATTGTCCATATCATTTTTTCATGATATACGTCCTTTAATTTTGTGTCTAAACAAGCAGGCTCACTCCACTTATAGGCAAAGTAACATCATCCACCCCCCAGCCTATTTAAAAGACATAGTAATTAACACAGTCTAGCAGTTCGATGGCCATCATTTGGTCAGCCAGATGAGAAGTTAGTTGGGTCACTCAACAGGAGGAATCAGCCTCCTCAATCCTGATCAGAGCACAATGTCATCCAGGCCTGTACTAAATGCTCTAATCTGCGCTGAAGCTGCCCAGCTCAGACTACGCTAATCCCCATAAGAAAAAGGAGCCAGATGGTTAGCAACAACTGCAGGAGCCCCACAGAGGAGCACAGCGACATGCCTGTGGCTCCTGACGCTATTTACCTTGTGAGTCAAGTTACAGTAGTAAGCCGTGGATAGAGGCAGCAGGCAGGAGCACCTGGCTCTGCGGTACTAAAGAACTGTACTCTGCAGGGGATGGGGTGTCAGAACTGAGAACTCCGTGGAGCAGTAACCTTGCAATTCCAGGAGTGCCAAAGCCAGAGCAGCACTGTCCCAGGGGTGTCAGGATACAGAAACGCATGGTCCCCAGTGCTTAATAACCTTATTCTCTACCAATAGGGGACACTAGATTTCAGCAATAAGATGCTATAGATAATTACTGACATTTAATATTTTCTCAACACTGAAAATACCTGTATGAAGCTGTATCTCTGAACAACTGCTCCTTAGAGGTATAGATACAGGCAATATGATAGTTATTATCTTAATAAATTAGATCACCATATACTTTTCTGAGTATGTCATGGTCATGGGTGTCATCAGTACTCAACAACAGCATGTTTCATTACAAAGAGAGCATAATCACTCCTGTTTGGATTTATTGAATAACACTTATAATTTATTAAACCCCAAAATGCAAAACACTTTGAGTGACTGATTTTGCGTATCATGAACGACTACTGTCATATTATATCATTGACATATTGTCCACATCTACATCAGGGCACTACTTGTGCACCTCTTACTCATTAAACAGGTACAGAGGGAGTCTAGCCATTCACTCACAACACTACAAACCAGAATGACCATTATTAGTTAGCAAGTTAGCTATTTTGAGAGTTTAAAATACAGAGAGTAAAAAAGTGAGTGAAAGATTGAGGGAAATATCTTAAAATTATACCACACATACCTGACCTAAAAACCTGATTTTCTTCCTGGCTCAACTAGTTCTTTAAACTCTCAATTAGGCTTTAGGAAAGATACCATTATAAAGCATACAATAAACACCAAATTTCAACACTGAAAAATACAATGTGCTAACATGTCTCATATGGTGTTCTTTAAAGTCCTTCTCCCACACCCCAAACATTAGGGTTTTCAATCTAGACACCTTAGTTAAAGCAGCTAAGCAGCACTCGGCCTAAGCAAAATTGTCTATGGAACTCAGGTAATGTGAAAAACCATTAAGTGAACATTAACACCATGACCATCTCAATTACGGTTCAGAAGCAGCCACCAGCACCCGGAGGAGTCTGGGGAAATGCAGGAGCCTGCCACCCACACAGGCCAGACTCAAATCAGCGGGAGCCTTTCATATTACTTTTAGTTACTCTTAGTAATTCAGAGACTGAAGCAGGCACTTCAACCACTGAGCTCCACTCTCTCTCTTTCCTCTCCTTCTCTCCCCGTCTGCTCTTTGCCCACCTCCCCTCCCTCTCTCTCTCTGTCTCAGTGTTGTAAAGGCGTGTTTCACCCCGCAGGGGGTTAAAGCTCTGCTGAGCTGTGAGAGTCCCTGAGGGAGCATTAGTGAGGGGATAACCCTCCGGCAGACAACGACAGAATCACACTGACATAATGACCTACAGCACTACAGACATGCACTTGCACACACCTTCACGACTTAAGCCTCCTCACCAAAATCATGAGCAGGCTGTGGACACCAAATGTCACAGAGGAATCAAAGCTCAGGCGGGCACCCCAGGGGGATATGAGTTACGAACACACATGCACACTTCTACTTTTTCCTTTTCTCCCTGTTCTTGAACCTCTTCATGGGACAAAACAGCACTAAAGGCCACACTGGGGCAGTTCTCTGCACTTATGCTGCATGTTGCATCACATGTGCCCCAGATAAAGGCTTCCGGGTGAGTGTGTGCGTGTGAGCATGAATGTGCATACACATGTGTATGTGGTGGTGAGGTAAACTCTATGGTTTTAATGTGTACGCATGAGTGCCTTTACACAAAGGACAGAGACTGCTGTCCTCTCTCTCTCTCTCTCTCTCTCTCTCTCTCTCTCACACACACACACACACACACACACACACTCTGCTCTCCCTCTGTAAGCCTTTAATCCAATGCCTGAGAGTGTTCCTGAGATGTCAGAAACATGTGCATACTTGGTCTCTAATGGTGGTTTCATTTTTGCATCCATAAAACATCATTTGTGCTTAAAGGGCCCATATCACAGAAAATTGTATTTTTCTTATTTGTTGTGTTTGTGATGTCACAAAATCCAAGACATTTAGATCTATCCACCTATTCAGTCTACAGCAGATTCACTCTGTCCCATACATGCTGATCATTTCAGCTTGGACTGTTTTTAATCAGAACAGAGGCCATTTGCATATATCTGTCTTAAAGGCACAGTAACAAAAACACATTGTTTGATTTGGAATAAAGAGAGATGGAAAATGGTAACATAAAAATGAAACATGATTGGTTTTGGGACAGAAACTGATGCAAATGGACCCCTGGGTGGAAAACATAAAAAAGATAGCATATGGGCCCTTTAACATAAAAAAGATAGCATATAGGCCCNAACATAAAAAAGATAGCATATGGGCCCTTTAACATAAAAAAGATAGCATATAGGCCCTTTAAAAACTGGTGCCCTGTCTCATAGAACAACCAGGCAGTCATACTCATGAAATCTTGCCCATTCATTCTGTTAAACAACCGCATTTGTTCTTCCTACATTTTCTCATAAGCAATGTCTCGCCAATACAACGTAAAGTTACATAAACAAATTCCAACTGGGATCAGGATTACAAAAGCTACATTTGGGTAACCATACCAATTCCGGTTCTCTACAGATCAGCCAATACGCTCTGGGTTCTCCGAGAAAAAACTGCACACAAGCTAAACTCATCTTTTCCCATGGGCCCCCCCAGGACACTCAAAGGCAGACAGAAATAGTAGTGTGTTCGTAAATGAGAGCACATGGCATGGAGAGCCTGACGTAACACTGAGAAACGGCATGATAGGAAAGTCTCATCACCGCATTCGCTTTTAGAAATGCACATGACGGCCATTAACATACTACCTCTGCAATCCTGCCATCAAAGAGCAGAGACACAGTGATCTGCAAACAACCAACCACTCACGCATGCACGCACGTCATTAGCTCCTCAGCGTGGAGAAGAGAGCCAGCAAAAAGGAGCTTGCAGGAGAACAGGTGAAGAGAAAGGAAACAAGACAGCACTTACCCAGAAGATGAGGTTGAAGAGGAACATCATGTACTTCAAACAGCACAGGCAGCCTCTTGCCATGTTGCACTTCTTGAATTCTAAAAGGAACACAAAGGATAGATCCAGGTAAAAGACCACGTATTTGCTGCCTTTGGGGGAGCTGTACTTGTTGCCGCTCTTGTCGTCTGCACCCGTGCCGCTCTGGCCTGTGCTGGGCTGCTGCTGCTGCTGAGTGCGTGGGCCAGTGGAGCCGTAGAAGGCACCCGCGGTGAAGCCCCGTCCCGAAAAGGGGCGTCCCGAGGTGGATGCTCGAGCAAAGTCCGAGTCGCGGCTGTCCACGGAGGGGCTGCGGTGGATGGCGGATTCCTCGCTACTTGACTTCTCCATGCTCTGGGGCTGCAGCTATGCTTTGCAGCTCATACTCTACCATGTCTCTCTGAATAAGCTGGTCAGAAACTAACTCTTAGAATTTCCATCAAAAGGAGCCAGTCCCTTTCCAGTCTCTATGATTGATCAGGCTGATGAGGCTGATGGCTAATGGGCACAAACTGCCAGAGGAACCACACTTGCTCCTCAGCTTCTAAAGCCCAGGCATGAGCCTCAGCAGCAGCTCTACGGCAAGTTCCGGCAGCCTATCTGCCCATGTGCCCGGCTCTTGTCCAGGAAAGCCAGGCAGCCTGGTTCAGCTGCCTGCTGACCTCAGCCCTGCTTTCCACGGGAAGCTCCAAGAGTTCCCACAGCTTCTAACTTCCACCCCCTCTCTCTGTTCTCTCTCGCTTCCTCTCTCGCAGCTTCTAACTTCCACCTCCCTCTCTCACAGCTTCTGAGCGTCTCCACTGCACCGAGACTCTCTTTCTGTTCTTACAGAGCCTCAGTTATCTGCTTGCTTCTGCTTCAGTCTCATGGTGCTGTACTGCTGCGCTCCTCTCCTCTCCTTTCCTCTCTTCTCTTCTCCTCTCCCCTGTGTGCCTGCGCACACTCGATCTCTGATGTGTGCTATTATCGGCAGCTGCATCTACTGGGCATTCCCTCCTGTCCCCATCCAGTGCTGAAGCGTCTCTCTCCCCCTCCTCTCCCCCTATCCCTCTCTGTCTCTCGCTCTCTACCTCTCCTCCTCCCAGCCCCTCCTCTCTGTCCGTCAGGCAGCCAATAGGGCAGCAGCTGATGGCTATAGCCCATCCCTGCAGCCGGAGCTGTCTTTTATAAGCTTATCATTACTATGCTTTTTGCCTATACAAGTTCAGTCTGCCGGGGATGCATAAAAAAATCAGGAGCCGGATGGGAGCGATGGGGGTGGGTGGGTCAAATGTCTGCATATTACATGCAACCAAAGCATCTTCTGTCAATCAAAACCAGAAGTGTGTCTGATACAGGCACTGAAGCTTAAATCTGTCTTTAAAATCTCATATATGCAAATTGGTATCTTTCTAGAAGAAACAACAAACAATCACAACTGTACATTATTATGACTTCTGTTAGCCCATTATGAAATGTTCACACTGCATAAAAGGAAGCTGGTGTTTCCAAACAGGTTAAAAGCCCCATATCCTACATTTTCCTATACTTTGATATTTTTTGCTGACATACTCTCTTATGATGCTTTTGTCTGTTTATGTGCCAAAACACAGATATAATTCATTTTTACAACCTCTCTTTATTTCTTAGATTTAAGGGGTTACTGATGTATGTAAATGACCTCTGTTCTGATTGGCTGTCATCCACCATGTCTAGTTCAAAGAGCAATTCAGGCCAAAACACACCTCATAACTTCAGTAAATTAGTTAGTAATTGGGCGGCGCTAAACTGCTGTAAGCTGAATAGTTGACAGCAGTCCATGACCATTTGCTATGTAGGCCTTTTGCCCCATGCTCTCTCACTTCCATGTATGGGGTTCTGATAAACTGCCAGCCTCTCCTCCTTCGGAATTATAGCACCATTTCAAGCATGGAAAGTGGATAGTGCCTTACAGATATTCAATGCTGTCCTATGGAGAGCCAGAGACATATTTCGGATTACCTGCCACTCAATCACAGAAAGATGACGAGAAATTACATATGGTGGTGTGCTCTTTTAATCTGGAAACCTGGAGTACCCCTTCTTATCAAGCCATCTTTTAGAGTCCTAATTAAAAAGAATATGCTTCATATGCGCAGTGGCCCACTGAAATAAAACCTGGTTCACCTGTGAGCGAGCGCTCTTTTAATTAACTATGAGATCTTCACTAAAAAGACATCAGCCGTTTATCTTTTTGTTAATTCAATTTCCCATAGGCGCTGAGAGATAACAGTGATCTGACACAATGAGGCATGGATTCATAGGAGGCAATAACCACATTAGCACATAACCCGAATCATTTACTACAGTCCTTTCTACCTTTTTAAATACAATGACAAATGTGTTTTGCAGGCATCGTACAATTATACGCAACCCACAATCTAGGGGGGTGGTTGCGTATTATAGTGCAGAATTACTATTCGCTGTGATTGCAAAGGTGAAGGGCATTATTTGTTTATGGGCTTTGTGTTTTTTCACACATGTAGCAGTGCTTATCACAGCTGCTAGTCTCTAAAATACACAACAGGGATGACGATGAGAGAGAGAAAGAGGGGGAGAGACACAGTGCCAATTCCTCATCAAAGCACCAAAACATTCTGTATTGTACCCAAAAATTAAGGAAGCTAAATAAAACCAATTTTATTGGAAAGCAATGGTGCCCAAACGTCTGTGGTGAAAAGTTTGTAGTGGGAGACAGGAGAAAACTCAAATTTCCCTGCTTTTCTTTTTCTGACATCATTTGAAAAAAGCAAATTGAACTTCATGTTGTGTCAAAATTTTATGACGAATGGACCAACAGAAAACCTCCAAATTTACCTGGAAAACTACCATTAATTGTCAAGGATGATTTTCCTTCTCTTGTAAAGTCGAGGTTTTGTTCCGACAGCAGCAAACTACATATAAGGAAGTTAAGCAGATATGAAAATTAAAAAAACGTTAGAACTATATGCTATACTTTGTTCCTGAAATACCTAATTTACAAATAATACAACTTCAGCAGAAAAAAAAATAATTTAAATTATATATAGAAGGTTTATTCTTGAGGCGTTTGAGGAAATGACAACTTGACAACTTTCATGATAACTTCACTGATCAAACAGCTATTCATTGTTACCTTACGTCAAGAAATGAGATAGATAGATAGATAGATAGATCTCAACCTGTTCAAACCTGTTAATATATAGAATTTAAATAGAATGATTGAGAAATTAATTGCATAACTATGAAATCAATCATGTAATTGTGTTATTATACTATGGCAATAATAACTTTTCAGGGTTAAACAAACATAAGTAAAACAAGAAACCACAAGCAGCACACACAGAACGTACACATAGAGATAGATGAGGAGACAGAGAAAGTAGGAGAGGGAAATAAGATGCCATTGAAGACTTCCCTGTAGAATAGCATGACTGCCCTTGGGGCCTGTCGTACAGAGTACAGGTCACTTTTACCCTAAGACACTGTGAAGCTGGAGCTAATGCTCTCTGTGGACTTCATATTGAGTAGCAGTAAAGGCTGAGCTCAAGGACAGATGGGAGAGAGTTTCAGCTCAACGCTCTTATGGTAAACCTCAGTAATACCCTGTTTGCCTGTGGCTCCACTCTAATCCATTTTCCTTGTGTTTCATTCAACAGGCAACAATCTGACAAACCTGACTGAAGTTCCTCATGACCAGAAGCACGACAACAGGTTAAGCAGAAGTCAAAAAAATCACAGAAATCATTTAACAGAACTTCCTCCATTCATTATGGAATCTTCAAACAATATAATGGCAGCTGACGAAAAATTTGTTTTCTTAAGACAGTGCTGATATACACAGAAAACATCTTCACTATATGTATATATACACTTTTCAGCAAAGTAGACTGTAGACCACTAACATGTATGCAGATGTAATTGCACATGGATAATTAGAATATGGCTGTTCCAGCTAACACTGTCAGTTGCAGCTGTTTTAAGACCTTCCATTGTGCAAACTCTCAGCCTGGATTAATCTTGAGCACTTCATATGTTCACCCTTAACAGATTCTTAATATCAGTGCTACTGACAGCATCGTCAGAGGGCTGGGCTGCTGGGCTTCATTGAGGCTCATGTGGAGAGCAGCAGAAGCATAAAGAGCTCTAGCCAGAGCTTGTCACTCCCCCGACGACTGATTCAATATCGCCTGCGTCAATGCCCGCACGCCAGCAAACAGCCATTAATTAGGCCACTTCTGGGGTCTACTGCTGCTAACTCTGCCCTGAGCTGATAGGACACGCAGAACGCTACACCCTGCATTCAATATACTCTCTTTCTCTCTCTTTCTCTCACACACACACACCAAAAAGAAATGCAAGACCACAAACAGGTAACTCTGAGGCTCAGAACGGAAAATTCAGGTAAGCAACATTGAAAAGCATTCTGCCAATACTAACAGGCACTGCAGCTCCATAAAAACACTTGAAACGAAGTTCTGTAGAGACTGTACTACTAAAAATACCTAAGATGAACCAAAAACAAGTCAATTCAATTCTTACTAGTTTATAGCATGTTTATTATCGATGCACTGATCTAATATTGTGGATTGGTATCACCAACAATACTAACCTCATTAAATAGAACACATATTGTCCAGTGCGACTTTTATATTTGATACTGTTTCACTGTCATTTTATAAGCCATGCATAACAATTAATTTAATAGGCATTACTTTTATTAGGACACAAAAAATGTGGTGAAAAAGTGAATGCATATCTATGCTGTAACCCCGAGCCTGAAATAAGCATTTAAAAGTCAGACTCACAAGCTTAAAAAGAAGATCCAGATCAGTGTCTCAAATCCAAAACCAACATTATACTGATGATTTACCAAGTTTCGCTTTGAATACTCTTTCAACAAGCTTGAAATAATTAGATTCATCTGCTCGGGGGAGGGGACTGAACCACAACCAATGTTACAAAATGTTCCTCCGCACATTACCAAGAGCTCTCTAAATTCCCAAAACCTACACAGTGCAGCTTAGACTCGGCCAGTCTACACTGCAGTTCATGTAGGCTATTCCATATCAGAGTAAGTAGAATCAGTGACTTGTTTTTTGATGGTAACTAGTGGCAGCAGGAAGCCATTAAAAAGTTGTCATGGGCATAGCATTGTGTCCCTCAGTGGCAGGTGGAATTTCCGGGTCAGTTTAACTGAAGATGACGAGCAATGTGCCACCACATCTATTAGACATCAAAAAAACCTCTCTCCTGCCCCTCTGCCCACTAATCTTCTACGCAAAGGGTCTTCTTAGATTCACAGTATATGTAGAGTAAACAGTACTACACCAGAGATGTTGAACTAACTGGTAAACTAACTTAAAGGATAAGAAGAGAAGTGAAGAAGTGACTTGAGAGTGTGCTCTGACATACTAGATATGCAGAAGAGCAACAGATCAGTCTTTAGCCCTCATACTCACTTGATCAATCTAGTTAGCTAACTGTTACTGCTGTAGGCTCTGATTTGGCGTTTGCTTAGAAGCCCATCTTATAACTGATTATAAATAGAACCAAACAGAACTGATTACAAGCAGAACCAAACAGAGGAGCCTGCGTATACTGTGCATGCACACTCACATTTGTAGTTTCAGGACAGGGCGATTGAAGATATCAGCTTTAACTTCACACGTCCAAATATTTAAAATATCATTTGTAGTGGAGCATCCAAAAGCTCTCCTTAAGGAATTCCAGTATTTACAATCTATTTTATCTAATTAAGCCCTCATGATAAATAACTTCGCTACCAAATAATAAGCAAGTACTCCAACGCAATATTAGATGATAGTGAGTGAAGTGGCATGCCTTGAAAGCGTGAACTCGTTTAAGACACAAAGAAAGCATTCATTAACCCTTTATAAGGGTAGCCTTATTCTAAAGCGGTAGCTAAATTAAACATGCAAATGACAATTACATTGTCATTTTTACTTACAATTGAAAGTAATTTCCATATAGGGCAAATTTACTTTTGTACTGGGGTCCATAAAATCATAGTTACACCACTGGCAAACCTATTCATGTGCATGGTAATGGCGTTATAATATTTGATCTTTGAACAGATGCTGTATCTAATGTATCTAAGGGTAAAAGTTTGGACAGCTACAACTGTCAACGTTCAGAGAAATCAACATTCTGTTTACACTAGGGCTGATGGCAAAAGTTTGGAAAATACTGTTGCTGCTGGAGGTGGAAGAATATCCCATTTCTGCTTTATTGATAGGTATGAAACATCTGGTTTGCATCTGTCTTCCTATCAACATAAAAGGCATCTTTTCCAAGAGCAAGTTAAAGTGTGGCAAATAGCAACAAGAGAATTACAATATTATCATGTTTCTAGTTATCCAGTAGTAATGATACAAATGGCTTCACAGACTCAAAGCACGGTCATAGATCTGAGCATCTGCAGTGTATTTATTCGTAATGTACTTATGACAGTGTTAGCGGTCATGGTTTACGGAGAAAGCAGAGGTCCACATGCTGCAGTGCAGTGATTGTGCTTTACCATTCTCTCTGAAGCAGAATAAATCTAGCAGCTCATGCAACACGCACACTGCAAACACCCACTGGGGTAGGAGCAAAGATCACAGAAAGAGAGACAGAGGGAGAGACAGATTAAGAGAGAGAGAGAGAGAGAGAGACGGGTGTCGGCAGGGGGACCAGTCTTAGACTCTATACTGTGGTTAACACTGCTGCTCTATTGTGATAAGAGCATGTAAAGCGATGTGTACACCAGTGTGCATTGCAGTCCTATGATAAAACAGTTTCAGTTTCTGCCTTAATCCCCAATAGCTTCTTCCCCATAAAACTTCACCAGCCCCTTTCACAAATGCCCGAACAGCCTGCCGAGCTGGTAGGGGGTAAAGGATAACTCTATTTAAGCACTACTGCGGCTCAATAATAAGAGCAAGTTCCAAGTCGGTCTAAGTGGATTGTTCTAAAGCTATATATGCGGTGAAATGATTACACTGAAAGATAGAAAGAGATCAATGGCCATTTAAGAGCCTTACCAAAACAGTGGACTAGCCCTTACAGGCGGCACACCCTTTAATCAGCCTGCTTATGCCTTATAGTGGCTCTTCAAGCAGACAGAGAAAATCCATATGGTCTGTCAGAGTTAGTCCTTCTTTAAAGGTGCCTCAGAATGGAAAACTGTATTCGCACTGGCATAGTGTAAAAAGAAGTATTCATACATAGAACTGACATACCATGCAACTAAAAAAACTGTCGTCTCCTCCTTCGAATACAAATCCTGCATTTGTGAACGAGGACGGTAAAACGTGTCGATCCCAAATTCCTAAACTGTGATGTAACAGTCCTAACTCATTAATATTTACACCCCTAAAATATACACAAACCAGCTCTCATTCTATCCAAGCAAAACAATGAGAATAGAGTAACCGCAATGAAAATGGCAGACCACATGGAGAAAAACAGAATTCCAAGCTGTAATGGGGATGTCAGGACTTTTCATACACTTTCCAAGAAGTGAACCGTGAATGAGCATGGTTGATGTCTATCTTTAAAGGAGTCTGAAATTGCCTTCCTGTTCGCCAGTTTCTTAATCAAATGTTCCGTTTTACTTTAAATGCTACAACTTCTACATGCGCCAGAATGTAACTGCAGCACCGTTTAAGGTGGAACAGAAAACTTGCTAAACAAGCTGGCAAATAGGAAGCCAACTTCAGCTCCCACATATTTAACAAGACTCCAGAGAACTTTATTTCAAAGCCGTTAGTTTGCTTAACACATTTCACTCCAGACAGCTTTTTAAATCTTGGAAAATATCAAGCTGGCTTTGCTCAGCATTTGGCACTGAGGAGACTGAGGAGAGGAGCAGGCCACCTTTATTAGCATCACAACTGCAAGTGTGACCTGTAAGCAACAGCCATGCAGTGTAATTATGTCCACTTGTTCACGGTTCCTAACAAAATAGCAAAATTACAAATGTGACATTACACAGCAGCACAAGGACTTCCTCAGGTCTTTAGAGGTTCATGTGACTAAGCTCCATGCACTCCCAGGACATGGTACAGTGGAAGGCAAGAGTGATAAGCATATTTACGGGATTTCCCCGCAGAGTGTTATATAATATTTACAGGAATTTTTACTCGAATAACTCTTATTGACTAGAAAAAACACATTCCGATAATCAAGGCCTCGCTCTTTGAGCTAATGTCAAGAAATGCTGCCTGTTAGCAAAGGCTCAGGTATGAAAAGGCAACACTCAAGTGAATGTGGATATATGAGTTAATTACAGCTTTAATAATAAGAAAATCTAGTAGTATCGCTGCTTTTTCTCAACCACAAGTCACTTGCTAATGAGGACTGTTGTTGCTCACATGTACAGGTGTGAAAACAGGCACTGGCCCCTAAAAAAGACCACACACCTCACAGAGTCTGACAAATGCCACAAGGCCACTCTGAATAAGCAAAGACAATCAGCCATCCAGCACCCAGGAACAGCCCGACTCCGCCAAGTCTGGCAATCCGTGCAACAGCATGTTTGCTATGGTTATACTTAGACATTCAGGTCATTTAGCTGTCTTTCCTCCAAATCTATGAAAAAAACCAAACAAACTATGCACTATTTAGGGCCTCCTACCAAAGTCTGACATCCATCCAATGTGAAATGCACTGATGCTGCAGAGACTGTGTGGCATCTAGATAATTATCTGGACAGATGATGACCATGGTAGACTGTCATTTCCTCTCCAGTGACTCCTCTGTGACTCGTTAAGGTGTCTACAGACCAAGCGCTAATAAGGCATTTAAGACACTAAAGTCAATGTGGTTTGTTCATGAGTGTTGACTGATAAGGTCAGGCATAAAGAGATGGTGAACATTCAATGCTCATCATAGCTTAATTATATCAATATCAGGGCTGCATGACATGGCAAAATATTATCTCCCTGTGTCGCTATGTGGTAAGACTACGGCATGACTTGCGGTCTCACATAATGCTCAATATCTGCAGTCTTCTCATGGCAGGTCCAGATAATTGCTAGCCCATTTAATATGTTGCACTGTTTTCAACTGCTATGAGCAAGACAGACCAAACAGTACGAGGACTTCCTTTGAAGTCATCTGCACAAAGCACAGATAATGAAGGAGCTGCAGCTTGCTGTGTGGTTGGATGAGGTCATTTTATATTGAACTTCTCCTGTTTGCTCTTTGATGAAGCAAATTGACTAGTTCTCACCATTGTTCAGCAAGCTATTTTTTCCTTGTGATCACACAGAGCAAAACCCAATCAGTTGGTGGACATCTTTAAAACTACATGTTTCAGTTAGTAATGAGGTTCAATGACAGAACAAAAGTGCTTACAGCTCAATGACTGGTACAGTGTGGAAACAACCAAGACTGCCATATCTCATCGCTAATGAGTGTGCTCCTATGAAATTCAATGTGACTGACAATGGAGAAAGGTTGGTCATCCAAGGCAATGAATTTCAGTATTTGTAATTGTGCTTCACACTTTGGCACTGTCACTTGAGTGATTTTTGGTAATACAGACGGTGTTGCTGTTCTCACAAGGACTTTCTGCTTATCTTGTTTTGCTATATTCTGCAAAACATCTATCAAACCTGTAGTGGAGAAGTGAGAAGATGCATGAGTTAAACAGAGAGTATAAATCTCATGTCTAATGGACTTCTTAGAAACAGTGAAATAGGTTCACATGGCTGACATTTTCACTGTTGATCTGCTAAGTACACGCCTATGAAATTCATTGTGATCAACTATGCGGCGAAGGTTGTCTATCCTAGGCAGTGAATTTTGATATGTTTATTTACGCGTTGGCACTGCTGTTTGTTAATTTATTATTATTTAATTTATGCCATTTCAAAAACTGTGGCTACAGATGGTCGCTGGTGTGCTGACTGAGATTTCCCTTTTAGCCTCTGTAAGTTTAGCTGTGTTTTGCATATCAAGCAGGATGTAATGGAGATGCTCTTGGGTGTTTTACCACCACTTGATATTTGGCATGAACACGGATAACAAATCACTTGTCTAATGTCCCTTGTTAAACTATGAAACAATTCCACATGGGCCACATATTCACTGTTCATCTACTGCTGCTCAAACTGTTTGAACAAGTTGGTGCTCACCTAAGGGGAAAAAAATCATTTGCATTCAAATTATTTGTAAAGTATTAGATCTGGACACTTTGTTGTAGATCTTTTTAATGTTTGTTCATAGCCATGTTCAGCCAAACACTCTCGTACATGAAGTCTCATTCTACAGTTGTGACAAAGTTCAATATTATTTTCTGAAAAGAGTTTTTAAAAATATTAAAGCTGTAAAAATGATGACAATATAAAGTGGACAGCTCTGATTCTAAAATCTGATGGGCTGACATGCGTTCAATACCGCTGTAAAACACATGACACATGCACCTCACAACAAATAACCAACTGTATCAAACTGTATTACTGGACCATGTCATGAAACGTCCTTGTGCTGTTAATGCTGTTTAAGTTTAAAAATCTAGCTTTTAGAGCAAAACAGTACACTAAACTATGTTAACCTATTTCATCATTTTTATACAACAAAAATTTAAAAACTATATAGTTATAAATTTAAAAACTATATAGTAATGACCAACTGAACAGTCCATTTAGCAGTCTTGCTTAGAACGATACCATACTCTAATAGAAGTACACTTCCTGGTGAAATACTATTTGTTACGTCAATCATTATCAATTAACTTGCATTTTGTGTGGGGGAAGGTGGTTTAGAACACCCTTCCCTGTAAAATAGAAAATAGCCTCTTAGGGATTATTGCTTTAACACTAACACTTATTTCACTAATAAAGGTGGTATTATTCATAATACATCTGATTTACACCGATATGTCTTGTATGTATAAAGCTCACTCCCACCAATGTCTATCATAGGGAAAAAAGATGCCTTTGAAACAAAGTTCTTCAAATGCTGTTTTGTGTACTTGATATATGGTATCTAACTGTATTGTATGCAGAGTCCTTAAAATTGTTGTAAAATAAAAAATGTTTACAATACCATGCTGTGTTTGCTAAATTAAAGAGAAATAGAAGAGAACAAAACATTCCAATCAAAACAAGCTGTTTTGGGTTTGTTTAGCACAATGTATCAGACTGAGCATGGGCTCATTAACTTTTTAATGCAATCTGAGATATCATCAAATACTGTGATACCATGACACATTTGAGAAAATACTGAGAAACTGCATTTTATTACTGCCTGGCACTATTGTGAGCCATTGTTTTTCCTGATTATTAGATTATGTTAGAAGTCAAATCTTAGTATTCAACGGCTAGGAGGTTGGAACTAATATGCAACTAAATGGTTAACTTAACAGCACATCAATAATGTTTATCCAATGTGAATCATATGTCAGTGCAGATAAAATATTAACCTATTTTGAAATATGCATGAGAATTAATGTTTTAGCTACAGTGACAAGTCTACATTTGAACCTAAAGAACAGTTAAAAATGCATCTATGTTTATGAAACCACAAACATCCATAAAGTGAAGGTGGTGTGATGGGTTGAAATCAGGTTTAGTCTCAAACCTACCGCTGGGCAGAGCAACTCTATGACCTCTCAAAGCTGAAATGAGCCAGACACATGACACGTTTATGCCTCCTGCCAACTCCGCATTGATAAAGAAGTGGACCACACGGAGAGTGAGATAGAGAAAGAGAGGGAGATAGAGAAAGAGGAAATGGAAGAACAAGAGAAAGCAAGTGTGAGAGATACACAGCACCTTCAAATAGTAAACTTTGGGCACATCCATCAAGCAGGAGAAGATAAGCGAGAAATGGGAATGGATCAGCCAAATCAAAGCAGTGCAAACACAGCCCCAGTGACACATCAGCATTCCAAGTAGAGGTAACTGTCCAGCTCTCCAGCCCTGTGAACCCACTAATGCTGCCACTGGACTTCCAACCTCACACTCTATGGAGACTGGGGGATTCTTCCGTTTACTGAAGCCAAAGTCATGTCAACTAAAGACAGAACAATATGTAAAGTGTACTTAGCCTCCAGCTTTAAAGGAGCTCATCCAAGCATAAGCTTCTATTCTGCAGTTAATTTCAAACGATTTCAGCTGCAGGGATTCTAAATGAATAATAATTGTGGCAAAGTTCTATGATAGCATCGATAGAAGGCAAAGAGAGCTCATTCCCACAGTCAATGGATTAGTGCACTATCAAAATGGTGCATAATATATTTGAGCAAATTATGCATTATGAATCATTCCAGTTCAGAGGCACTGCAGTGAGCACAAGACAGCTTCTGGTTATCTGTTTAATGGCAGTAAGTTTAATTAAAGTTCACAGAAAGGAGTGAGCAAACAAGCACTCCTGGAAACCCCTCCCAGGCGTGCAAATGTTAAATCATAACAATATATTGTTCATGCAGAAAACAGCACTACTGTGATGTGTATATCAAAACCACACAGCCTGATAAACAGTAACACATATCCTTTTGCATGGGCCACACGTACACAAGCCCATGCACAGACATTACCACAAACTGACATTCGCTTCTCCCTAAATAGACAAAAGCCCTTTTGTGAATGAAAATGAAAACAGGTGAAGCAGCACGGCATTAGGCCCCATATTAAATGGCGTTTTATTGTGAACAATGGTGAGAGAGGCTGAGGAGGCGGATTAGAGCGACGCACCAGTGAGGGCATGCACAGTGAAGCAGTCACTGGGGAGAGAGCCCTTGTTACTGCAGCTATCACCTCTCAGTCATATGACTAATGAAGACCAGGCTGCCAAATGCATGCACACGCTCCCATACACGCACAAGCAGCTCATTAATCCTGAAGGCAGGATGACCACGAACCACTGACTAAATCAACTCCTACTCAATATCATAATGTCTACCCCATGAGTCCACTTTCAGATTCTCAGAATGAACTTCAAATGCATTCCAAATGCTGCATGTGTGAGGACTGCGAAAAGTAAACGCATAAAATGTGTTTATTTTTTGCTACTCTGTTTTCTGTATTTGCTGTCATGAGATCTGTCAAACAACTGTAAATCTGTGTTTGTCCCACAAAAGCAGCACTCAAGGAGCGACCCAGGTGTCTTTAATGTAATCGGTCTCTGGCTCGGTGCAAGCTGAGGCTTCTGCAGTCCTTCAGTGCAAGGCCTCAGAACGTTCAGTAAAAGATGCCACTCATCTAGAGCCTGTGGTGATCTATGGTTAAGGTACCAATCACCAGTCATTGTTACTGTCACTATGGAGGCAAAGTTGAACTCTGTGGTTAAACTCTTGCTTAACTCCTAGAAGTCAAGAGTTAACTAATTATGTTTTGCTAGACTGTTCAGATGTAGTAATCAAATGAGCATGTCTGACATTCTTTTTGATGTCCACAAAAGACAAATATACAGCAAAAATATGAAACAGGATTCCCACAAAACACGCTTGTACAGTTGCACACAAAAGTCTGGGCCCTCCTGGTTAAATGACATGTAGTACTGATGAAGTGTAAATAAGTTAACACATCCTTTACACACGTGTGCACATTGTAATTGCCCAATTATGGTTTATATGCTGAACTTTTCATATTGAAAAAAAAAACATGCCCTTTGCGAAAAACACATTTTATTTTATTATTTTTTCCTAATATTTTAAACTCAGCAAAATTTGAAATTTGTCACGCTTCCGGGTTCTCGCCCTACCTCCAAAGCTACAAACTACATCTACCTTCAGCCATCTCCAAATGACATCATACCCACGTATTCCTAGTCCACCAACCACAAACCACCTTCCTGTACAGACTCACCCAAGTTTTGATTCTCCCTTGCACCTGTTTGCTGTTTCTGTTTGATTGTTTGGTTTCGACCACTCGCATGTTTCTTGGTTTTGACTCTGCTCTCCTCCCTCTGGATATGTTCGTTCTGATTTTGTTGCTAAGTTTGGTCCCCTGTATTCATAAAAAAATAACCTCGCTTTTAGCTCTGCTTGTGTCAAGGTTTGTATGTTTATCGTTAAAAAATTGCACACTAAAAATAGGCATTCATGATTGTTTCACTGCAGAGGAAGTCCTAACTTGGTTTCTCTTAGAAAATCACATGTAATTTTACTGCAATTTTGTTATTTTTGTTTAAAATCTTTCGCATACAACTGTATGTAGGTTAATTCAAATGATAATAAAACATCTCCTATTCTATTTGCACTTAAGAATTTCTCTACCTGCTTTAATGGAAGAATGCTACATGGAGGAAATGATTCATGTTAAACAGCCCCATGCTTTTTCTTATCAGTCATAGTAACAGTCCCTTCTAGGAGTTAAAAAGCATACACCAGAAAGCAAAGGGTTACATAAACACTTCCTATACTATAGATAGAGGTGAGGTTTAAGTTACCCCTAGATTAGAGGAGAAAAAGTGAGCAGGCATTATTTTGGGAAGCTGGCAGTAACAGAGATGGATAAAGGGGATGTGGCTTTAGAGACAGCATGCCGGGCTGTACGCTGAGCTCCGGTGACAGAGATGCTAGTCCGGGACATATTCCACCTTTCTACAGAACCTAGGGTTCTAAACTAAAGCCTATTTCTAACTTGGGAGGTATGTGATTATATCAACTATTGCATCTGGATGAGCGACAGGGAACCAAGCCTATAAAGTGACGCGCTTCGGCGGCGCCTTCCAGGCAATCCGTCACATACTTAAAACTCCCCAGGGTATCACGGAAGCAGGTTACAGGAGGTGATGAAGGGCCAAGATAGAAATACACCCACAGAAACCCACTCATAAAGCGTTTCTGCATATATATATATACACACACACACACACACACACACACACAAGCACACACACACAAGCACACACACACTCCAAGCTGGACATGGCTTGTAACCCTGAGGCAGGAGGAAAAAGGTGAACGAGTCTAGAATCAGTAAACAGAGTGAGTTGAAGAGGCTATCTACCCTCGTTGATGCTCAGTGAAGTGTACCTTCCTGTAGAGACACACTAAGATGAGCTGGCTCCAGTCTCCTCCCAGTACGCAAAGGATTAGCTCTCTGGGGTCAGGACGCTTTAATACGCTGCCTGAAGGAAGCAGCCGGGCCTCCGGCCACGGCCGGAGCAATGCGAGCCGATAAAAACGAGAGGGTGAATGGATGGGGCCACGGGAGGAGGCTGAGCTGCTGACACAGCTCCAAGAAGTAGGAGAATTGCCTCCATACATCAACACCTTCACTAACATGGAAATAATATTGCTTCCAGCACAAGAAGATACGGCAGACTTCTCTTAGTTACCGTTAAGCATTATCTAGGTAAAAAACAAATGTAGCTTAAATAGAATATAGGGCACAGGTATGAAGATTTCATGTCATGCACATCAAGAATCTGTATAATACAAAAACAAGATTCTCACACTTGTCTTTCAAAGACATTGATGAAAGACTGCACAGAATAAATTCTACCATTCCACTTCCATCTAGACCAAACCTGAAGTACAGGATGTGTCTTTCAATCTAGCTCACATCAAAGGCAGTTATTTAAGAAATTCAATATTATTATGCGATCATTTCAACTTTCCTTCAGTGCTAACCAACAGGAAATCAGCCTCTATGGAATAAAGACGACCTCATGAAGACCCAGGCTTCCAAACCCACCAGCTGGCCTGTGCCTCTCCCCACAAGATGGCCAGGCCAGAGCAGGTCGTTAGATACCCTGGCATGGGTCCAGGTCCTGGCACCATTGCTGAAGCTCAGTCTCAGCTCCTGACTGGCTGGGCACTTCTGAGGACAGAGAACAGGCTGAGCTACCAGCCCGGACTTGAGCCAGGCTAACACAGATGGTGTGGAGAGAAGAGGGAAGAAGCAGTAGACCCTGCTAAAGCACCCCAGATACCTTCAATTCGGATTAGCGTCAGTAAGCCCATCCAATGGTGGGTTCTAGCCTCTGTCCAGGGACCCAGTCAACCCTAAAGGTGCTCACACTTGAGAAATGAATGGGCCAAGTGCATCAAAGAATCTTATACATTCCGAATAGTCCAGGCATCTTTGAAGCCCTACAGAATGATGGGCATATTCTGAGACCACACATCTGTGTTTCTACATTTCTCAGCTAGTATGGTAGCAGCAAAGATATGGTCACATATTCAAAGCTCAGGAGCAAATAGACAGAAATAAAAAGAAAAAGAAAATTATACATTTCCTGCACATGTCACAAATGTGATAAAGAAATAATGGTTTAAAAACATAAAGAAAACAAAGATCTACTGCAACCTTCGTTTACCTGCCCTAAGGCTCAGTGAGAATGGACAAGAGCCTGTCAAACTCAGGCACACAAAACTACAAGATTTAAGAGGTTCATCAAATAAGTATCTCTACCATGCTGTTAAATCATTGGATGCACTCAGAAAGGTTGAATGAAGAACACAGCTGGCCTGCTGCCACTCTCCTAACAGGATAACTTTGGTCCACCAAGCTCTGAGAGTTTTTACCACTTCTCCTTTAGGTGGTTTAACTATGAATTAACCTTTCATTTGGAACCTCAAGTCTTAATTAGTGACCATTAATGCTCAAACAAACAGAACTCACCATGAAACTATGATTTGAAAAACCACCAGCACTCACATCAAAAGGTCTATAGGACCCTGTAAGACTCTAAGATTTACATTTCGGTCAAAAATCAGAAACACAAATCATGAATCAGGAACCTGGAACATTCATCAGAACACCTGATTATGTAGGTGCAATACTCATTTAAAACACATTTAGCCTTTACCAATAATTGCACATTAAGAATGATAAAGAATTGTTACATGTTTAACTTCCATGTAGCTCCTTTCAGAAGTGCACACAGGCATAATTCAAACAGAAGACTTTCTTTATGAAGCCCAAACTGTGACAATCTGTTAAAAGCACTGACATACCTGCTCTGTTTCACTTTAATCTTGTGAGGCCAGTGATCTTGTAACATCTGTGGACAAGTTGCTGGCAAAACACTATTGTTAATTAGTATAACTGTTTTTACTTGTAAGTACTGTTCATTTTTACACACAACACTTACAGAGCACTAGAAGTAACACCTTGTTTTATCTACACTCATTGTGCATTTTAACAGCTCTCTTTACCATATAGGTGCAGTTTGTAGATCTGTAATTACAGACTGTAGTCTGTCTGATTCTCTGTATACTTTGTTAACTCTATTTTACCCTTTTCTTTAATGGCCAGGACCCCCACAGAGCAGGTATTATTCGTGTGGTGTATTATTTTCAGCACTGCAGTGACACTGACGTGGTTGTTTTGTGTTAGTATGGGTTGTGCTATACGCCATGTCCACTCTTTTAGACAGTACTACGGTGTTGTTCTACCTTGTAGCTGTAAAATCAGAGACGATAGCTCAACTGTTGCTGCAGAGTTTGTGTCGGTCATCCTCTAGTCCTTCATCAGTGGTCACAGGATGCTGCCCAGAGTGACTGATGCACTTATACCTGCTCTGTGGTGAGCCTGAAGAACAGGATGAAAGGGGCCTAACAAAGTGTGCATACAGGCAGAGGGACTGCAGTCTGTAATTCTAAAACTAAGCAACACATTGTGTCGATATCATAAATGGAGCTGATAAAATGGACAAAGTGTGTATTAACAACAAGGTGTTCCTAATAAAACGCTTGGGGAGTGTTTGAGTTTTATGAGCAATTTTCAGCAATGTTAACTCATGTCACATCTGCGGGCTAAAGACAGGCTTATTGTCTGTCAAATAATGGAGACGAAGCGGCCGTGACTCAGAGATCCACCTTCACAAATCACTGGACTGGTTTAGAAAAGTTCAGACTCAGTTTGATCCCACTCTACAGTCTATGTTCCCACCAACATTTAGCCCAAAATTTCTCAAGGTTGTTCCCAGATGTTCTCGTTACTCTGGCCTCATATGACTAGCATCAGACACCCTTCATTATCAAGAGATAAGGAAGGAACTCTTTACCGTTTTAATGTAAATTAGTTCTCTTGGATTCCACATTTCTGTAACACTTATAATTTTTGGAGTAAAGCTGGCCTAAATGGTATTTTCACACATAAGCCTTCAGTGATAGTGTGATGCAGGTGCTGGAAGCCATCATAATGTAAAAAAAAGAAAAAGGTACTCAAGCTGCTTTTTCTATTCGCATAGAAGTTTGCATCTGCCAGTACAGCTACTCCATGTTCCCACTTGCTGTGTGCTATATGTGCAGGCTAATGGCATCATTTCTCATATGCACACTGACACCACCAGTCCTCTTTTCATGATGTACACCAAGTGAGATCCACAGATCCGGCAGAACTGTGTGAACAAAGAGGAAAGAAAAAACAAAACAAAAACATGCAAACCACGTTTGACACATCATCTATTTTAAATCATTCTCTAGGGGCATGGGTTCTCACTCAAAATGATTACCAGGTAGAAAATAACTTCTCCACAGCCCTCAGACTATGTATTACAATATCTGCCTAGCATGTGTAAAAATCATCATCTCTCTCATGAAAAAATTAAAGCGGTGTAACAAGCTCACCTTCCAGACTCGCTCTCCCTTGCCTTTGATTGTTCGACTCAAAGCGCTGACTCTAACTGCATGTGGCACACTTTCTCCCACTGGAAAATCTGGTTCCAGCATCAGTCTTTGCTAACAGGTTGCAAAAAGCAGACCTCTGACCCCTCACCCCCTTTTTCTTAGAGACACTTCAGAACTGTGTGAGCCGTGCGAGCCACAGAGGCGGCTGACATTGTTCCTTGGCCTCCAGGCATGCAGGCAAAAAAAATAAAAATGACACTGTAGGGTTATGTTTATAAGGTGCAATGACATACATAAGCCATACATAACATGACACAGGCCTACGTAAACATTATAAGCACTGCTTGGTAACACTTTACTGTAGATTACATGAAAGTTACATAAGGTTGTCATAACAACACATGACATAATCCTTCATAAATGTTTAGAAATGTTGATTCTAATAGGTGTCATTCTGGTGTAAAACCATAATAGCAAAATGACGCCACTTTTGACGCAATGTTTGACGCAACTTGCCACTTTTCTTTTTGATGTCAGTTGTCATGATAAACTTATGTAGATGTTATGTAGCCTTATGAACAGCACCTTACAGTAAAGGTACTTTTTGCTGTAGACGTCAAGGTTGCCGCAGTTTGTCAAGTTGACATCAGGTGCAAGCGATCTTTTTTGGGTTGTCTTTGACCCTGTCTGGCATGAAATGACAAATGTATTACGTAAGTTAAGTCACAATACTGATAATATGTTAGCCTACTTTTGCCATATATAATAACTGTATTGTCATTATCTGGCTGACATACCTGTCGTGAACTTCAAATCAAGGTTGACAAAAGCAGCTATTATGACAGTTGACGGCCACTGAAATAAGCCTATATAAATGTAAATAAATAGTTAATAGCACGTTTCTGTAGGTGTGATGAACAAAGCCCTGTAGAAAAGTGTCGCAGTTACTTGATCAAACTCAATAATTTAGTTTAAAAATGTACTGATTGAATTTACTTTTGTGATCAGCAATGATTATTTGTGAACTTGCAAGATGATAATTCTAATAATGCAGTCTCTTACAATAGGAAATACAGCCTGACAGACGCATGCATTTGTATGCACTTCTGTCACATAGTTTTTCTTAATTAACTCTTTTTAAATGCTTTATTGTTTATCTTAATCAAATCTGTATGGTTCACAAAAGCAATATTTACTTCTTGTCCTCGTTTGAAAGCTAATTACTTTATTACTTACAAACCAACCAACAAAGAACTAATAGATTACTAATGTAACTGATAGCCCTTAAATTTCTGCAGCAGCTTGCCCAAGACCACAGTCAAGTAGGTCCCTACAACTCAACCGTTGCGCTACCAGTGCAGGATTTTGTGTGTGTGTGTGTGTGTGTGTGTGTGTACGATACTGTTTCTCAGTGATGGTGTAAAGCAAGCTCCTCGATGCCCACATCCTTACCATTAGAAATAAGAAACCCTGTCCATTCTGAATCTGCCCGCAGAAGTGCTGTATAACTGATGCATTCCGGCTCATCTGTCCACACTGACCTTCAGTGCAGAGGAAACGTCTCCTGCCATTCCCTACCGGTCCACGTTAACACATAAATAAAGCATACAGTGTCTGTTTACACCTGAATAGCTCGCTAGCTTTTGGCACAAGGCCTGGGATGTTACAGTTTGTTGTAAATACTTTCTAAAACGACTGTCCGGCAATTCTGGCTGTATGTGGAGCACTAGAGTGTGTGAGAGAGCGCTGCCAGCCACTTCTATTTGCGGTTTATGGATCTTGTCCCACAGAAAATCAAGAGTGTGTGTGGGCGAGTGTGTAACTTTGGTTGCTGTGGAGTCAGGTCAGTGATTCCATTCTAGGTCCTTTAGGCACCCCGATGCACTGACCCTGGCTCCACCATGTCTGCTACTCTTGGTTATTCCTGCTGGTCCACAGGTGTGTGTGTTTGTGTGTGTGTGTGTGTGTGTGTGCGCGCAAAGAGAGAAAGAGAGAGAGCGAAAGAGAGCATGTGCTCAGCTGCCCTCTACAATCAGTGAGAACACTTCTCATTTCAACAAGCACTTGACTGTAGAGGTTTCAAATTACTCATTCAAATCCTCTAAATACATTACAAACAGCAATAACTATAACATCATGTTTGTGCCTTCAGATGCGTATCACAAGGTGCCCAAAACAGTGAGCAAAAAGCTGGGTCTTTAAAAGAAACCATAACAACCCCTTGTCTTGTCGGTGATGCATCCAAAGACGTCCCATTTGTCCACTTTAAAGGTGCTATAGAATGGAACAGAGGGCGGTAAAACAGGTCACTTCCAAAATCCTAAGCTGTTACAGTTTTTAGGGGTCCAACAGTTTTCGGTGGTTATAACAACAAATCATTAAGCAAACGGATGAAGTAACTTACTACGGGAAGCTTTTCCCTTTTATTTTTCTTTAAATGTTGAAGTTTTGTCAGTGAACTTGCCGACAGTCTTATGCAGAAAGAAGAATCAATGTTCCATTTAGGGTTTAAATCAGAATCTGGCCAGCCCACACAATCATTTATAACCACTGTACTTTGGGATTGACGCATTTGTTGTTTGCCTGGGGGTGTACGTGCTATCACAGTTTCTATCTCTGTGTAAAAGAGGGGTGATTCTGTCTTTGCAGTGGGATAAATTGTGATTATAATTGATCTGTTTCATCACAGTCATGATAAAAGACCAAGTTTGAAGTATATTCCTATTTATGTATTTTTAATAAATTAAAATTCATTATTTTTGTCTTTGGTAGAAAAAAAGAGTTCAGTAAATTAACAAGCAGAAACAGGTGCTTTCCCAACTAGGGCACTAAGGGTTAAAGGAACACGTTACATAAGTGGTGGCATGGCTCTGAATGTTAGGAGATAAACTCCAAAATTCAACCACAGAGTATCGACTATGAACCCAAAACCTAAACAACACATATTGACAACCATCTATTCAAAGTTTTACACTTGTGGCTTTTTTTTATTTGGCCAGAGGCCTACTCTGTAACCTTCACGAGAAACTGGGCAGATCTCCAGCCCCGCAAAAAAGAGGAAAGTAGTCTTGCAGACTCAAAGGTCTGGCTTCTTTCTCACTCATGGTCAGAACCTCAAGGCCTTGTTGGGTTCAGAATGAATCCTTTTTAATATTCATCTCCTGTGCAACTGCGCATCGCATCTAATTATGCCAGAGCTTCCATTGTTCAAGGTGACAGAACTTGCTCATGCTGAAGCAGTCATAATTTTTCATTGGCAGAGCTGAAAGGATGACAGGATGAACTTTATAATTAACCTGTCTGACAGAAAGGCCACGTTATGTGTGTGCGGGCATGCGTATGCATCTCTGTTTGTGTGTGTCGATGGCTAAAGGCACTGTAATAGAACAGCAAAAGTACAAAGGAAAAGGTTGTGACAGACAGACAGGGCTAGTAAAAGGTCAGGTGGGAGAGGTGCTGCTGGTGGGTACACTGGTGCCCGCAACACTCATCACGCGCACTCTGGCATTATGCATTCTGACGCGGTGCCCGCTTCCGATTATTGGTGCGGTTTTCCCCCAGCCAGTCATATCTCATTGCGATTCCGCTAAATTGGTGAAGCCACCTTGGACAGGGAGATATGGAGCACACCCTGATTGAATTCTCTTTAAAGTCTGCTGACAGCGCAGAGAAAGAAGGGAAAAATTGCAGTGGGGAGGATAAGAGCCCATCTCCTGCTTGGAGAGAGGTGATATTGAGCCTTGGAAAACCAAGTGAAGGCTGCAGAGCAGGAAATCAGCCAGAAGAACTCAGACACCGACTCCTGTTATTGTGTTTCATTAAATATAAATGACTAAACGAATGAACAATCAGCGCGAGACCTCCGGAACAGCCAGACAGTTTAGCTTGTGTAAGTCGTATATGTGCAAAATATTTTAGAGGAGAGGCAAAATGTAATTTGCTTAATTATTGAGCAAATTGCTGCTCCCACCATCAGTATAACTCCCTCTCCAGGGCTAGATGACTCATCTTTGCCACCAAATGCATGTGTTTACCCACGTACAGTGGTGGGAGTACTCAGGCACTTAGGTATTTAACAGCTTGCAGAGGGGGAGGGCATGATAACACAAATCAATGACTAAGGTATTAGCTTGCCTGAGACCCAAAAATAATTTGAAAACCGTTAACAAGTATCACATGGCTCTTCGCTCTTAGGATAGATTAATAGAAGAACGAAGATAAATGCTTCTGAGGGTAAAACGTGAAGTGCTGGTTCACCTGACTCCAAGTAGACCTGAGAAACAGACCTTCAACTCACACTCGCCATAGAACACCCCCCCCCCTGCAAAAGCACAAACCAGAATCACATACATCAGGCCAAACACAGCCAGTCAAAGTGTGGTGCACTGGTGTTATGTGTCTGTGCACTAAAAGGAAGACAGAGACAGCACTCTACTGCTGTGTTAAGAGAGTGATTTATTGGCTTTGTCAAGTGCAGCTGTTGCAGGGAGACAATTGGTTGACAGTGGAGCGCATGGAGGAAGGGGCTTAGAGCGGCAAACGAGTGAAAGAACCGGACGAGACCACTACCTCCGAAACTCCAGTCAGTGGACGGCCTTGCTTTAAATTTGGCAGTGTGGAAAAAAGAGGATACTCAACTGGGAAAGAGAGAGAGAATGAGAAAAGGAACGAGAGGGATCAGACAAAAACAAAAAGACACAAAAGAACGACAAAAGGCTTGGGTGAGTCACGACATGCAGGTCTTGGCTGGCTCCTCTGCTCCTTTCCTCCAGAGCCTAGGCCTACGATGCCAGAGAGCTGCCAGAGTGCAGAGAGATAGGAGGGTCTAATGTGTGGACTCACTGCTGTACAGTGCATTACAATTTGAGTCTGCTGTCTACATGAGTAGAGATGAACTGAATTTTGGTCACCAAAAAAAATTCAGCCAAAACAGGCAAAAAGTAAGCTTTGGATTTTACAACAAACAGATCAACAGAGAATGGTCTTTAAATACCTATATGTTTTCATTCACTTCAATGACACTGTTTCCTTTGCTCTACTGCACTGGTCATTGCAAATTCGTTCAAACAACAACAGCGTCTAACTGTAAGAAACACTCTGTAGGTTAATTCTCAGTCTGTAGTAAATCAGTGTGATGTACTCCTGTAAGAAGTGTCTTTTAAGACATGAGATTAATTTACACATGCAGGTGGGTAACATAATGTTAAGACATTCTCACATGCACTAAACTAAATTCAATGAAACTGGTAGCTGGTCTGCATTCTTCCAAGGGCCCACATCCTACCATGTGACAAAATTCATATTAAATTATTTACTTTAAATGATCATTTTCCAACCTCTCTTTATCCCTCAAGATTAAACTGATTGTGGCTCTGATCTGACAGTCCATCTATTGTGACTCATTCAAAAAGCACTCTGAAACACTCTTTATGCCTTCAGCCTGAAGCTCCTGGGTGGAGCTGAAAAGCTGTAGGCCAAATTAGGCAAATATATGTTAATATGTTGAGTTTAAGTCACATCACAGAAACAGTGAATTCAAAATGGACTGTTTTTGCAGCTTAGTTTCCACCAAATGACTGTATACCCACTGACCACTGATTAAAATTACTACACTGTAGTTGGAAACAAAGGGGTTAAATTCTTTAAACACAAATAGAAAAACTCTCAGGATCTTTATTACACTAGGATACCTAGATACAGGCATGCAAGGTCTCCCATTAGTTAAGGCATCAGGAGCTGTACTGCAGACATAATGCATCAAATGAACTATCAACATGAATCGATGTGGAATCACTGGATCAGATTTTTACTTCCAATGGGTGGCAAAAAAAGGTCACTCTTGACCTTCGGGAAGTCCTATATGTGTGTTTGGCTGTGAATATAAAGTGTAGGCTAAACAGGCTTCAGAAATGGAAAACAGGGGCAGCAGCAGATGGCAGGGTTCTTTGCTGAAAGAGTGAGTATAAAACTGCTACAAGGTACATTATATGCTAATGTCTAATACAAGCTTTAAATAAAACATTCAACGCCTTTCACAAGCTTAGAACAGCCAATGCGCTTTTATGAACGGAGGTTCTAGCAGAGGTTAGCCTTTTCGTAAACAGAAATTAACTGCTCTAAAGGCCTGACTCTAACTGTCATGGCTCACCACTGATTCGTGATAGCACTCAATGTTCACTCTACAAACTGCTGGGCTGTTTTTTCCACTGAGACACTGGACTGAGGCAGATGGGTTATTTTGCTGGTTGATGTCCACAGTGTTGAGGAGTGTTTAGGTGCGGCCTGGGGAGCCCAGGTTTTGGGTTAGTAATTAAGTCACTATCTAGCCAAAAGGGTTCATTTACAAATCATAAAAGTGTTGATTAGAACAGAGCAAACAGCTTCTCATCAGGCAGCAGCACAGGTTCACAGCTGTCAGGAAGTGGTAGGTAGCATACAATACTGACTACTTGCTCTTAAAAGATACCCAACAAATACAGGTGTTTTATACAATGTGAACTGATGTGAAACTGATTAATATGGCCATTGCTGCAGCCATATATGTGTCAGATCGTTTGCGTGACTGAGGTCAGCCTATCAACTATGTTATACAGTTAACCCATCTCATAGTAGTTAACCAAACAAACTTGTTTTAGCTAGACCTTATATCATCATTCTTCTTATAATTTATGTTTCATCATTTTAGATTTAGTACAAATATCAGACAGAAACCCAACAAAGCGTTCAAATGAATCCAGTGCTGGGTCAAAGTTACCATATTTAGGGTGACTAATGACCCAGTCTGTTGCGTTGTTTATGTAACGATGCTGATGATAATGATGCTGGGTCAGATTAATCCAGACTGGTGACCCAGCACTGAGTTATGAATATGAACCACATTGGGTTGTTTTTATCCCATTTTTTTCTGAGTGGATGTTGTGATGTAATTTTACAGGACAGCATCACCATATTGCCTCCCTGATATCCTAAACACTAGCTTTATTCAAAAGCATCAAAAGCAAAGACAAAAAAAACCTGATGAACCACAACACATAACCCCTGCTAAACTGATGCATTTTCTCCTGCTGTTCTCGCAAGCATCTTTTTCCCTCACCTGCATAGCGATCTCTACCACATTTCCTCCCAGCTATTCTATTTTTCCCCCGCTCTCTCTGTCATATACGCACATTTGCTCAGTGGGGGAGTGCTGCTGCTCCCTCTCTCCCCAGGACGGCACTTGCAGTAGATGGTTCAAATCTTCTCGCAGGTCTCCGAAGTGCTTTGCTCACAGTCGTGTGTGCATGTGTATGTGATCGGTGCCATCAGCAGAGTTGCTCAGAGGTGCCATGTAAAATCTCAGCTGCAGTGCCAGAGGGTCGAGCTGTAACTTGTACTTCTATGGGCAGGACCTGTGCAGGATTCATGAGGCTTACATGCTGCCAAACATGAAAGTAAAGACGCTGAAGCACCCCCACTCCCACAATCCTCCCCTGTACGGTGTCTCTCTGACACACATACACACTCACACACACTGCGGGGTGCCGATGAAATGTTGTTGAGCCCTCCAGGGTCTCAAAAACGTGCAGCATCCAGAAGAGACAACAAAGGAGAAAATAGGAAACAGCGAGAAAAAAAAATTGTGGGGATAAAAAAAAGTGGACGTTAAGTGGAGGATTCAGTGGAGCCGAACAGTGTTGAGTTAAGTGGCAATCTGTTTGGCTGACCAGCTGCTTTCAAACAGAGCGGCGAGAGGCGGCTAAAGAGGTGGCAAAACAACTGCAACGTTTGTCTAACGCTGAAATCCAGGCCTATATCCGTGAATGCCCTGAAGACTCATTTGAAAACAGAGTGGGAGTCTATAGTAGGCAGATGTATTTATCCCCTAAAACACTAGTAATTGGAGCCTTCGTCACAGCCCGAATCAGAAACATAAAGTGGCGCATGCTTAATCTTGGCTTGGGGCTTAAGATGTGCAAATTTGGCAAACCACTGTGGGTCCAAACGCCAGACCTGAGTGAATTTTAATGAACAGCTGCTGCATGCTCTCTCTCTCTCTCTCGTCCTATCTCTTTCTCTCTCTCTCTCTCTGTTAATGAACTACTATGAAAAAATGGCACGCTACGATTGTTGAGTCAATGTACACACACACACACTGCACTCACTGTCATCTGTAAGTAAACCAAATGTGCCCTACTCTGCAAAAACATGACATAGCTTAAAGCAAAGGCAGTTGGATCTCAAACACTGTGAAAGAAGATGACAAGACAGGACAGGGCAGGACAGAGGAGAAGACTAGAAAAAAGAAGAATAAAAAAGACAGAAGAGGAGAGAAGAACAAAAGAGAGGATAAAAGAGAAGACAAGGCCAGAGAAGAGAAGATATGAGAAGAAAAGAGAGGATCTGAAAGCCAAGACAAGAGAGGAAAAAGGAAAAGGAAAACAGAAAAAAGAAGAAGAGGAAAAGAGATGAAGAAAAGAGAGGAGATCATAGGAATAAATGAATGAAAATACATGACAGGAGGAGAAGAGAAGAGAAGAGAAGAGAAGAGAAGAGAAGAGAAGAGAAGAGAAGAGAAGAGAAGAGAAGAGAAGCAAGAAGAAGAGAAGAGAAGCAAGAAGAAGAGAAGAGAAGCAAGAAGGAGAGAAGAGAGGAAAAGAGAAGTGTCAAGGAGAGAAGAGAAGAAAAGAGGAGAGTAGAGGACAGAAAGAGGTAAGGAGGGAGGGAAGGAGGCCAGGTAATGAAAGGGTATAGAGAAAAGGATGAAGCTGATAAATGAGAGATTAATGATGGAGTGGATGAGTACCTGCAGCCTCCTCTGCTGATTCAGGTCACTGAGCTCAGAAGTAGAGCTAGTTAATATTCTTATAGTGGGCCTTGCTGCAAGTATATCTCTCTCTCTCTGCTCTCCTCTCTCTTTCTATCTCTAACTCTTGATCAGTCCTTTACCCCATCAGCTCTTAGTCCTCTTTGCTCTCCAAAACCTCAACCGTTTCCCTCAGATGTCAAGGTGTATGTGCATGCCTTTGTGTCAATCTGTTCATTCAGAGCACGGAGATATAAATATACATGCAGACGGATATGGATTCATTTACTCCATTCATTTCAGGGGAGCTGCCTCAGTGAACAGGCAGTGCATGATGAGCCTTATATGGGAGCTGACATTTTGCCAACAAAGGACAAGATCTGAGCTGTAACTTCCATGAGACAGATAACAATAAAACCGCAGAGATGATATGAGGACGAGTGCTTATAGCCCCATCATTGTCACACACAAATCACTAGAAGTGCTCATCTGTACTACTATAAGCATTGCAAAAGAATGCCTCGGAATATTGTTGTTTATCTCACTCTGTTGTCTTCAGAATTGCCAGAATTCCTTGTTTCCTCTAAATAGACTCTATTGTGGAAACCTTGCTTCAAAATCAAAAGCAGAAACATGAGATCTAGCACTGCTGTCTTCTCAGAAAACAAATGAGTTTTTCTTTCCACTGCACTGATTTCGTTTGACTGTCCAGCCATCTGCATTATCATTGGAATGATGGGTGTGGTGTTATCATGATCCATGAGGAATTAGGGCTATTAAGAGTGAATTAAAGTCTGATAGAGAAGAGTGGTTGGGGATGGACAAACCTATAAAGAGTCAGATAAAAGCTTGACATGGATAACCGGCCTTAATGGGGAGTTAGAGGGCCTCAAGCAGTCTGTCAAATCTAGGCTTGCAGCATTTTGCTGAGTTGGCTATACTGAGAGAGGGAGAGATAGATAGATAGATAGAGAGAGAGAGAGTGAGAGAGAGAGAGGAAAAGACTTCAGGTAACAACTGAAGTGCCTCATCATCAATATGTCATGGCTACATGTGCAAAGGTTTGCAGACACCTACTTATCCAGTGTTTCTTCCATCTGAAATCAAGGCTGTCAATGGGGGTGTGGGTGCGGGTGGGCATGAGAGTGGGTGGGTGCGGGTGGACGTGGGCATGGGTGGGCATGGGTGTGGGTGGGTGGGTTTATACCACTCTATCAGACACTTGACATTGGGAATGATGACCTAAGGCTCTCAATCCACTGATAATGCTTAACTGGATGAATTAATTAATGCGTGTGTTAGCAATAGGTGCACGGTACAGTATCTAAATTTGATCTTTCCCAAAAACATCTACATAGTTTAACCACTGAACCAGAGGTAGAGGATGCCTAAATATACACTGACATAACAAAAGTCATGGGATAGCAGCATGTAAATTCATAATGAATGGCGTTATCTCATGGGACAACTTGGGAACGCTCACACCTGTACCTGTACACCAGTTACCTTCAAGTGAGGTTAAACACTGGCCAGCATGCTCATGGCAAGGTGATGTGAACTACTAAAGCTCATTTTAATTACTATCCAAAACCGCCCATGAACTTGCATGTATGTCTGAGTTTTATATGTAATACTGATATTGGTCAAATGATAACGATAGGTTAAAAAATATATAAAAACACTGCAGTGGAATTCCCCTTTAAAGTAGCTGGGCGTCTGGAACGTGCCCAAATCCTACATGCTGATGACAGTTGTGAGAGACGGTGGGATGAAGCTGTTAGCCTTGAAAAACAATGGGAGGAGATCAACAGCCACAAGAGATGCCAGCAAGATAACGACCGCCGCAAGTAGTGTGACGATGCCAACTGTGCCACGAGACCGGCCTTCTGTTCCGCAATGAGGCCACTATATCAAGTCTGACATTCAATCCTAGTGATCCCGGTTTTATCCTGGTGAGCTGCGGTGTGGGGATGGTGACATAGAGGCAGAGCTCTTGTTTTCCCTCTTGGCTCAGGTGTGCATACTACCTTGATGAGTGCAGGCACATGCACAGGCACCTTTAAAATGAGCAGAGCTGGAAGAGGGACGAGCAGCAGCAACAAAAGAGGACTGAACGAGCTGGAAAGCTCGTATGTGAGAAACAGGACTGAAAAGTCTAGTTTAAAAGCCACTGATAAGTGGTAAGCTTTGTTATGATAACAAATTTGGACATTCTCAGAGCCTTGGATGTAAGTGTGGATTTGTGGTTCTTCTATCACAGTTAACAAACCCGATCGATTGGAGCGCAGGTCTCTTGGGCAGCAATCAAGCCTGCTCTGTTTACCAGTCTCCTTCATTTTCATCCTCAATGCCTACTGTACCCCGAGTGCACCAAAAGTGCAGCAATTATTGGCAGCACTCAAGGTTACGTCAAGCTAACTCTGCCAGGAATATTTCATGAGCAATGACTTACTCCTACTGTGCACTGCACACTTTGCCCCCGAGGTGTTGGTTTCTGATTTGACCCGTTGGTTCAATCCACAACCAACATTAGTATTTCAATTGGAACTGCAGAATCAGCAGACCACAGAGTCCTGATCTGTCTTAATTGGGCTGGAGTGGTTTGTGGGATGACACACTTCAGGCACCAGAGGACAGCTGGGAAGAGCTTTATATTTTTATTAAAAAGTCAGAAGTGTGGTGGTCGTTTAAAAATACATACTTTAGTATTTTAGTCGTCATCTCTTAACATTCAGTAAAAAAAGACAGAGAGTGTCATTTCCTTCCTTCTGCAAAAGGCACAAGGAAACATATAAAGGGTGTAACTTTGTTTAAGCATAAAACTATGAATACATGCATAAACATCAGGATTACAGGAGATGACTAATCAAAATCATCTGATATGCAAAACACCTGCCATTTCATTACAGAGCTAATTCCTGGCAGATGACTGTTCTCAGCAAACGCTGAGAACTGCATGAGCAGACATGCAGTAATGAACAAAGTGTAAATACAGACACACAAACACAAACACGCAGCACACGCAGCAGAAGAATAGTAACCTTGTCTATCCAAAGTTAGGAGACACAAAGGTTTTAAAGGTGTGCAATACAAATGCGCAAGTGTGCTGGTTGCCATAACTTAACTGCAGTTGTACTGTTTCCGTGTTAGTATGTGTGACAGCGCTACATTGGAATGAGTGCTACACCTCCTACGTCTTTTATCTCATTGTTGTGGTGCCAGCACTACGGGCGTGCATTCTGACTAATTTTGATATTTAGCCTCTTCAGAAGAGCTAATTGGCATTAAAATCCTGATGTTTACACATGAGCCAACTGGTGCAGTGGTGATGAATCATCAAGATATGCTGGTTTGTAACTGGTTTGCACTAGTAGCACTAACAGGTAAGGATACAAAGTTTGGCAAAGTCTCGACAACTAACTGACTGTCATTAGTTGCCGATTATCCATGAAGCAAATAACAACTGAGTACTAACCCTGACTGAGAAGTTTAGGATTTCCTAACTGAAGATAATGTAAAGATAAACATAATTTGTTTCCGCAATATGAATTTGTGACAAATCTTCACTTAACTTAGTATTAAAAATAGGACATTTCTGTGATATGGAGCAGATCTTCTTCAGCGCTATGTTTCCCTCCATGTCTAGGACAGCTTGTAAGCGAGTGGGGGTTGGGGCCGC
>CM067486.1:20015745-20083212 GCA_034552555.1 Semaprochilodus insignis
TATAGTTATATATAATATATGGCCCATCTTTATATAATAAAGATGGGCCAACTATATATATATATATATATATATATAGTTTTATATTAAGAAAAATATTTTATTACTTAATTTAAAAGTAACAATTACCGTTGCCAAAAAAGCTTCAAAAGATGTCAAGCTGTCCTCAAAACGTTTGACACTGTAGGCCTCCTACATGTCTGCTGAAGACACAAAAGCATACACTTTTCAGAGATCTAGAGACTATCCCACATGTGCTAGTTATGGATTCTGCTCAATCTCAGCACAGTTATGAGCTAGACTTGTCTTTTCAGCACTCCTGGATTCATGGCTCAAGCAGTCACACCATTACAAATGCAGAGATAATTTGCAATTTAATACCGAAGGTTTGAATGTAAAGTAGGGGCTGTGGGATGAAGGAGCTATATCGCTTTACCGCAAGTGGAAGTAATCAATCACCTGTCCTGTATGTTTTCAGAGCTCTTTAAAATGCTACCTGGACTCAGGGTCTGCTCCCGTGGCCTGATCAGAATGTCAAACTGCCTTTCTCCTTAACTAACGCACAGACACACACGCACACGCCACACTGCATTTGAGCACTGAGGGCCAGGTGTACACACACAAGAATTCATAGCACAAAATGTATCTTGATGTGGCTGTGACGTGTTTGCAATGCGTCCGCAATTGGCAATTCATTTACTAAAGCTGTAGCTATTCAGGTTAATTGAGCATAGAACTGCCTACTAATTGTACTATGTGAGGTAGAGGGTTTAAAAGATGGAGTGAAACATTGGCGCCTTCAACAAAAGAGGACAAAGAAGAAAATGAGAAAATAACAATGGTAATAAATGGAGCTTCCTCCTCATCAAAACAGTCTATAAGGACATAATTCTATTCCAGCTAAGATAAAAACAACACAGAAAGTCAATGCCATAGGAGTCACTAGGCAAGTCTGGAGTAGTTTTGAGTCTGCTGGCAAATATTTTTTGGCATGTAATCATGTTCTGTGACTTTGTGTATTTGCTATGTCTACTGCCAAAACAGCAAAATCTTCCAACAACACAGTATTGATGCTACCACAAATTTTTGCTTGGTATTAAGAGGTGAGGAATTCCCACAGAAACCTCCTACTAGTTGCCCTAAAACTTCAATCAAATCAAACATGCTATGTGATCAGTCACATTTCCAACACATTTTTGCTGTGATCCCCCCTCAAATCCACATGCAAACTGGTACTAACTGCTTATTCAGGTTCATTGGTCAGTTTCATTCATATCTCATGGGGCCAGATGTGATCTTGTAATGAAAATACATATCTGGGGACAACTTTTGGCACTGTCTAAAATGTACCCCAGATTTCATAAGTTTGTGCTCTTTTAACATCCAAAGTGCAGACAACAACACAAACAAGCTACTACCACTACCGTTAGTTAACAATGTCCCTTACTAATGTTTATTTGTTTACCACATGTAACATGCTCTCCAAAAACACTTGGGGAAAGTTGACAAGCGCACCATCAACCCCTACTAAGAAACTACATTCTCAGTTTATTACCATCTTAATAAGTCCATGTTCTCATCCACATTTAGCCCAAAATTTCTCAGGGTAGTCCCCCGACATCCTCATCCCGAGATCATGTCTGGCTCCATGAGACCTGTTTAATATGTGACATGTGGGCAGAGCTATTTTAGCCTGAAATGGACACAAAGGCCTTGCACATCTGACCCAGAGTGTTGATTAGTATGCATCTGTGTGTACACAGGTGATAAGGAGAAAAGAGAAACTGTAATACACACAGAGCTTACACTACTTCTGTGTAAGTGGACATGCTGGAAGAATCCTGCGCACCCTTATTTATTGATGATAAAGCAAGATAAAACATCTAAGCGTGGAAGAAAGTATTCTCAGCGGGACCACCTAGACCAGAGAGAGTGTGTGTGTGGGAGGGTATTTGTGTTTAGCTATTAGTGGGAGTCCAGAGGAGTCTGGAACTCTCTCTCTCTTACTCACACAGACACTAACACTCATATACTCATATGTGCTTTAGGGTAATTACTAGCCCGGGGAAAGCGTGATAAAGGTATTAACTGCAGCGGCCAAACGCTATTGTATTTTTACCTTTCTAGATCTACATGAGAAAGAGAGTGTTTGAGTGGGTTGGAGAGATTTGGTGGTTCAGCCTAAAGGTATAACAGGTTTTTGTCTAGCATTTAATTTGCAAAGTTGGTATGCCACTCAGCCAATCACAGTCGCCTATAAATGCCACTTTGTCTGCCAAGACAGGGAAATACTGTAACCAAACCAAAGGAGGATTTCAGCAAAACACTCAACTGTTTGAATACAGACAGGTTTCCCATTAAAATGTATTGAAATCTTCTAGACAGCACACACTCCTAGAGTGCTTTGTATGTGTATGAAAGGTAAGTAATTAAAACAAAAGGTAATTAAAACGTTGATGGTGATTTGGTGAGATATTAGTCCATTTCTTCCTCTGATGAAAAACTATGAAAATGTGATAAGTGGAACATGAAGATCTCATGAAAATATGCCAAAAAAGAAACTGAAGTAAAAAACCTGGTTTCATGTTGAGTGACTAAACAAATTTCCAGATTTGATTAATGTATCCACAGTTCCCAGAATCCACTGTTCTCTGCTCAGTACATGTATGTTTGTACTAAATATCCTGTAAAGGCAGTTCAAAAGGAAAATGTTTTAAACGTAATCCTCGGTGCACTTCCACATATTTTGTACTGCTGAACGCTTAATTTGGTGAACATTTAATTTTGTGCTACGCTTCTGGTTACAGCTGCTACCAGGTTGCTTGAGCTGATGTTTGGTGGATGTAGCAACATTAATCTAAGGAAGGTGGGAATTTCTTATGTTCCAGCTTACTAATAGTGTACTGCTTTGCTTTGTTAAGCCTGTCTGTGAGATATTCTGTACAAACTATATTTTGTGAGCTAGGTATCCAGAACTTCACAAGCAAAGGTTTTATAGAATGTTGAATAATTCCATTTAACTTATAGACAATTTGTACTGCATCAATGTTTTATAAATCAAAACATAGAAATGTAGTAGCCGTTATTAATTTCAGGGTTTAGGTAACAAATCTTACTTTACATAGATTGCTGCTCTTCTTATTAAGATGAATCTGTGTTTTATTTGTGTCATGTTGGATTGTTAGGTCACTTAGTATGGTTGCGTGGCTACCATGGAGTGGAGTCACATGACTGTTGGTGACTCGCCTTGCTATGCCCTGGGTTCAGGAGCGGCAATTCCAGTGTCCAGTGCTTGTTCTACGTTGATGCCACAATATTATGTAGAGCCATCAGTCTTATGATGCAGAGGGTGCAATATAAATAAACTTGAGTTGAGTTGACGAACAGACTCAGAGACCAAAATGTGTGTGTGATGGCGCACACAGATCTCCAGTCGTCTTCTCCGAAGCAAAAGAGAAACAGGAAGAGGGAGAAAGAGGGGTTTCAGTGCTGCTGCAGTCTAAAAAATCAAGTGCATTTTCCCTGGCCTATTTCTTCTGTCTCTAGACCACCACACTTCCGCTGCAGCTGCCACCGGTCCAGCCGTCTACATCATCACTAGACTGATGTGTCTGGTCCTGCTATCATCCATATGCAATTAAAGTGATTAAGAGTGAATTAAGGTCGGAGAGAGCAGGGTGGCTGGGGATGGAAAAACCTATAAAGCTTCGGATAAAAGCTCGACATGGCTGACCGGTCTTATGAGTACTGACTATTCATCCTTTCATCTCTGAGCTGCTGATTGCATAATATGACTGCTAAAGTTCCTGAATGAATCTCAATTGAATTTTGGGATCCCGACTGGCTAAGTATGGGGAGAAAAAAAGTTCTGCTTAAATACAGTCAAAATGAATTTAAAACAGAGGAGGTGGGGGAGTTAATTGCCAGACCTCTCAATCAATTAATTTGAAAGATTAAAGAAAAACAGCATTGCTTTCTGTAATGGCTTAATCGATCAATGATTCAAACAAATAGACTATTAACCTCTGAATCCAGGATGAAATAAGTGGGAAGGTGTTGAGCCAGCTTTGTATTGGACTTTGTCTGCTTCTTTAGTAATTCATAGCCACACACACCACACTCTCACTCTCATGCACACACAGCGGCAGCGCAGCTGCAGTAACTCTTTCAGCATTGCCGCAGTCCAGCTGTTTTGTCTCAGTGAAACTACGCGGGTGCTCTGACTATACATAACGTTCTCATTAAGATCTAAGAGGGCTCTGTTCATGAAGTTCACTGTTCTGAAAGTGCCCTTGATGGCCTTGAATATTTAAAAAGAGTGCACTGTTAGCAGCATTGGGCTGGCATGCATTTCATAAGGAATTTTTTATAGATCAACAAATGAGGCATAGCACTACTGACTCCTCTTCTAATCAAGTAAAGATTACAGAACCAAATGTGTGATTCTTTTTTAAAGACCTCGAACACATAAATGTTCCAGTGGTGTCATATTTAAAAACTGCTACCCTGAAGAATGAGTACAGTGAGTTTTATTCAGCTTTTCCTAAACTGCTCTACTGCCACTAAACCCAACTAAACATGACTACTTGTGTCTTTGTGTAATGAATCATGCAGTGGTTTAATGTTCCTTAAATAATGAAGATATTCACAGAAAATATGCTGAGAAAGGCATAGTATCATGTAATGATATTTTTGTCTAATGAAAAAGTTAAAGAAGCCCCCTGACGTCAGTAACAAGTACTGCCACAGTTAGCAGAAACAACTTTATGTAGGCGTTTCCCATAACTATCCACCAGTTCCTGTGAGAATGTTTTGCCCTTTTCTCCATGAAGAGTTTCTTTAACTGGGCAATGTTTGAGGGATTTCTTGCAAGTACAGCCCATTTCAGATCCCCCCAATGCATTTCAATGGGTTTTGAATAGATCATTCCATAACCCTTCATCATTCCTTGGTGGATTTACTTGTATATTTGGGGTCATTATCCTTTTGAAAGATCCGCTTCTTCCTCTTTAACATTTTTACAGATGGTAAGATAAGGTTCTTCTGATTAAATGCTGTCTTTGTGTTTTGTCAAATATGTCCATAGTACATTGTTCCAGAAATCTTGGTCCTTGCCTAGAAATTCATGAGCAAGAGAAGTCTTTATCTCAGGAAGATGTATGCACTTTTCCAACAGCAGTGGCAAGAGCTGCCTGCGGATTCTGTGATGAAATATGGGGACTCTTAAAGACTTCTTTCAGGATCGTACTGTCTGCTCTCGGGTAAATTTGCTAGGGCAGCCTGACCTGTACAAGTTGGCAGTGGTTTTAAATCTTCTTTACTTAGATGGTCTTCTGGACAGTGGAATGGCTGATTTCCAAAGTTTGGATATCTTGTTAAACTCATTCCTTGACTCACAGGCGTCTTCAATTTTCTTCTGACGGCTGCAGAGAGCTCTTTTGATCTAGACATGACGGCACCACGCACTCCAGTAACCAAAAGCAAACCAGACCAGATATTTGAGGTTTAAATAAAATACGCTCTTTGGTGTTCTCACAATTAACGACTGATCAGGTGCAGCGTATTTCAATTTAATATGTCTGAACTAGTGATATATGTAGAGGCTTATTGCATTATTGCTTGCTGTTGTTTATTACCATTTACTGCCAACACTGTTGAAATGACACTGTTGAATATGCAGAAAAAGTCTAAACGTATCATGAGACGTACTTACTCATATGACTGTATATACACAACAAGAACCAACAGAATGACCTAATGCATTCTATTTATGAAGAATGAATAATGAATAAACTTTGGTGTAAAACAGATATCTATAGATCTGGGACGATATTACAGAAATGTCCTATCTTTAGTTCTCATGTAATGTCTGACAAGGCTTATGTACAGTTTTCTCATATTCATATTACAGAAGTACCTGTTAGGTCTGTTGCCAAGCAATCCATGATACTTGGACTGCTGGAATGTAACTACATACTTAAAGTAATGTAAAATATGTAAGTTATTCATCTATACAGGTATGGTTGTAAAAACCAAACAGTGATAAACTGCAAGTAAGAAAAAGTTACTGTATTGTCACTGCTCCCACTAATATTTAACAGGGCATCACCTCTTTGTGCTTTTAATTCCCACCCACATGTTTAATTTAGTTTCCTCACTGATCATGACCAATATTTAATTTGACAAGTGTTCATTAACTTTAACACCCACAGGTAATAAGACACATCGCTGTCACAAGCGAAACTGCTGTTTTACTATATGAATAAATGTAACAACCCTATGATACTTATAATGAACTAGTTACGCAGTCTCTCACAATTGCCTAAAATTATATACACATTAATGAGCATTCTCTTTTTAACATAATGGCTAACAGTAGAAACAGAAACCTACGTCCTAAAAGGATTCTGGACGCTACTGAGGACCATCCTACAGTTGAAGTTCTGTGTAGTCAGAATGCTTCTGGAATTAGGATTTGGTTATGATATGACTGTTATTCTATAATAGCTACTGTCCAGTCCTAACTAAAGATGTCAGTAATGTTTCGGCAACAGATCACCTGATCTGTATCATTCACACAAAATCAAAAGTGTTCACAGAAATGGAATAGAAATTTGATACCAATATTTAAGCTGAAATTGTAGACTGAAATGTTCTAATTCACATTTGGTTCATAATTTCAGAATGATTCAATACCACAATCCACATCACTCATTACTCTTATGCACGATTTTTTTTTTTTTACATGTTATTTTAATGTTTGGTATGTTATCAGTATTTAAATGCATGATTCTCTGTGAGTGGTTTTAGGTAATTAGTTGAATCTACATAACTGCAATGTAATCTGAATTTTGCCTTCTATTGTGTTTGGTGACAATTTGCCTGTAAAATCAAGATTTAAAGATAAAGTCTGTATACGGTCTCAGCAACTTGCAGCCAATAATCAATCTGCAAAAATACCTTTGACTTCATTTCATTACGTGCAGGCTTAATCTCTGCATCCGCTCTAAATGCCAAAACCACTGCCATGGCCTCAATAAAGAATACTTGTTCTTAAACAAGAACCTCATCAAATACAGTGTTTTCTTACTCTGGAACATCCCCAGTATCACTGCCAGCAGCTTGCAGGGTGTCATACAGTGGTCTGTCTGCTGACTGCTCAGAAAGTAGCTGTAGTAAATTACAAACCTGAAGCAGGACTACACCAAGGCTGACTGGCATTGCAGTCTAGCATATGGAGCTTAGCTTGGTCAGGTAGAGCTGGGACAGGGGAGTTCATGTTTTCAGGAACTTTTACCAACTTTAAAAGTACCTTTCCTTCTTTACCAGGCTGTGGAAACATTTTGAGAAAGTAGCACAGTCATTGCTGAAACAGCAGTAGTAGGAAGCTAATCCCAAGAAACTGTGTACTTAGCAGATTTTAGTACTAGCCACCCACTAACAGCTTGAGTCACTGAGTCTGGCCCCTTTTTCTCCAACTTCACACTCCTGCAGCCGAGCACAAGGTTTTTGGAAAATTAGACCAGTTACATCAGCAAAAGTAGTACCATGAACTAGCAGGTTACCTGGCTAGACTGTGCTTGTTTGATAGTCAGATTATGATCAACTATGCCATCTCATCTATCTTGGCAGCTGCTTCACTCCTCAAAGTAAGCAGCACCCATCTGGCTTTTTGCCAGGTTAGCATGACGTCTTCGGTGTGTATTTCGTGCTGAGCTAGGCTGGTGTGTGGACACTCGCTGTCGTTGCTCACAAACAGGTGCTGGAACTCTAAAGCGTAATTGGCTGTTTTCTTCACCACTTCTCTCTGAAAGCTGAGTGAGCGCTGTCTTCTGTTCCGACATTTCCTCACATATTATCCGCTCCTGTAGCCACCTGTTTCCTTTCCCCCTTTGCTGTCACTGTCCTGCTGCTGACCGCCATCGTGCTTCTTCCCTCATGCTTGAGTTTTACATGGACCTCTGGCCATTCAGTCTAATGCTATTTCTCTTATCACTTAGTGCCAGTAAGTCTCCTGAGTGATCAAAGACAAACACTGCAGCTATAAAACTGTCCTCTGAGTAGCATCCTGGTGGCATAGAGAGTCATTATCAACAGCAGCTACTTTCAAAATAACTAAGATGGATGTTAATTAAAGTCCATAGTGCAAAACACTTTTGCCTACTAAAGAACTCAAACTGGATGCAGAAATTCTAAATTTAATTTTAGCTTTGGAGGTTGAGTTTTAATATTAGCTAGAAAATCATTTAATATGAAGACATTTTTGGCAAATACATGTACAAACTAAATCAATATCTAATAAATCAATAAAAAAGATAGCTGTCAATTATTCACTAAAAAATGCTGAGACTACTGTCAGTCAGATACAGACTGCACCAATGATGAGACATGCATGGAACTGGTGTTGTCTTGATACTAAGAAACCTTGATATGATGTTTCAAAATATATATATATATAAATTTGATAAGTTTTATTGTGTTTTTAATTGTAATTTAAATTCAGTTTAATATTTTAATAATTGCCCATAAGCTGATTTAAGCTATAAATATTTTGATTATCCCACCTGTAGTTTTAATACAAGTTTGAAAGTCATCCTATTCATCAGGCACCAGAGTGTAACTGCTGAACATTTCAGACTGAATGGGAAAATTCCAACAAGAAGCAGGGGAATAAGAAACTTACTTCACCTTGTTGTTATTTTAATACTGCTAGTATTTTTTATTTGGTGATTTAAGCTATGAAAATATGCTACCTGGAGTTTTATGTATGGAACTACCTATAAATATGTGGTACAGTGGGACATTGTGACAAGGTAGCACATTTCACTTCCTTTCCGTCCTTATTTGTGTTAAAGCCAAAGCATGTCCACCCAGCACTGCCTGCTGTTTTCTTTGTCAACTAAGACTGGTCCCAAAGGCTGTGAACGGGCTGCAGCTGCTAATTTAGCATAACAAGCCATATATTAAGGAAGCCTATGTGGGGCAAAAGAAAGCACAAGCAGGAAAGTGCACTTCATTTGAATAGTACTGCTTTGTGGGGAAATGTGTATTGTACTAAAAATGATTAGTATCGATATGTATCAATACATCAGTATCACATGAAACATAATGCATCAACTCAAGATATCTACCATATGAACAGAACTAGACTGGGCTTGACAAAAGATGTTTTCCATGTACAACAGTGGGCTGGGGTCAGGTACGAGGAGTGATTTATTTATTTGAAGAAATAGGGCACATGAATTTTACTCACACATATTTTCAATCTTGTGCTCTCACCCTCCATCACTATAATGTAACGTTACAGTCTTTAGCTATGTCCAGAACAGCGACAGAGTTTCAGGAGAGGGTGTACGTGCCCCTAAATGTAATCAGGGATGAAGTTCAACACCAATCAATCTTAGTCACACCATGGATGATTACAGGGATGTGACAGGTTGGGGAAAGGTCTCCCTTTGCTTGTTAAGCAGCCAGAAGTCTGTTAAGCATTTCTGCAGTGGGAACTTAACATTAACAGGGCAGGTGCTATTCTCTGCCAAGTACAATCAGCAATTGCACAAAAATATGTACTGATAATGAATACTGCTAGTGTAATACAGCTGTGCAAAATACCAGTTTATCCCAACCTCAACTCGCATAATAACAAAACAAAGCACTAGTGTTATAGATAATCCACTGGTTGGTATAGCATAGTGGATAATGCTGCTGCCCCCCACGTGTCAGGTAGAGGTTCGCTTCCCTGCCAGGTAAGCCCACCACACTATACCAATAAGAAGCCATGTGCAAGGCACTACATTCGCCTACTTCTGCAATACGGTCAAACTGAGAGCGTCTGCCAAATAACATCGATGTAAATCTCTGGCCGGGGTTTCATATTCTGTGCTACCAGTCAGGTCTCAAAGTCATGAGTCAGATATGGGCTTCAAATTTCTGCTCGTGCAGACCTCTAATCCACATGTGTTATAACAGCTTAAAGAGAATGGTGTCATAGTACTGCAGGGTCTTCTAGATTGGGCAAAAGTTGAATAAAAGTTGAATAATCTATTGATTATTGAAATGAATAACCAATAATTTCAATTATGAACTGCTTAATTACCAAATAATCCTTATGTAGCTTTCAGCTTTTAAATTTAGCTAGTTATTTTATGCATTTTCCAACAATGAGGACAATAAAGTTTAATACTTTATTCAAAACTTCAACATTTTAATGAGCTTCCCTGCTAAAACGAAAGAGAAATAAAACTCCAAGATATTTTTCCTTTCAAAATTTACATTTAACATTTATGGCATTTAGCTGATGCTCTTATCCAGAGCGATTTACAGTGTTAGTTGTATTGCAAGTAGGCCAATTTAAAACCAAGAATGTGCACAGTAACAGCAATAAAATACAAGAAAGCTAAATTAATTCTCCCTGCATCAGTAAATTAAAAAATCAATATAAATTTTAATTTTAAATGTAAACAGTGTAAATAATAATCATAATAAGAATAATTATAGCACTCCTACTTCTTACTACACAACATGACCAAGGTGATCCACATCCAAAAATTCACCTTTATCCCTCTCCCACCTACAGACACAAATATGGCAGCAACATGTAACATTCCCCAACATGTAAACAAACTAAACTGATTCAACTTAGAAAAAACAGCCTCCTGAGAAAGGTAAAGGAAAGCATTTACACAGAGTCTGTATGAGTGACAAATCACAGAGGGAGTTAAAACCATGCAGCACCCGGAGTGTTTAGGCAGGCGCTACACATCTTCAATTCCAGCTCAGTTTGTCTTGGCTGATCCATGGGAACGTAGGGAGGTGGGGATAAGAGAGAGAATGCGAGAGAGAGAGAGAGAGAGAGAGAGAGAGAAGCGAGAGAGACTGAGTGAGAGGAAGAACGCCGAAGGAGAGAGAGAGACAGTGATGAGCTGTAGCAGTTCACGCGAGGGAAAGAGGCAATGGACTGGAGTGATTTAAAATGGACTTTGGGAGCCAAGAGGCCCTGACTTCAGTCAGTCACTCGTGGCAGACTGAAAATGACAGCTTGCAGTGATTGGATATCTACTTCTCTCCACCAGACCTTTTCACCCCGCATCAACCTCTCTCCTTAGCAAGCCTTCATTCACCCCCCATAGCCACCCCCACCTCCGAGAGAGCATGTATCCTTCAATCAGCCACCGCTCCTTTGCCCCGTCCTCTTCCGCATTCAATCAGGGACTGCTTCACCGACTCATTTTACATTCGGTGTTGTCACCTTGAGAACATACCACACACTAAGGCTACATGATGCGGTAAGGTTACTAGCCATGCGAATGTACTGCTACATATGGTGGGGTATATGACACTTTATATACCACAATGCTGCAATACTTCTTCAGAATACATCATAAACACAATAATGTACATATTTTCTGAGATTAGATACGTTAAAATACACACAAAAAAGCATTGGTAATGTTACAAACCACACTTCACTAAATAAATTAACCCCATCAAATCAAACTTCTCAGCAACGATCAATACTGAGAAACCAGCAATGGTCCCTTCAACTCGTTTAAATCTGCTATCAGAGAGGTTACAGTGTGTGCACATCCACGTTGACCAGAGAAATGCATTAGTGTAGAATCAGGGCTTTCTGTGAAAGCCAACCATGGCCAGGGTCACTATAGGGACACACTATGCTCTGAAAAGGGTATTGGGAAGAAGTGTAATGGTTTATAAGGATGCAACAATACCATGTTTTCCTTTCTGGCAACAATAGCTGATCCTTATGTTTTAGCCTAGATAGAGTACTCATACTATCCCCATTTAACTTACCTAGGTAACACGTGCTGATATTTACACAACTGAACTTGGTAAAAGCATAAAGCATTCTAAGTTTGAATGGCACGAGTTCAAGCACATAGCAGCTTCTTTGGTTTGGCAAAAAAAAATTGGCATGCCTAAATTCAAGTCACTTGTCTCGTACTTCCTTCTGGTAGACTACCCACTACCTCTCCCCTAGATATACTGAAAATATATATTTTGTCACAAGCATTTTTATGCGTCATTAGGTTTCATCTACTGGTAAGTAAGCATGCTTTATTAGTGTGCACACAGTAGTGTGCGTCAAAAAGTGCTTCATAGCAGCAGCGCCTCCATTGTTGATACCCACACTGTGTCATTATTGGCACACAAACCGATTTGATAACGTTATTGATGTAAACCTCAAGATTTCTCATAATCACAGGTGTCATCATATTTACCACCCCTATTACTACATTCAGCAATTATGATGCACCTTGTTATTATTATTATTATTATTATTATTATTGTTATGTGGTAAGCAATGTAAAAAAAGTTTAAGGGGAAAATTTTAAAAAAGCAGTCTAGCTTAGAACTAGGCTTCTGTGAGTCTCTGCACTTTGTGGGTCGAAATTTCTGTCCACTTTAGCCCATTACTGTACATGTACTCAGTGAAACTACGGCCTCCCACATAGCCAGATTCTCATATAGGCCTTTTCATCATCTGAAACATAATGGGACATGGGGAAACTCCATAAATGAAGAAATTCCATAAATTAAGAAAATGAAGCGCGAGTCAGGGCAGGGAGTGGGGGAGCTTATAGTGCCTTTCAGAAACTTCCATCTCATATCAGTGCAGTCTCCCGGAAGATCATGCAGTGGGCCTGAGGCGCATCATTTATTTAGTATCTCAGCTTTCCTCCGACGAGCCGAGGCCCACTTGACAAACACCATGCAATTAACATGCAGATAGGATGCAGTGTTTTCCATCTCAGGGTACTTGGCTCAGGGATTTATATAAGAAAAACTGTAGGCATTTCTAACAGGAGAGCATGGAGCCTCAAGAGGCTCAATCACCTCGAACAACACTTCAAAGGAACAGCCAGAGAATACCTGGGCCTGAAGAGGAGGCAACCCCCCCACTGCTCACCATTAATGAACAACAAGCTGTGATACTGAAGAGCCGCCACTGGCCTTATTACACAAAATAAGAGAACATCTGTTTTCCCCATAAAACAAACATCTGCACGCAATTAACAGAAGGAATGATATCCGTTTCTGACCATCAGGGGTATAAAACTACTACTAAGGCGGCGATCCAACTGCATTCATTTATGAGTGTAAGAACTGATTGTAATCAATTATAATAAAAATAATAAAAAGCAATAAAGCAAGCACTCATTTTTAGTAAAATGCCTGCTGTCCTACTCTAAGAAAATAAGCTCAAGAAAGCTGTAATTCGACCTTTTTCACACAGATGCCATTTAACTACTTGGTGGCTGAATAATGACATGCACGACTTCTGCTACATCTAACTTAATCATGACCTAAATTATATCGGTAGAAACTGAAATGTGTTTTGACTAAACAAGCATGTTCAACATCTCAAAATCAAAATGTTTCCCTAAATCTGTCAAAAGGCTTTTATTTTGATCAACACATAAAAATATATGTTGTAATCAATTTCACTGCCTAAACAGACACATATATAGACAAGAAAAAAGGTTTATATACAGTCGCAGGCAAAACCCTGGGACCCCCTGTCAAATGACGTTACTGAGTGGTCAGTAAAATGTTTTCCACAGGAAACACTTATGCACACTTATACAAAACACTGCCAAAAATTGCAATAATAAAACATAAAAAGCATAATACGTGGCCTGTGCAAAGGTTATGGCACATTTTAGGTCTAATTTTTTCCAACATGTTAAATTTAACAAAACACTTGTTAACTTATTTTAACATTTAAACATTTAATTAGAGCAAGGGTAATCAGATATTTGCATATAACTGTATAAAGGGTGATAGTAGGTGCCCTTTATGCACTATGAATCGTTTCACCACCTTATGCATTATGACCATTTCAAGTTAATTTCAGGTTCATTTCAAGTTCATTTTATTTTTATTCAATGAACTATATCCAAAATCCAAAATTCTGTTTTTGTGCTCTTCTAAGTAAATACGTATTCTTTTTTTGTTTGTTTGTTTCTTTGTTAAATTTTTATAACTTATCCTTGAAAATGTTTAAGTTTGGTACTGTTTAATTTCTCCTTTAGCTTTACTCACTGTTTTTGTGTGAAACATAAACTTAGGCCTTATTATTATTATTATTATTATTATTATTATTATTATATTTGTTAACCAAATCATTGCGAGATCAGAGATGATGTGACTAGACAAACACAGACTGACGCAGATAGACTGGGCGACAGTTGGACGGAGCATGAGCAGATTTGCCTTGATGACGGAGAGATGGAGAGAGTGACGAAGCAGGGCCCGGGGAGAAGGAGTGATGAGAGAGTGATAAAAGATCAGACTGCCTCACAGCAGTAGCAAAAATGAAAGCCAGCAAATGCAGGCAGATTTATCCATCTCCAGCTCACCTCATCAATTCGCCTGACTTCACCTCTCTGCTCAGCGGGAGAGCAAGGAGGGGGAGAGGAAGAGGCAACTTCAGGTCTGCAGAGAGAGCATGCCGCATCACGTCTGGCAGAAGCAGTTTACGCAGGGCTAAATCCCCACTAATCTGCCCATTAATGATGATAAAACTGTATCCCTCCAAACCCACCCACCACCCCAACCACACAATTCTGATTTACCTTCAGTTCACGCTAATGGGCCTGTAGCCAAGGATAGAGCTCCTCTTCTTATTCCGGCGTCTAAATTCACTCAGCCTCGTTTGCTAAAAAAGGAAAAAAGAAGATGAATCAATGAGTGCTTTAAAGTAATGACTTTTAATTGTTTCCGATCTCCTTGACTGGCAATTTTGTGCACAGGCAGAACTAAAAGCATCCCTCTTTGCTTCTACCTCTCTCTTATTGTGCGTGTGTGTGTGTTTGTTTGTATACTCTAGCCGCTAAGTCACAATCGCAGTGCTTGTTTCCCTACTCCTTTGTGAACGTCAGCAATGCTATCAGCTCAGCCGCGGTGCGTGAGGACAGTGTGGGATGGGTGTGAATAAAAAACTAGCTAGGAAATGTATTGAACACACATACATACAAAAGAGGCCTATTTCTCATTAAGGAGGCAAAGGCATGATTCAATGTGACATGCAGCCAATCTCCAACGCTTCCAGGGGCCACCTGAAACAAATGCAAGAACTACAGTCTGGAAGNAGTGTGGGATGGATGTGAATAAAAAACTAGCTAGGAAATGCATTGAACACACATACATACAAAAGAGGCCTATTTCTCATTAAGGAGGCAAAGGCATGATTCAATGTGACATGCAGCCAATCTCCAACGCTTCCAGGGGCCACCTGAAACAAATGCAAGAACTACAGTCTGGAAGAGATCCATTCTAAGAGAAAACCTAAGGTAATTCCATTCTCTCAAAACAGCACATAATGAAATACTACCTTCTACAGAGGTGGAGCCAGCGGTCTGTGTGTGTGTGTGTGTGTGTGTTTGACCCAGGCATGGCTCTTGATGCTGGTATTCTGTATTCTGCATTTCTAGTGGGACACTGTGTTTTCAAATGGTCTCAAACCTGTGGTGGAAAGGTTTTTGAGCATTGTACCCTCTCCTGATACATGAACAGTGACTACAAATTTCTTGTCTCCTGTCCCTCAGAAACTGTAAAACACTTTCACACGGCTGACTTCTTTCCCTACTGCTGCTGCTCAAACAGTTTGAACGCATCTGTGATGACCAGCACAGGAGAGCAATGAAAACAGAAAGTTTAAAGGCTGTTTTTCACTGTTATTGTCATTGTCATATTTACTGAGTGCTAGATTTTGACGTTTTGAAAAATATTTAAATTCCGGACACCGGAAGTGCTACTTTTGACCATTTTTGGCCACAATGCTTTGGTGGCCTAAAAAATACAATATATGGACAAATGTATTGGGACACACATCTTAATCAATGAATTCAGGTGTTTTATTCAGTCCCAGTGACACAAGTATATAAATCAAGCACCTAGACATGCAGTCTGCATGTGTCACATGTGTCACGAAGCACAATGTCAAGCGTCGGAAGGAGTGGTGTAAAGCCACACCACTGGACTCTTGTGCAGAAGAAACAGAAACATGCTCTGTGGAGTGATGGATCACGCTCCTCTGTTTGGCAGTCTGATGGATGCGTCTGGGTTGGCAAATGTCAGGAGAACGTTAGAGCCCTGACTTCAACCCCATCAAACACCTTTGGGATAAAGTAGAACTGAGATTATGAGCCAGGTCCTCTTGTCTAATATCAGTGTCTAACCCCAGAAATCTGATCTCCTGAATGAATGGGAAAAACTCCCACAGACACAATCTTTTAGAAAACCTTCCCAGAACAGTGAAAGCCATTATAGCTGCAAAAGGGGGGTGTGGGGTGTATTAATGCCAATGGATTTAGAATGGGATGTCTTACAAGCTCCTGTAGGTGTAATGTGTAGATGTCCCACTACTTTTGTCCATTTTGTGTATCTGGATTTTATTCATTTTACTGCATGTGTAATCCTACAGGCAGAAATGTTTAAATAATTAATTCTTCATATCCGATATAGTTCCAATAGCTACATTTGTTTTCACATCAGCAAACATGAAATATGTTGGATTTCGGCATACCCCATACCAGTAATCCCCTAGAAAGAACAGTATTTAAATATATAAAACATATTATATGAGTTCTGGCAGGGGTTAATGTAACTACAGAGATATAAAAGACAGATAAAGTTAGTCCAGTACAGAACACGTGACTGCATAATGGGGAAACCAGGCTGTCATAACACGTACACAGGAACCAGCAAGAAATGATTAAACAAAAAGAGCAGCTTTGAAAGGATAAACAAGAAAGAGCTCTTTTTAAAGGAGCAATATGTAAGATGATGTAACCAATATGTAAGATTTTTACTGGTCTGTCTTTGTTCCTGAAGAGCTAGTGAGTCACTGTAGCATAGAGTCTGCCTTTAGTCCCCGCATAAGCAGATGAAGAAAAAAAACAAGTCCACTCACGGCACAAAAAAAAAAAAATTGAAAAGAAAGAAAACAATAACAAAAGCAATAGCAAAACAAGAGATAATACAGGTGTTGTTTTCCACCACGTGCTGTTCGCGTGTAAAGGGATGAAGTTTCAAGCCAAACTCCCAGTGATTCTTCAGGCTGGTTAAGTAAATGGGGGGAGGAGTGAAGAGGGATGAAGAGGGGTTGTTTGGACTATGGATTCGACAGATTATATAATCTTACATATTGCTCTTTTAACTCAACTTTAGTTTCTCTCACTTACTTTTTTTCTCTGTTTTATTCATTTAATAAGTTCAGCTCCAAACTCCAATGACCAAAAGAAAACTATCAAAACCAGGATCAGAGAGAGTCTGATAGCAGAGAACATGGCTGCAAATTAAGTGACATACATGAATGGGGGAACACCTCAGAGGAAGCAATAAATATAGGTTACTACAAATATCTCTCCAGTAGAAATATTTCAAATAAGATTCATTTTCAGTGACAGAAACTGCTTTTGCACACATTGCTCCTTGTGTTTTATGCAACTTGGGCCATTTAGTTTGAGCTGTGCCCAATGTTCTATTAAAAATGAAGCAATTTGAAGCGGTCGAGTATCTTACAGGGCAGTGCACCTTGCATTTTCAGCCTCCACGAAACCGCGATTCTGTTCTCCACCCTATTACACTGTAGCTTATGGTCTGCATTTGATGTTCAGTCAAAGTATAAAGCAGAAACTAGAAACCGGTTGTATTGTTTATTATAGGCTATTAATCATGCCTCATAATGGCCACAACCAAGGTTTGTCCCCCCATGAGTAAGAGCACAGCTCCGCCACTGCCTCACTTCATGTACCCCGACTTACGATTACACAGCATGGGGGGTTATGTAGTCATTTAAATGGAGCTTATTACAATTAGAAAGCAATTAAAGCCTGAGATACTAATGAAAGTCTTACACCAATAACGTATTGAAGTAATAAAGTCTTCTGTTGCACAGTAAATGCTGCAGAAGTGAAATGAACAGAAGATGGCCCAAAGCAATGCTGCTGAAGTGAGTGGGCAGGCACGGTTAGAGCATGAGCGATGTAGTGGCTGAAAGTGAATGGATTGGACTTTTACACTCTTTTCTCTGTCTCTCTCTCTCTCTCTCTCTCTCTCTCAGTCACAGCACGGTCAGGTCAATACAGAGCAAAGAGAATAAAGATGAAGATGGGATTGGAGGGTTGCAGCCAGCTAAGAAGTGAATCAAGCACACATTCATTTGACTGTACACAATGTACTCGGTACTAGAAAAACGGCAGAAGCCCAGCAAAAATACAGTAATTACACTCTTAAAAATAAAGGTGCCACAGAAGGTTATTTGGAGTGATGCCACAGAAGAACTGGATTCAAAGATATTTTTTTTCCATTCAGATGAAATGTTCTTTGTGGAACCAAAAGGCACTTCTTCAATGACATAGCTGTCTTAAAAGGTGCCAGAAACTGTTTGAAAGTCACTTAAAAGAGCAGTTTTTGGGACCATTAAATAAGCAACAAGAGAAGCAATAAATTTATTCCAGCCAAAATGTTTTATTTAAGAGCAGCAATGTGAAATGTCTTCACATTGTGGCTTGTCATATATAAACTGAAGAAATGATTTTTCGATTCTATTACATAGAATAAAACAAAGGTGTTGGTGAGATGAGTACAGCAGAACATAAGAGACATGCAAGGTAGAAAATATTTGCAAGGAAATTCCATTACTTAACAACTAAATATAGGTTCCATGTTTTAGTGTTTAGTGTGCCCACCCTTTATTACATTTCCATTTTTCCATTCCATTTTTAGGACACTTTTCTATAAATCCCCAAAGTTCAGTCTTAGAAGTTGGGTACAGTTTCTGCTTCTCACAATCCAATTAATCCCAAACACACTCAGTGATGTTGAGCACTCTACCAGTAATTTTTCTTTTTGCTTTTCAGATATTCTTTTTTGTCTGTTTCCTTTTCTCAGTGAGGGCTTCCTGACAGCTACACCTATTTCAGACGTTCAGTGTTGTTGCCTGACACTGTGGAAAGTTGGACAGAAACACCTGTAGATTTTTCAGACCTGAAGCAAGAATAAAACTGTTTCATTTCTCCTCTTTCCTGTGAAAGCCTGAAGTGCTGTTTAGCTGATGCTGAGAGACTACCAGGTCTGCACAGTTATAGGTGTCCCATTTTCTCCATATCTTTCAATCATATTTTGACCTACAGTTTTGAAAGCTCCTGTTTTTCCCCATATTTTCCTTTGGCTTTCCTCTTCCTTATGTAAGTGGGTTATCTTATATCTAATATCCTCAAAAATGACCTCCTGAAAAAGCAATAACTTGAATTTAATGGCTATATTGACTGAAAATAAACTAACCTCAAACTGAACTGAAAATGTTGAAAAGGGCGGCTGGCCTCTGTCTTTGCACAAGACTGTAGGTCAATAAGTGGATTTGTCTTCTATATGCTATGAATTGAATATGCTTCTGGAACAAATTAAAATGTGAGGTACTTATGTGGCCACAGTTGTCAAACCAGTCTGATAAATGACAATGAAAAAAAAATGACAATGACTATTAAAAGACACAATATAATCAGAGATAGAAAAGGGAGGATTTTCTGGTATTTATGGTGGAAGTGACTAATTATAATATATCCACTAAACTGTATTCCATACTGAAACTACAGCATGCTTTACAGAGCCCAAAATGAACTCATTTTTGGCTGTCTAGTACAACATCCCCAGTGTGAATGCTTTTCTCAGTGCTGTAAGTTTATAGAGCTCTACCTATGCAAAGTGTTTATCACAACACTAACTGCTCTGTACTTATTATTTATATTCTAAACTGCTACAGACACTGAAAACTGAGACTGTTCATGAACTGTCAGAGATAAGCCTACCATCAGGCCCAGTCCTCAACAAGCACAGAGATTTGAAGTAATCATTATATTGACCAAGAGATAACTGAGACTAATTAAGACTACAATCAATATGATGGCAAACACACAATCATTTCACTTCGATTTTACACTTTAAATACACACACCTAGGATTATATTTTAGTCATGAAATTAAATAATCCTGGGACACTATGCAAGACGGTTCATAATACAACGTGCAGGAAAGCACTGTGTATGAGTACTGAAGCAGTATAAACATGAGGAGATCGATGACACAGGTTGCTGGGTCCTCCTACACTTAGACAAGGCATGCGGAATGAAGCGTTTTGTCTACGCCTATTTTCACCTGCTGGAAAGGTCTATGCCTTATCTGTCAAGCTTCTTTTATGCAGTTGTCTAAGTCTGACAACTAGCCATAGCTGGGCAATATATATATTAATTATCAGAGTCCTAGAATGTTTTAAAGAGAAATTCATGCTTCTAAAATACGACATGAGGCAAACATTACATCTAACAGGCTTTCACAGGTTACAGAAAAGCATCTGGCTCAAAATCATCTAGTTCAGTTGTGAACATGACTTGGGATTCCTGTGTGCATCACAAAGGCATATTTTAAAACAGTCAGTGGAACCAGAATTCTTTCCAAGCGATTCTGGGCCATTTCTGTTGGTCTATTCATCATGAACTTTTCACACAATGTAAACGGCAGCTGCTGTGTTCAAACGATGCAAAATCGGCAGAAATTGAGATACATGCTTTTCAGTGGACAGCGATGATATATTAAAGGTGGATTATATTGGCTTGTGTGACCATGGACAGGTGGAGGGTCAGACTCGCGGTAAGACTCTGTAAGATGTTATTTGGATGTTATCAATGCACAGTCTCGGAATAAGGTGGACTTTGCTGTCGAGACCAGCCAAGTCCAATGCCTCCGCCAGATTTAAATGGAGGCTGAATTATACTTAATAAAAGCAGAATCGAAAGAATAAAGCAGCCCTTTCTCTTTGTACTACACTCCCCTTCCCATGCTGTCCTTCACGCTGCATCACTTACATGTACTTATATGACGCATTGCTATGACAGAAGCAGTCAGATCTGGAAACCAAACAAAACTGAAACAGTTTTAATCTCTGACTAAAAAGTAACAACAAAGACAACTTTCTATCACCTGTTCTGCATGTGCATAGCATTTTGGACAGATATCACTCCTGTCTAACAGCGAAACCTGCTGCACAGACACCACTGAATCTCAGATTAACATATGGAACACAGCAACATGTGAAAACTCTCTGAAATTGTTTTCACTGAGTACAAGGAGGCTGGAGTTGGCTTTTTATTCAGGCACCAGAGTGTAACTGCTGCTCCATTTACGGAAAACTCGGACAAAAGGCTGGCTAATAGGAAGCTTACTTCAGCCTTGTACTGCACACCAGTATAGTACAGCTAGTTTATTTGAACATTGCCCCACGCAGAACAGAGAGAGAAACTGCTCAGGAGATTTTTCTGAGTGGGACAAAACTTTGTTTAGTCTTTGTCTGTGTGTTTTGCAGTAAAAAAGCAGGATGCTGTAGAACAACAGTAAATTAATCTGAGTGTGTGTATAACTGATGTATCTTGGATTTTTTTGGAGTGGTGATTTGGGTTAACAGTACAGTGTGTCCTTTCTGTGAGTTTAACGCTTTTATTTGTTTGCTCAGTAAAGTGCAGGTTTCAGTTGTTGTTGTACATGGCTGTTCATTACAGATAAGTTTATTATTCTAATATTTGGTTAGCAATGGTATTTCTGATTCCACTGTGTTGTGCTGAAAAGGTAATGCAGAAGAACATCCACAATCGAATATTGTATTTAATAATAACAGCTATAAGAAAGTCCTCCTTGTTTCGTAGGGTGAGGGGAGTCATGCCCCCCCAAGTCATTTCTTGAGCTCTCTTGCCTAATAAATCCTGCCACTGGGTCTGATTTGTAATTACCTTACTAACTGTTTTATATGTATTTTTTCTTTACAGTAACCACACAGCTCATCATGTTGTACCGCAAAGCAACATTTCTTCATCTTTACAATGACTCAGTTTGCCAACTGTCTTCAAGTTTCTCTGAACTGCTGAACCTCGGGATTGGTGCATTATTTCTGATAGAGGAATTAGGCCAGACCGTGTACACCAGCCTCTTACAATACAAACCCTTAACTCTGAATCAGATTGTCTTTTTCTGACTTACCTAATGAGAGGGCTGATTTGGAAGTTACTGGATGTGCTGGATGTCAGACTGAAGAAGGAAAAGCTGTTCTCAGTCTGACAGATTTAGATGCAAATTCCCTGTGTTTACTCTCCAAATGACAGTGTAAACTAGTTGTTCTATATGTTATGTGAAATTAATTAGGATGATTAATTATAATGACTGTAAAATTAACTGCAAACTTCTTCTTATTCTCTCTTTATTTATGTTCTTTATTTATTTTTATGTGGCCTTGATGTGTCTCGGTCTGGATTCGGACTCTGATCTAGCGCTCTTCACTACATCACTAGGGTTTAGTGCCTACTGTCAGGTAGAGTTGTGTGGTTAGAGGTGACCTCCCTGCTACCTGGCCAGTGCTGGCTGCGGTTTCTCCAGTGCTGCAGTGAAGCTCTATGATTGTAAGTTTTCTTCTTTGCCGAAACATCACAAATACACTTTGTATTGTTGTATAGTTAGCACCTGTAAGCTGTAGGTCATTTGATAATCATCTAGATGAAATATCATACCTTTGAACCACCATAACTTATCTTTTTACCAGAGTGATAATATATGACGGGTATCTCTATGTTTATTCAGCTACAGGAACTGTGTACTGCGACTACTGCTGTTCATCAGAAGCCATGCTAATGCTTAACTGGCACAAAAGCATTATTTGGATGGCATTTAATATTTATATTAGTAGACTGGCTTAAGATAAAGGCCCTAACCTTACTATTTAGCTAATTTTTATTTTATGCAACAATGTCAACAATATCCTTGAACAGAAAGAAGTTTGTGGAAAAACTGTCATTCCATGAGAACAGCAGGTTTATTTTCCTCCAACGTATGAATATTACATTAACATAAGAAGCAAGTATCTGTAAAAAACAATACATTGCAAGATGTTTCCTGCAGATGAAAACTTCAAGATTATAAATAACAATAAAATCTTCCATCTATTAGTATGTGTACCTGTATCTGTATCTTAGAATACATTAGAATTCATCTATTTATTCTGAATAATGCAGCCTATCCATACTTAATTACATCCGTACAGCATACAGTACTCAGTATACACAAATCACAAATAAACTCCAAATAGCATTACAGGAGTTGCAAAGTGTTACATTATATTACATATAACTACGATGGACTACTAAGACGGACAAATAGGCTCATTTGTGAGTGCAGCTTGTGGCTAAATGTGCTATTCTAGACTACTATTTATTTTTTAAGCTAGTATAATGCAAGCAATGCATAAAATAACCTTTATGGAAACAATATTCCAGGGTTTTTATATGAGAACTACGTGTTTAAAGTCACGCTGGATTGTGAATATCACTTAGAAGCATAATATGTATGCATGTGACATAACAGTTGGTGGGAGTTTTCCATTCCAACCTAAATGGTGTAACCTGGCACTTCAGGTCAGAATAAAACCATTGAACCATTTCAGATGAAATGGGAAAATCTGAAGCTGGCAAATACAACGCTGTCTTTAGCTTCATATGGATCGTTGCAATTTGCAGAAACAATTGGGACCCAGCAACGAAATCATAACCATAAGATATATACTGTAGTGACTACTCTTTAAATAAGTATTTTGCATTTATAACTGTCTATATAGTTCTTGTCAGCATTTATTAAAACATCCCTGATGATGCTCGACAAAAGGGGGGGGGGGGGGGGGGGCATTTTTTTTTTTTTTTTTCAAACCCAGTGAAGGAGGTACTTCACAAGGCAAGTTTAGACAGTTAACCAGATAAATTTATAGATGTTGAAGTTATACTTGGAACACAGAAACTAAAGGTCATGACCTGAAAAATTTTGATTTATATTGAGTCCAACTGCTTTTAATTTAAGCAGATAATCGCTTGTTTCTTTCCTGGTTTTGCTGTTTCTCCTAATAAACACAGCCAATAAAGATCTAGAAATAACAGTAGTTCACCAACAACACTCAATAATAGTGCATCTAGTTTTCAAACTGTCATTCCGCTCCTGTCTGCTAAACTCATGCCAGCTGATGACCAATCGTAGAGACTCTTAGTAAAGAGACAGAAAGAATCATTTTTGAGTTTATGGCATGCTGGAGACGTTGTTCAAAGTCATGTGGAATGGCATTTTAAAACCAGTCCAGCCTCATACTGAACACACCCACACACACTAAACAGAAATCCTGAACTTTATGAGTATTATATAGATGTCAAGGCTATTGTGTGGTTGATTTACAGTGGGGCCCTGCGGCTGTATTGTAATATATCTGGGAGGTGTGACGCTTTACATTTTGATGAATACACTGGTGTGTGAGACTAGATAAATTTTGAGGGATCTGGTGGGGTGGGGGTGTGTGCAGGGTGGGGGTGCAGTGTGCTGCATGTGGACGGAGGTTAGGCCACAGACGCGAAACCATTAGTTATAAAAATATAGCACTATTTATCAGCACACAGCCAGACAGCACATACATGCTCACATGCTCTAAAGGTGAACAAAAAGGACATCCCTTTAAATTATTTAGGCCCTGAGGTTAAAGAAGCTGTTATAGAAGGAAGAGCTACAGAAATCGAGGAGGAGGGGGATGTGAGGACATAAAAACTGTACGATCTGTACTCAAGCCCAGCTCTCCTTGCAGTTAAAACACACACAAGTTGTTGAAATTCAGTAGTTGTATTTTCCCAAAATGTTTCTTTTCAGAATGTGCATTTAGAGACTCGGGCCTGACAACATCAAGTTGAAAAGAAAATTAGGGCTTGACAACAGCAATGCATCAGTCAGATATACTGGATCTTTATGAGTACTGATACTGACCTTCTTAAATATCAGCCAGATGTGACAACAGAAATGTGACAGGGCATTTTATAAATTGCTTTTTGAGGTTTAATAACAATATAATTGAAAAAAATTTAACAGTACTGCATAAGAATATGCTCAGTATGAAGTGTTGGTTGCCTCTGCTATGGTCAGTTACCCTCTATTATGTATTTACATTTAATGTACTGTGCTATACGAAATGGCCATATCGAAGGGGACAGCTAGAGAAAAGTTAGATTGATGCATCCCTGCTCTATAGGTAAGAAAAAGAAAAAATAGCCTTTAGACACAGTCCTACAATGTAAGCCATCCACCACTTCACCCCTCCCCCATCACCTTCTCCCATCTCTAGTCCGATTAAAGGGAAAATCCTCCTCAGCAGCCGCACATGCTAAAGATATTTCAACTTTAATGTCATAACACAGTTAATCCTCTTTTCCTGTCAGATCAGCATCAGACAAAAGCATCCCATCACAGACGAGCATACCACATCCTACTCCTATCCCACCATCATTTCCTTCCTTCTGTCCCTCTTCCGAAGTCCCTGAATGCACTCCAAAATCTTTACCTGCTTGAGTTCCTCTGCATATCCCTCTAATCCCTTTTCCCCTTTACATCATTCTTACTCAGCCAATACACTCTAAAAATAATAGGTAACAAAAGTGTTGCCCTGAAGAACGTTTCAGTGAGTTGTGAGAGTGCGAAGAACCTAAAGGTGAAAGAGTCTTGACATAATGCAAAGAATCTAGGAGGACCCCTTTGGCAACACTTTATGATAACACAATTAATTGACTATATTTCATTCGTTATTGAAGTATCACAGATGAAAACTAAAATGAAACAAAACACGAAATGCTGGAGTATGTAACAGGTATTTGCATGGCGTCCCAAAGTGCGCATAATTACACTAAACACAGAGACCATGGGTTTAAAACAGAGCAGTACTCGTCAGAAGTGTTCCTAGGTAGATAGGTAGGTAGGGTACATTGTGTGGTTTGAGACACAGAATAAGCTCAGCCAATGAGAGGAAGCATGATCTGATGCACCATTTAAGGTAGGGTGGATAATTTGAATGCTCTAACCTGCACTAGAACTAAGGAGCCATGACCAAGCCAGTCCCGGACCCTTATCTCTCCTCCATCAAACTTTACTGCTGGCACTATGCTTCCCGGTATGAAGAGCTGTCCTCGCATCTAGAAAACCCAGATATAATGTATACTCACATTTACCCCCTAAAAAATCCTAATCACTTCCTTAAGGAATTACACCACAGTATGCACACTATGCATATATGCGGAATATGCTGAGTATATAATGAGTGTAATCAGTGTTTCTGGAACACTAAACAACCACATAAAAAAGACTTCATCTAAATGTGGCAGTGGTATATTTTGTCTTTGCCAACTTGTTTGCAAATCTCAGAAAAACAAATACTGTCTCCGTCTCCAAATTGGTAACTTCACAGAAATAGGAATCTTAACAGTCGGAAGAGAAGTGAATGCTATTTTGGAACATTCCTGTTGGTCCGTTTTGACTTTTTCAGATTATGCAGTCAGCTAAAAATGGGGACACAAGCTTTTTGCATGATAGCGACAGTACTGAGAATCCAAAATCACAATGTTATACCGCATTATTACTATACTGCCAACCGTTAGTTCAAAGTCTATCCTTTTAACTAGTGGTATGCATTTGATCAACTTTCTAACCACTTCCTCTTACATCTCTTTCATCCAACAGGTCTATCTGTCCATCTTCATTCACCACTTTTTTAGCACCTTGCCATCTGTCATCCATCTCTTTTACTCTTCCTGCCAGTCCTCAGGCTTTTTCCTCTCTAACTCCCTCTCCCTGCAGCAATACAAGGTCCCCCATCACACAAAACCCTCACGCAGGTCTAGTCTTTTTGTTAAAAGCCATAAAGCCTGGCAGGCTGTGACATTTTCTGGCTTACACCACTGCTCCACTGATAGAGAGCTGAAATGAACCTGCTGCATGCTGAGCCTCAGGTCTGAGGTCATTCCTTATTATATATGACTGCAGCATCAGCACCCAATGCCTCATCAAACAGCGTATAGCCTGGAGAATGTGTATTAATAAAAAATAGGGATAGGTGTGGTCATTCAAGCATACTGATATTTGAATTCATCATTCTCTAATTCCTTTACCTATGTAAGTATCATAATAAGACATGTGTAATAGAAAAATTAAAGATGAAATACACTGTTTACCACCTTAATTTTGTAAACAAGTTAAGCCTTTTTAAATGCTTCTTTCATTGAGAGTGCAATATAGAAGAACAGCCGTGACACCTGGATCACACATTATATATGTTTAGTGCAGAGCTGTGCAGCTGTGTTTTGTAGGGCAGCTGGTAGGTCAATAGTTACACTTGGCCAAGATTTACTCAACTGGCCGTCATGTATACTTTTTTCTAAACCACTGTCTCTAAATGCTGGTCCTGGAGGCCCACTGCCTTGTATGTTTTAGTGTTTCCCGTGTTCCCAAGACACATGATCCAACTAATCAAATCAGCTCATTAACAGCCCTTTATTGTGTCAAAGTGACTGTATTAGGGTAGGAATTGAACTAAAATGTGCAGGAGTTGAGAAATACTGTTCAAAACAACATCCATAAGTCCATGCAACTTAACTAAAAAGCTGGGTGTAGTTTGAATGGGTTGAAAGAAGTTTTGTACAGATATTTGTGGAAAAGATTTAGATGAGCCTCACAGCTCCACTGCAAAACTAAAGACATGAAAGACATCAAACATGTCTTGACTGATAAACCACTCTGACAAACCAATCTGAGATGGAAGCGTAAAATCACTGACCCCACACGCCTGACACGCAACAGTGTCATCGCCTCATAAAGTACATTTACTGTCAACGGAATTCTTACTTCACATATCCCAACTTAGAAAGCTGGGGTCAGATGGCGAGGTCAACCATGATTCAGCACCCTGAGAGCAGAGAGTGGTTAGGGACCTTACTCAAGGGCCCAAGAGTGGCAGCTTAGATGATTCGGGGATTGAACCCACAACATCCCAACATGCCCCACTTACTGTAACCACATATATGTACAAATATTCCTACTTATAAATGATTTTAAGTAATTAATGCCTTGGAGAAGCACTGGTATGTTCAATTGTATGACAAACTGACCTATAAATATAACAGCACTATCAATCTTTCACGTTTAAACAACTAAACAATTTTCTGCCATGCCTTATTGTCTACAGTAAGAAACACATATTAGAAAATCCCTTAACTCCCTTTTTTTACTCACTACATCAAGCCAAGTGGGTGTAGCCAAGTGAGTGTACTGCTGTATTGTCTAGCAGACAATTTTGAATAGTTTAAAACTGTATTGCATTACAATGATTTCAAACTTACTTTGTGGCAGCTTATTCAGCCAAATTAACTTGTATTCCCAATTGAAGACTAATGCAATACCTCCCCTTTAAGCAAACATAGATTTTGTCAGTCAGGCCATCAGGTGTCTCTGATGTGTGATCTGATTCAAAATTTATGCCCAGGGAAATGCTGACTAAAGAACTAAAACTTCAAGGTAACGGCGGTTGCAGTGATTGGAGGACTAAAAAGGACACTCTGCTGTGGAGTTCTCCTGTGGTTTTATTCATGATATCATCAGTGAATAGTTAATGTTGACTCTACTTTCATCACATAACTGCTGACCTTAAAAGATCTGAAGCTGTGCAACCCCTAGCCTGCACTAGTATGGACGGTTCGAAAGGTCAAATCTGGAATATGTGTTAATGGCATTTTATACTTTATATATTTGAGAGACTTTGTGTGAAGATAATGTACAATTAAAAGTATTTAATGTATTTTTTTAAAAAAAAGTTTATTTATAGAGCTCTTTTCATACCGTTGGCAGTTCAAAGTGTTTTACAGACAGCTGACATCAGTAAAAGCAGAAATGATGTGTTTTCGTGAGCCAAAGACACAAATCAAATTTATAAGTACCACAAAGATGTAGTTTTAGACGCTTTAGCGCACAGAGACTGTCTAATAGAAGCTGGCATTGAGTTCCACAGCTTAGAAGCATAATAACTGAAGGCCAGCATCTGTAGATTTAAGATCACAAGCTGGAACATAAACAGCGAGATGTTCTGTGATGTAAGCAGGTGTTAGATTATTCAGAGCCTTACAGACCAGCAGCAGAACTTTAAACTCTATTCTAATATGTGCAAGTAGCAAGTGCAGCTCTTTTAGAACAGGAGTGATATGAGGTCTCTTTAGTTTTTGTTAGGATCTGAGCTGCTGCGTTCTGCACGAGTTGTAGGGGACAGGCTGTTTTTTAGGAAGCCCAGTAACAAGAGCATTACGTAATCAATTCTGCTTGTATCAAACTCATGAACGAGTTTCTCAGCATCCCTCTGAGACAGAAATGCAAAAAGCTACTTTAGTGACTGCATTGAAATGTGGATAAACCAGAGCTCAGAGTCCAACATCATGCCTATGTTTCGTACTTCAGGTTTGATATTAGATATTAGTTTTAGTACAGAGAATCAGTGTTTCAGTTTTTTCTTCATTTAGTTGTAGAAAATTCTGTGACATCCACTGAGAAATATGTGATATACAGCTTCTAAGTCTGTTTACCAAGTCTAGATTATCTGAAGGAATGGAAATGTGTATTTGAATGTATATAATTACAATCAGTATAGCTGTTAACGTTTATATCATGCGTCCTATTACATCACCTAGAGGTAACATGTACAAACAGAAAAGCAAAGGCCCTAAAACCAACCCCTGTGGTACTCCACAAGAAATACTACATTTGTTTCATACTAAATTCAGGAGATGTTTTGGTGTTATGGCAATAAGATCAGTTTATCAAAGAAAGAAGGGCAGGAAAAGACTGAATTTCAACCCCATGCACACAGATTACCACTGTCTCCACTCCTGTGCAGCTCTCTATTCTGGACACCACTATGACAATATAAAATATTTTCTTTTTGGGATATCTGAATAGTAATTTCATTTAAAAATGTAAATATTCAAAATGCCAAATTTGATAATGCCCGGAACTCACTTCCAAAAAAGGAAAAAATGCATTGAGTAATTACATGTTGACAGCTTCACGCTACGGCTTACTAACTGCATAATTCCTAAATAAAAATAAAAGCCTTCAAAGGCTGAAACAAGACCAAAGCCCAGGCCTGCTGTATAGCTGATGAGTACACAATGCTTGTTAAGTCACTGATCAGCTGTGCTCTATCGCTGCATGTATGACAGCACAGACAGGAGTGGGCAGAGGAAACGGTCTGTTCCTGAATGCTAATGCTCACTGCTTTTCTGCTCTGCTGCTTTTGCAGAGGGCACCTCCACTCTCGAATACCATCAGGCTTCTTTCCTTCTAAGCCATTCACATAAATCTCAACTCTCACTGCTGCCTTCACACCACAACAACTTTCTGCTTTCTCAGGCATTAGCTTTCTCGTGTTCGCTCTCTCTCCCTCTCCCTTTGCTTTTTCTCCCACTCCCTTTTATCTGGTTGTCTAACACTCGATATCTCTACTGAAAAAGCAACAGGGCCTGTCTCTCTCTCTCCTTCTCTGCCTTTTTTCCCTGTCTTTTCTTCTGTCAAACTTACTTAAACTCATCTGTAATGCCAGCGACACAGGAGTACAATCACAAACAGAATACACGAGGCTACAGACTGCACAATGAGAAGCAGAGACGAGGAGACGTCAAACAAAGACAAACGACAGACTATGGCTTAAAGCTGGAGACAGCACTTTTCAGATAGTCAGAATCAACCCCCGGCCTCCGACTCGGGATGCAAAGGCGTAAGTCAAAGAGCCGTAACCCTGACAACCGCTTTCATGAGAAAATTTCAAAACGTTTCCAGCGCGCAGAGAACTAAAGTATCAGAGTCGAGCAGTCACAACATCAAAGACCTCCGCTCCCCTTAGTTTGTTCCTGTGATGAATCCGCATCGGTAAACACCATTACTGTGATAATGAAATAAGAGAAATCAAAAGGCCATTACGAGCAGCATATACAGCAATAATGTGGCATTCTTCATTAAAGTCAAAGACGGATTCAAGTGGCACGGTTCAAGCCCAACGTTTTCAAAGCCTGATTTCCCAGAAACACTAATGATCTTAATGCAGAGTTTAAGATTAATCTGGCTTCCTCCAGTGGTACAGTTTCACTAATTACAGAGTCTGGTGTGCGGGGAGGGCTGCCCTCTTCATCCTGCTAATCGGCTTAATTTCATTTATCTTATTCACTTTAATTGAGTGCCTTTTCGCATGCTAGCACAAGTATCCTAAAGGTGGAACCTAATACAGCTGCTCTTGAGATGAGACTTTAGACAACATCAAATGCAGAAGGGCTGGGTCTGCAAAACGTACATGTCTTTCAGACTGCTGGTTAGGTTTAAACAGCAGTAAGAGGACAGTTGCGAGAGTCACTTACCTATCCCATCACTGTCCTTTTGTTCATTCTGAAAGTCTCTTCTCAGCTGACCTCTTTTCACACCACGTTCAGCACAAAAGTAATGATGATTGGTTAGAACATTCACACATGAAAAGTCTGGACAAGAGCAAAGACTGAGATCTCCTTATTACTGAGGCAACTAATGGCATTTTGGCAAGTAAATTGCTAGCAGTCTCTTGGCCTTTTCCTTGCTTGTGCCAATCACTGACTGTGCTATAATACAATTTTGTAACATTATAGGTGAGCTTTTGGTGGTGCTGCTAAAAGGTCAAAAAGGAGTTTAAGAGCAAAGTTTAATGTGGGCCAAAACTCTGTTCAGCCAATAGGTTCCCTAACTCCTTCATAAAGCATATTCGGTTTGTCCTTGTGCATCTCTACAAATGGTGATATTAGTTAGAGTATTAGGCAGAGTGTTCAAAGAACATTCAGAACATGACTAAACTCGTAAATTCAGCTCAGTAGACCTTCACCCCATGCAGGATCTTTCCTTTCTCCTACTTCTAGCTCTAGTGATCTTCTACTGCCTATGCTGTAAAAACTGCAAATAATTTTACAGCAAATTACTATATAGTGTTTTTTTCAGAATTCTGGGAGTTGATTTCCAGAATTTCCAGTTTGTTGTATGATTGATCTTAAGCTCCTAGAAATTTAATATCCCAGAATTCCTTAAAATCTCTAGGAACTTTAAATGGGAAAACAAAGGACATACACTACACTGCCATAAGTATTCGCTCGTCTGCCTTCACACGCATATGTACTTGAGCGACTTCCCATTCTTAATCCATAGGGTTTAATATGATATCGGCCCACCCTTTGCAGCTATAACAGTTTCAACTCTTCTGGGAAGGCTTTCCACAAGGTTTAGGAATGTGTTTATGGAAATTTTTCTTCCAGAAGCGCATTTGTGAGATCAGACACTGATGTTGGACGAGAAGGCTTGGCTCACAGTCTCCGCTCTAATTCATCCCAAAGGTGTTCTACCGGGTTGAGGTCAGGACTCTGTGCAGGCCACACCAAACTCACTCATCCATTGCTTTGTGCACTGGTGCACAGGGGCCGTTCACAAACTGTTGGGAGCATGAAATTGTCCAAAATCTCTCGGTTTGCTGAAGCATTAGAAGTTCCTTTACACTGGAGCCCAACTCCTGAAAAACAACCCCACCAACCCCATCATCCTCCCTCCATCAAACTTTACACTTGGCACAATGCTTTCACACAAGTATCGTTCTCTTGGCAACCGCCAAATCCAGACTCGTCCATAAGATTGCCAGGAGAAGCATGATTTGTCACTCCAGAGAACACGTCTCCATTGCTCTAGAGTCCAGTGGTGGTGCAAAGCGTCCAGTCCACGACGCTTTGCTTTGCGGTTGTTGATGGAGGTGTTGGATACAGCTGTTCGGCCATGGAAATCCATTCCATGAAGCTCTCTACACACTGTTCTTGAGCTAATCTGAAGGCCACATGAAGTTTGGAGGTCTGTAGCAACTGACTCTGCAGGAAGTTGGCGACCTCTGCACACTATGCGCCTCAGCATCCGCTGACCCCGTTCTGTCATTTGACGTGGCCTACCACTTCATGGCTGAGTTGCTGTTGTTCCCAAACGCTTCCACTTTGTTATAACACCACTGACAGTTGACTGTGGAATATATAGTAGTGAGGAAATTTCACGACTGGTGGCATCCTATCATGGTACCACTATGGAAGTCACTGAGCTCCTGAGAGCGACACATTCTTTCACTAATGTCTGTAGAAGCAGTCTGCATGCCTAGGTGCTTGTTTGTATACAGCTGTGGCCATGGGAGTGATGGGAAAACCTGAATTCGATGATTTGGACGGGTGAGTGAATGCTTTTGGCAATATAGTGTAGCTTCTAAGGCCATTTTCACATTAGAGTTTTTTCCAGAGAACCGATCTTATTCCATCTAAACTCAGTGGACTGCGACCTACAAGTTTTTGCAACCTGCAAGTGACGTAGGTAACTCGGACAGATTTCTTGTGTGTAAGAGCACTTAGATTGTTGTGGGTAGTACTGCAGCTTCAGTATCTGCAGATTGTAGTTCCTAAAAGTCACTGGGCATTGCGCCATATAAGAACAGCATCTTGAAGGAATGATCTGCTCAGTTTGTTTGTCTGCAAGCCATACACACAAGTTCTCCAGACACACAAAGAGCATATGATTCTACAATCTGGAGACCAGTGTGTAAACACTACCTGTAGCTGTGTCCATTAAAGAAGACCCAAGATGCTTTTCCTTTGATTTCTTTTCCTTTAGTGTGTTACGTAGCATTTTGTGAATCTAAACGGTCTGCAAAGTTATAAAGCTCAAAGTACATGCCAGAGGCAGAAACTCTCTCACACAGGAACCACTTTACTCAGCTGCCCAAAATGCCACATTGGAGTTCTACCCTTTTTCTCTACTGGCAAGCCTGGCACACCCCCACACAAACCACAGAGAGCTAAAAAAGTAAGTAAAAACATACCGCTCCAGTCTAGCTTAAGGTGGATCAGGTCTACCGACCTGTTTTACTTGTTCTAACTGACATTTAGGATTGGACTCAAACAGCAAAACTGATGCCACTTGAATAATAACCAGAGTGGTGTGGCAGGGTTGACCAGTCAGAACAGAGTGGACAATCTGACCTATGAAAGCACATTGGGATCATCTTGAGTTGGTAGCAACTTCAGGTTCCTGCAGATGGCGTTGCACAAAGATGATCAGGCTATAAATACCTGCAGGGTGTGCGACAGGATTCATAGACTGAGAAGAGGCAGTACAGAGCGGTAAATGTCTCGTTTGATGAGTGGAAATCAAGCAGATGTTAAATATTGGCAAAAAGGAGTGACTGCATTTAGGCATACTGTGAAGGAAGCTGAATTCGCAGGTGTATGGAAGCGTACAGTCATACAGGTCTACCAGCAGTGGCAAAAATCCCAGTCTACAGGGAATTCTCCTCAGAACTGTACCAGGGAAGTCTGGCTGAACTGTGCATTCTTTGATTCAAGAGTGGCTGATCATTGTTGGCACCTACATCCAGAAACTTGTCCAGTCCAATCGAATCACAGCTGGTTTTCATGCTTGCGGAGGTATTACACGCTATTACGTAGGTCACAGTTCAGTCACAGGTGACTAATTTTTTGTTCAGTGAGCTTTTTTCTTGATTTTTATAAAGACATTTTTATAAAGACAGTGGTGTATGCACTCTTTCATAGAATTACATGTACTCCCTGGCCTGCAATATTCTTATTACTATCTGTTTTGAATTAGCCTGTCTTTCTACAGTGTTTCTTACCAAATCCTTGATTCACATATAAAGAAGCCATAATTTTAGGAGCAAGGTATATTGTAAAATCAACTGTAACTATCATACCAGAAAATTCAAGCTGCCATTTAAGCTATGAATGTCATGTCTTGTTGTGTACTATACTTGGCTAAAGTAATAAATCATACTAACTAGGACAGGAAATACTTACTGGATGTGAAAACTGTATGAAGAAGGTACATCTGAAGGAGAGGTATACAAGGTCATACGTTATTTTCCTCACTGTAAACAAAACAAGAAAAAGGGCAAAGACCGGGCCAGTGTTTCTGTGAGATTACTGCAAGTTCTCAGTGACCTTCATTTTCTAAACCTCCATATACTGGTGTCCAAATTAAAAATCCAGTAACGCCTCAGCTCCTTGCAACATCTGCTAGCATGTGCACTACTGACCATCTGCCTGAGCTAGTCTAAATGACATCCAGCCTAAAATTAGTCCAGCCATTTGAAAAGCTTACATTGCCTTTCTGAATGTGACTGCAAGGCAATAGTAATGGCAGACAGTATAAGTCAGAAAGAAAAAAAAAAAAAAAAAAGCAAGTATTAATTTTTTGATTTTGGGATTATAATAAACACCATGTCCCCACAGCTCTCATTAGGCATCAACATGTCGCACTATTTAAATTAGCTACTTTATTTTGGTAAAAGACCTTTTCATGCACAAAGCTCATTAGAAACTTTGACCTTTCAAGGACGTACCAGCCTACAGGAATACAAAACCAAGATCTTTTTTTATTCAGTGAATTCATGATCTTCCTGTCAACTGTTTTTAACCTGTTTTAAATTGTTTTTTTTCCAACTAGGATTCAATGCTACAATTCACTCTAGAGGCTGTCAAAACTTCACTTAAAATAACACTATTAACTTTTTAAACAGTTTGTATTTTCTACATCACTCTTTTCTGACAGAATTTCAGTCTTTTAATGCAACCCTAAGGCTGCTCTAGTCTTCATTGAACGTTGATGTTTCTATCAACTACAACATGCTCCTGAAGGAACTAATTGGAGTTGAGAATGAGTTAAAAAAAGACAACGCTTCAAACAGAATACTCTGCAGCTGCATTGTGTATAGCAGCGTTAAAGGAGATGAGCAAGACTAGCTGCTAGGTTCACTCATATCTTATGAGTTAATTAGGACTACTGAGGTGGTCTGCTTAATCATTGCTTTTAATGACCCCCTCCGTTTTCATGACTCAACTTGAATCCATCCCTGTGACTGCCACAGCAGGGCATGTTGTTTCATATCTTATTGTTTTTCAAGCCAAGGTTTATTCCATCTCCAACCAATCTAATGCAAGCAGAAGACTGGAACCAGTCATATTTTCTGGGAATAAGGCTTTTCTTTTCTCCTGCTGAAATGTGCTAAAATATAAAGAGATCTGACACCAATCTCTCTGGGCCTAGTGACCTTGTGAATAAAACATATTGTAAGCCACAGGCATACATTTTCCCCACAGTCTTCTATCTAGAAAATGCTAGAGTGCAGGCATTTGCTACTTATGAGCTTGTGTAATGTAGCTATTGCACTGTACTACATGCTGGCAAGAAAGTATGTTACAAGAAAATACAAGCCAATGCTTTGGACTGACCTGGATTTCTGCATGGATTACTAATAATCGCCTGATCATTATCACAGTTAAAGCACATTCTAACTAAACTAATAACAGACAGACAGTTGTACTGTTCATGTTTTTTTTTATTGAGCACATTAAGTAAACATCCAGAATGCAGGACAGAAAAAGTAAGTGAACCTCCTTGTTAATGACTTCTTCAAGAGCTAATTGGCAAGCTAATTGAGTACCAAAACCTCATCCCAGCTGTGAAGCATGGTGGAGGGAGCATGGTGGTTCAGGGCTGCTTTGCTGCCTCAGAGCCTATTTCAAATCCAAAAGTGCATCGAAACATTTAACAAGAGCATTTGTGGGCAGCAGTTCATGACCTCAAGCTGAAGATACTGGGTGATGCAACAAGACAATGACTAAAGCAAGCAAGGAAATCAGCTAAAGATCGATTAAAAAAGAAGAAAAATTGTGTTCTGGAATGGCCAAGTCAGAGTTTTGAGGTGATGAGGTATGACCTAGGTAGGGCTGTGCAAGCAAGGTAATCCAGAAATATTCATGAACTGAAACACATTTACAGGGAGAAATGGTCCAAAACTCTTACTCAATGTGGTGCAAATCATATTTGCATCTACAAGGAATGTTTGGTGGAGGTGATCGCTGCTAAAAGGGGATTTACAGCTTATTAAATTCAAGAATTCACTTTTTCCAGCTGGCACTGTGGATATTTACTCAATGTGCTTATTAAAAAACATGGCAAGTATAACTATTTGTGTGTTATTAGTTTAGTTAGATTGTGTTTGTCTAGAATTGTGACTTAGATAATGTTTAGACCACATTTTATTAGGAGACAAAGCACAAATTCAGGTAATTCCAACATGTATACATTTCTATCGCAACTGTATACAGTCAACAAATATACAGTTTTCCTCTATTGTATTGTTTTATCCATGACATTTCTGTGGTTTCATGCATCAACTAAACATAATTAATTGTAGAACATTTTAAGACATTGAGATATATGTATGTGGCATATATGCTCCGTTCGGAATGGTTGAGCTTTATTGTGATCTTTTCAATCAAAAACGATTGTGCGGAGTGGCCTGTTATGAGTCGAATAGGTGGAAACACATGCCTAAATTGTCTGACATCGAATAACACTGAATTCAAAACAGGCTATTTTTTGCAGCTTGATTGCCCATGTACATATATAGACTGCTGAGTGAATGATACATTCTGAGTATTAACCATGTTCACGCATTTACTGCATTTTAACATCAAACATTACCTTTTAACGAGGAACATTTCCATGATATGGCCTTTTAAAATCCAGTCTAGCCTATGGGCTGGACTATAAGCTCACAGAAAATCGATACGGAGTGCACATACTCCTGAGGGAATGGCTTAATCAAAGCAAACCTGCCTACACACGGATTTAGGAGATAGACCTGAAGGGAATCAGCACAGAAGGAAGAAACGTTCTGCAAATGTTCATCAGGAGTGAGAATTCCAGTGCCACTGAGACTGAGCTCTGGAATTTCCAGGAGAAACTCAGCCAGTCAATGCCCGGATTGACAGCATGGGTGGCTAGAGCGTAGAAGGACCTTAAGAACAGCGCTAATTGACAGACACAAACAGTAGGTTGTGGCCACTTAACCCCGATGACAAGCAAATGATGCATGATGTGTGTGTGTGTGCGTGAGTATACCTCCGGTCATTTTCAACCATTATAATTAAACACTAGATTAAGGCTGATCCAGGCACATTGTAATGGATCCCAGTCCTTTGTTTCTTGCCATAAATGAACATTATCCACAACCTGCAGTAGTGAAGTACTTCATAAAAAGGCTGGACAGGTCAATGCTTCTTTTCTGTATTCTGTTGCATTTAACATACACAAAAATATTTAGTGAAGACCAAATTAGCTTCATAACTGAAGTGTGCTGGAGCATCAAAAGCCAAATCACATTTATTGTGACATCGCATTTAAACCAGGTCTGAAGTTGAGTGAAAGTCTTAAGCTGCATTGCAGCACTGGTCAAGACAAGTGGTCATGTTACACTAATAATTATTTTATGAAGAATCCTCCCCAAAAATCATAATAAACAACATTAAGCATGTCATAAGAGTCACATCACTTTTGAATGCCACTTTATGCACATATTAAAAATGGAGTGATTTTACTATAAGACAATTAGCAAAGTATGTCTTAACTGAACTGTATAAGTGTATTGTCTATGAACATACGAAACATGGATTGGATCTGCATCATTTAGTACTAAACATTATTATACTAGAATCAGATCAGAAGTTGAATTGGGCCCAATTAAACACCAAAAGCATCCATACACAGACTGATGTTTTCAGAAATCTGAGATTTAGAAATCTCAGTCTTTTAAAAGTCTTTAAAACCGATAAAAGTAACAAACTCAAACAAAAACAACTGATTTAAGAAGCATAAGCAGACTACAAGTGAATTAATGTGCTGGAGAAGCCATCGGCTTAAACACAGGAAAAAAAAAATCAGCCACCCAGCATCATTTGTTTCAATTTTGCACATTTGGCAGATAAAGTTAAATAGTGTGGGGCTTTAACAAAACAGAAGCACAAAAGAAGTTAACCTTGTGTTCCAGCTCAGATTACGTGCCTGAAATTTTGACAAACGCGACTGGGGTGACATTGAAGAATGGCAAAGCAGGCTGCGCGTGTAGCCAAGTCTCTTTTAAGTGTTTCAGCAGCACTGGCGAGAGCACAGCGACTCTGTCTATAGCTTTCTCTGTAGCTCTGCTCAGGCCAACGCTCAGCGCACGCGGCTATTCGCACCGGGAATTAAACCACACAGCAGCGATGCAGTTTGTGTGACTTCGTCGCTAAACAAGATATCAATTCTCCCTCCCTGAATGCACGGCAATTAGAGCAGTGACAATGGAAATTAGCGGGTAAATTAGCCCAGAGTATCGCTAAGAAGCTCTTGTGCTGAGAATGAATTACACATGCAGAGGTACTGTTATTTATTTCTGTTCATTAGTTTGTTTGTGTGAATGAACGTGCTGTCTCGTTTTGTGTTGAAATATGCGCAATCATGAATACGTAATAAGAGCACGTTCCTCTGGACATTTAGATCTAATACAGAACGAATCCATTCATGGCTTAATTGATGTTTTCAGACTGCTGGACTGCTGCACATCATGCATGTTTTTGCCTACTCTTTCTTCCTCTCAGTGCATGTACACAAAACATAGACACTCGATATCAATTGTTTCCTCATTAAGTCAGATCAGAATCATGTGGGCCTTTGTACCATGACTTGTGCAAATAAACATAATCTGAAGGTTCTGTGGTCTAATCAAGCATCTCCTGTTGCGTCATTAATTACCTAGCTATATAAATAAATGCAGAGCGGACAAATGTTTCTGCTGCGCTCTTTCTCTCCGACTTCTCTACGCCATTTTGCCAGGCGGTAATTCATTGTCTCCCCTTCCAAGTGATAGTCAATCAATACCCAATTAAGAAGACGCTAGTCGACTAGTGATGTCCCAGGAGGGGGTACCTAGGAGGCTGAGTGCAAGTGGGAAATTTAAATGCAAATGGTGCATATGGGATATTGCCCTTATGGTTAGCAGGCCCTGGTCGGCGCTCTCGCTCTCACTCTACAGGCTTGAGTTACGTTTGACCTCTCTGCACTGCAGCCGCTGACGGGCTTCATGCCTGTGGTCAGCGCGAGCAGTCAGCATTGCAAAGCGTAGCTGATATTTAAGTGACCTCCTCTGTCAATACGCCTGAATGATCCACCAGCTGAAGACTCATGCCCACTTACACACACACATCCACGCACGCACACACACACACACACACACACTCAGATCACATGTACACTATTACAGAAAAACTGTATATGGACACCCACATTTCACTGGTTCACCTACCACAGCCTACAAAAGCCCAGTCTCATACCAGGACTTAGGAACCAGAACCGGCAGAGCACTGTCACACCCTACAGTGCAACACATACACACGCAAACAAACGCACTGATATGAATGAAGCCACAGACGCCCTCGCCATGCTGACGCCTGCCAGGGTACAGCTTGCTTTTGATCTGTGGGTGCAGGTTATGTGGCCTCTCACTAATTTTAGCCATCCCTTTTAGCCATGCTTGGCTTTGAAGTGGCCGGCCTCCGGGATAGAGGGCTACAGCGCTTATCAGGAGGACAGGAGCAAAGCACCTTCTCCCAAATCGTGTACATAGACATAGACACACACACACAGACACACACACAAAGGATGCCAGGACCCATATAAAAAGCTAAAATGTTAGCCCTAAGTCTTTTTTCCACTGATCATTGATAACCATTTTTGTAGTAGGCTTTACACATACAAGAAATATAAATGCAAATATAAATGTAAACATTAAGAGAAATACAAATGCATTTTTTCATTCAAGTCATGTTTTGTACTTTTTAAAAAAACATTTACAGTATATGTAATAATATGGCCTTATGTATTATAGTATATTGGTATTATTATACCTGCACCTCATATACTCATACTCAGGTTAGACATTGTGAGACACGCAAATGATTCAAGTTTCATGCTCCGTCACGCATGTGACATAAGCAAGGACGGCCCTTATCTCTGTACCTGACTGACCCAACAGCCACGATTGCGGACATTCAGGGAGCAGTGATGCCCCCCATGAGTCATTCTGTCCCAGAAACACTGGCAGACCACCGAACATTGCAGGACTACGTGCACACAGAGCATGCAAAGATGTCCCTTAACACCACGTCAACATCACCAAAGACTGCAATGGTGTTGTGGCAGACTGACTCAGAATGGCAGCAGGTCATCTTCAGTGATGAGTCCTGCTTTTGTCTTGGTTGAGATGACCAACTAATCTGTGTGTGGAGGCACCATGGCCAGCACCAAGATGAACGGTTTGTTGTCACATGTCACACGTCACACGTCCAGAAGGCCTGGTGTCACTCCACCTGCACCCCTACAGCAAATTCTGCAGGAACTGTGTGAGAACATTCAAGCTGGATGGGATGGATTATCGCGGGACACCATTAAGATTCAAGCATTTATTGTCATATGCACAGAGAAATAAGCACTTACGCTGTACAAAGCTTACTCTGCACTAGCTCCCGAACTTTTATTAGGAACCTCTATAACCTCTACAACTGCATGCCGGGACGTATGCATGTTGTGTTAGCAACCATGGTGGCCTGATGCCACACTGAGAGACACTACTTCTGTATGTGTATCTCAATAAATATTGCCCATATCATTCTAAATTTATCATCATTTACTGTTCCTGGTAACCTTTATCTTCCTTCCGAAAACATTTCAATCTCAACACTTCCTTCTGGGTGCAATGAGAGTATATAAATGTATGTCAACAATATGACATAAATATGAGAAAATGTGTTATATAATAAAAATTTTCTTTCAGTTTTTTTAAGAAATGAAAAACTCTTAAGAAAGTCAGGACCATTTTGTTAACCTTACTCTATGTTACTTCTGCTTTTCTCTGAACATTTTTGCCTTGAAAAACGTATGACAACAACACGCACACAAACACACACACACACACACACACACACACACACACACACACACACACACACACACACACACACACACACACTCTTTGTTCTCCAGCACCGTGGTAAGAAAGACAGCACATTCGGTCCGATTGTGTGCACTATTTTTCTGAGTGCTCAACTAGAGGCAGTCCAGTGATGGGTGCAGCTACACCGTCAGATATCAGAGCTGGTCTAAGGAGCACTAAGTCTTCATCTGAGGCCTGACTAAGAGAAGATAGACTATCTATAGAGAGCTTTGCACCATTAATAGTGTCGACAAGAGAGGAAGGGAGAAGAACTGGGCATGTGCTCTAGAATAACTGTTAGTCATCTCAGCATGACATGTGTGTAATACGTGAACATATAACTTTATAGGCATCATTGCCATTAAGATATGCATTTTATGGCATGTGTTATATAGCATTACTTTATAATTGCACACATGCAATCTTAAAGTCAACCTAAAAATAAAGCAGGAAGGTTTTGCAAGCTACCCTGTAGTGGGGGGAAGGGGTTGGTCTTACCTGCTGCCACTCCAAATAGATAGAAGGTGGCCGCTGTCTGCAACTCGGTCACGGATCAGAGAACATGGGTACCTGCAGCAAACACACAAACACGCTATTACACACCAGCCTATACCCACAATCTCATTCTTACCACCGCATCCAATGAATAATATGCCACAAAGCCATTTGTAAAGAGAGGCAGACTCATAAACTATAATATAAGTAGGAATAAAAAATGGGAGAGATGTGTTCCCCAGGCCGAAGCAGGGCATAAAATTTTAAAGAGCATCAGCACCACAGCTTGAGGAAATCTAAGAGCCATGTGCATTTCTACTTAAAACAGAGGACTAGACTCCACCAAACGCCAACATCCATCTGACCTTCAATACAACACAGAAATCTAAACTAGTGATGGTTTTCAGAGAAGTCCAGAATAAGGCAACATACATTAACCAGAAAGTATACACATACACCCCATTCTCTCCCCAACTCTGACAGATTCACAGCCATGTGATGAGATATAGCAAGGATGAAGGGCCAGCTGTGGTTGCTGTGTTGAGTGAATGATAGTTCTCCTTTCATAGGCTGAGATGAGGGGTGCAGTGAGTGCCTACAGGCTGATTTAAAGGCCCACTCACACATACACACGCACATGCAGATATACCCAATCCCATGGCTTTCCGGCCATGACTTATGACAGCATTTCCACTGATGAGTAACTGTATCATTGCTTCCCTTCCATCATTTAGTGCTGTTCTGTCTGTCTATGAGCGTAGAGCAATGTAGGTAAAGCAAAGAGCACCTCAGCAGTTATATCTCTCACCACAACATCCACCCACTGAAACATTCTCCTGAGTTACAATCAACCTCCACTGTTCTCTCCCTCAATGGATGCACTCTAAAAGCCCAGAACACCAGCCCCAAAAAACACCAACACTCCAACGTTGGCAGCTTCATATTGTTTTAGACTAAGATTTCACAAGCCAAATGAACCGGTGTCAATAGGAAGAACATTTGGGTTCCCATGATCTGGATGTGGATGGGTGTTCAAGTTCCTTGTCAAGGGGGACCAGTCATACTGTCAAATAGTCTTACTCAATTTCCCCAAGTAAAACAAAAATGCTATACTCAGTGCTTCATTAACATATTGCTGCTGTCCAATGAAAAACATGTGTCTACATTTTTTAATTGTGTGCATCATTCGAACACAGCAGCTGCTGTTTACACTGTGTGAAAATTTCATGAGGAACTGACCAACAGAAATGGCCCAAAATTGGTCAAAAAAGTCTGATTCCATTGACTTACACTCATACTTTACAACGTTTGGGGTAAGCCTGTTTCTATGTATAAAAGTAGTTATAATTTCAAGTGTAACACTTTATAAAGCAAGAGAATATTACTACAATGTTATGAGGTAAACACAAACATAATGCACAATGTTTAGCTAACATATATTATAATATCTATGTAACAAAGATAGACTATGTTAGCTGTTTCGCTAAGTAGCAACTGAACAGATAAAATGGGTTATGAAACATGATCTTATGAAGTCATATCCTCTGGCTTTATAATGTGATGTGCATGCAATTACAACTAGTTGAGAGCAATTATACAAGCTTATACCTGTTATTCTAAGGTGTTATGTATGCTATATAACAGCTTATGAATGCATTCATAATGTGTTATGAATCCAGGATTCCTAGGAAGTGTTACCCAAAAATCTTTTCCATTTTGAAGTGCTGTTCAAGAGAACAGTTTCATTACAGAACCTATTAAAGCCTTCTTATCTACTGCAAGTCACTTAGAATTGCAACTTCAGCAAGGATTTAGGTTTATGTGAAATATTTAAACTTTAAGAAAGAGTCTGTCTTTATTGCTAAAGGACTGTGAAAGAGCTGAGGAAAGCTGCCACTGCTCTAATCATTTGCGACGAAACATGTTTTCTGAGAAACTTTTGCATGCATTCAAAACAATTCAAGCTAGAAGATTTCAGGAAAGACTTAAAGTTTGGACTTCTGAACCCATATTAAAAAGAGACCAGATCTTAGTATTTCCAAAGACACTCAACAGAAACAGACAACCCCTGCTGTGGTAGGCTGTCAGTAATAACTAAGCTAGAATTGCTTTAACTACTCAAAAAAGTGCTCACTTCACATTAGAAAATGTTTGTCTCAGCTCAAGTTACTCAAGGTCTTTCATTTATTAGTTGCCTTCACAGGATCCACAGGGCCGCATACTGCAGCTCCAGTTTCTCTTTTCTGCCACTTCCAACATGGGTTAAAAATTATATAGCTTCTGGTCACTTTAGAACCAATGAAAATGAAAATGAAAATGAGTCTCCATATAAAAAGTATAGATTTGTTCTACTGAGATTTGCTCTAAGACTGCCATTTCTGTTTGACAGAAGATGGCTCAGTGGATGGCTGAGAATACATTGTTTTTGATGTGTGTATGTGAGAGAGAGAGCGAGTGACTGAGTGAGTATGTGCAAGTTCTAAATGGGTCGAGTGAGTAAGAGAGGAGTGACGTCATAGTAATTCTTCGGAGCTGAGCCCCCTCTCTGTTTAGTACATGACCAAAGACATCATTTGTCCATTTTGCCCTCATTTATTTAGTTAAAATGGATTTAATGATGAAAAATGTATTCTTTTTGGACCTCTGGCTTGACACAGCCCTGACACTAAAAAACAGCACAAATCCCTGTCCGGGTATTCATTACGCTGCATCCTGGAAAATCAATGGGAAAATATTTAGGCCAACAATACAGTGAAATGAAGTTTTACATGACGATAAAGTGTTACAATTTTGCTCATATTTGGAATCATACAAGCACATTACAACTAAATGTGAGGGCAGGTGCTGCTTAGGATTTGACTGAGAAGGTGAAGGCAGCGCAGTTGTAACTTTTCTAGCTGGTGTTAGCTAGAACTAAAACCAATGAAACAATATTTCCCTGTTGTCAATGTTCTCAACAAATGTTTTCAACAAATAAAAGTTTTGGCACATTATCAAACAAGTGAAGAAGCCCATGAGTGCTGGCGCTGCTTAGTTCATACAAGACAGCCTCTGTTACTCAAGCATCCTAACCAAAAGAATTCCTTTGGATATTTTGGAATAATTGAATTCACATTTAAAAGATACAGCTGCTACATTTTATTCATGTTGCTGATTTTAGCATGCTATCACTAGTGCACAAGTCTACCACATTTGTGTGTATTATGATAAGTTCATATCAGGCAAAAAGCCTGGTATATATATCACTGGCTGTTGCCCTTGGTCTTATGAAGTTCTCCTTTCCAAAAATGACATTTCTATCCTTGTCTGATGTATCAAGGAAGCGGTGTAATAGTTTCACAATGTCTAACCTCACTTACAAATAAAATGACAAGCAAAATCAACCAGTGTCAATAAGGGAAAACATTCACACATAGGTATGACACAGCAACTAAACGTTGAGGTTTGCTGATGTGTTAATTTACCCTAGCCTTCATCCATATAGACTGGATGTTGTTCGTGGTGCTAAGGTATGACCTTGGTTCACTCTAACATTTCCCAAAGTCACAATCCTCCTTCCTGCCTGACGTATTTAGTAGGAGAAGTGTCATAATTTGACAGCTTCTGGCTTCCCTTGCAGTCACATGACAAGACTGAAGGCAAAAGCTCTCTGAACTTAAGCAGCTGAGTTAGAGGAAAGCAAAAAAAGTTGAAGCCTTTCCCTTCAGAACGTTCAGCTTTAGCGCAATGTCTTGGAGCCAGAAACAGGGATCTGTCTGTTAAAGACAACATCTAAAAAAAGGCTTATTCTTTTTAGAAGGACAGCTCACACTTTTTTAGAGGACAAAGAAATGCAAAGCTTTACAACATACAACTACCCTAATGAGAGTTAATGAAACTACCACAGCTTTGTCCCTATTTCTCTCTGCAGCATTAGGCCATGCAGTGGAGATGGGACCGAGCAATCAGGCCAAGATGCAGGCACAATAAACACTGGCGTGGCTCAGGACCTGATTACTAAAACCCAGTGTTATTCTAACCGTCTGTGGCCCTCCGGAGGTGAACCACCTCTCTGTGCTCAGATGATAACTGGCCGCCCTGAGAGATGTACGACACACGTTCAATTACACTGAATGGGGGGTTAAAGTAAGGGGGGGCAGAGACAGCAGGCAGTCCACATTCTTACAAGAGCTACAAGATTAAATGTTCAAGGGCAAATATGAAACAAATGGGTGAGGTGACCTTTTCCATGTACGTGATACACAAACCTATTCCTTCTTCAGATGAAAAAGAACGAAATAGAAAAGAGAAAGAAATATCAGGTACAGGCCTTTTATGAGGGGACAGGGGAGTTATTAGTTGGCTTTTAGACAAAAAAAAAACTCCAGCCTTTTGGTTAATCAAGGAAAACTTATTCGGTTTCAGGCCTACTTACCACACATCCCCAGTTCCACATGATTTAAACATGTGTAGAATACAGTGTCTGTGACCAAGCAGATTAAGCACATGCATGTACACTGCAGTGAATGAAAGCCAAAGCATGTAGGGATGTAATGCAAACACTAGGGAAAAGTTAACTGACAACACAAGAAAGGAGCTCTTAGATTCTCTTTGGCTTGTAGAATCTTAGATTCATTTCAAACAGCAGTTTTCCACACAGCATGGGACCACATTAAGACTGCACAGTGTATTAATTGCTAATAGCTACTGCAATGTTGGCATTTGTAATGCCTATATGGCAAAAGGCTTCAAAAAGCAGACAAGCCCTTTAAAGAATCACAAAACATCTTTGTGTGCTATGAGCATCCCCATCAATGTCACATGTTCCAGATGAGTTTATTTATATTCTGGTGAATGAACGTATTTGCATGATCCAACAAAGGCAAATAAAGACAACTAGGCAGTTAAAATAATGCAGGCTGATCTTCAGTTTAGATCCAGAGCAGTCACTTGGGGGCCCTTGAGGCTCCAATGAGGATGTAGTTTATATGATTAACTATTTATTTAGTACTATGTATACATATTAATACATGGCATTTCTCCTCTGTATAGTCATTTTTATGTATCTTGTATGCCACCTATTCTGACTGAGTTGGTTAATCTGCAAAAAAATGGTTAATGTGCAGTACTATGCCAAAGTTAGAGACCACCCTTCATCCTAAAGGTCAATCATGTATTTAAAGGTATACTGAAAATGAGACTCCAAACAACCATGCAAAGCCTGGTAGACCACTAAAACATGCACAGAGGAAGAGTAACATTTTCTTCCAAAAGAAAACTATGCTATGAGTTTTAAATGATGTGTAGACATCAAGAAACTGTTATTGAGAAAAGGAAACAGAAGAAGACGACAAAAGAAGAAAACAGACAAAATAAAAAAATAATAAAAAAATGTATGAATCAAATACTTAAGATGCTTAGAACAACAGGCTGCCCCCCACTGAATGTGTTTGAGATTACTGGGATTGTGAGAAGTAGAAAGTCCAACTTCTTCTTCATTTTCTTTGATAAACTGAAAACAACTTTTCTGAAAATAATGAGAGCTGTGATAAAGGCAGAGAGAGCAGGCACATCATTGATCCTACTGTATGATTCTCTGTTAAAAATATATGTTCTGCTTTTTTTCCTGATGTTAAAGAGTTAATAGATTGTACTTAATGCCCGTTTGGAATGTATAAATCAGCACAGACTCTCTCCTAGGAAGCCTTATTCACACACACACACACACACACACACACACAAACATACAGGCACACGTGGGTACAAATATACCAGAACCAAGCTCAGGGTCAACAGCTGCCCTGATCAGTCTGTTCACTCAGCTCAGACCGTGCAGTGCCTCTCCAGTGTACACACACACACACACACACACACATATCCATCTGGAGCTAGTCTGTGTGTTCCTCAGTGCAGGTCTCTGGTGTTATCTCTATAGGGTCTCTGGAGCCGGTTCTCTAGCAGAGCCTGCATAATCCTGCTCCTCAGGGAACGTCATCACTACACCCAAATCCCAAACAGCTGCATTCACCCCCACATTCCCTCCTGTGGTCAGGATTCTAGGACCCCTTTCTTTCTCTTTCTTTCCTCTGAGAGGGAGGCTATGACAGCATTGCTGAGAAATGATGGGTAAAAGACGAACAAAATAAAAAAAACATGCAACACACAGATGATGACACGCCACCTGTTCAACAAGTGATGGCTGTTATGATATTACAAAATGCATGTTAAGAAACAAACTGCAATGCACTTAAAATCACCAGTTTGTGTTATCAATGCTCTCATCAGGCACTGTAGTCTCATTCTGGAAATTAGACCATGACCAAAACTGTAAAAGCAAGATGAATATTGCCATTTCTTTTGTTGTATTATTTTCATTCTATGTGTTATTGTCTTCTGTATTGGAAATGGTTTCAGGTAGGTACTGCATCTTGAAATCTGTGCATCATTGCAAGCATAAATGTTAGGGTAACACTTTACGATAAGGCTACATCTATTAATGGTACTTAAGAGAGTTATAAACAATACTAAATAGTTAAGCAATGTTACAATTGATCATTAACTAATGATAACAATAGGAACATTAACATTATTTTAGATTTTATTCAGCAGTTTATAATCCTTACTAAATGCTTTTTTAGGATTGGTGGTAGTGTCGGAAGGGACAAGCTGGCATTGGCTGATCAGTGAACAATTAATGCAGTTACTATTTGTTGAAAAAGAAAACAGCAGGCAGCTTCTAAAAAATAAAGGCAATTAATCACTGCTAGTCTCCTCCATGTCAAGGGCATTCATGACAGATAAAGCAGTTAAGAACTATAAATTAACTTCTATTGTTCTAAGATTTTTGCAGCAGCACTTATCTTTAGAAACTTAAAAGAAACCCCCAAGAGCTCTGGTCCCAGAGTGCCAGAATTTATCAGAAGCATTCTACAGGGTTCAAAGCACATTATTCACTCTGTGCATGATGTCCTATGTGGGGCAATGGAGCCCATTGCAGGCTGGCTGAGGTGTTGCCAGCTACTGTAGTGCTGGACACAGGCCAGACATTGTGCCGTGCTGAATGATGCAAAACACACTCTGAGACGACTCTGCCACCTGTTGCATCAGGAAATCTAAGACTAATGGAAGCTGCTTGTTTGTGCTTGCTCGCAACCTTAATTCACTCTCAAAAACATGTTGAGCATTTATGGCCAGAACAAAGAAATAATCATGCACTGACCCCATCTCATCTTATATGTCGCCACCAACACTTTCACAGTACAGCCGTCACTACTACTCTAAAAAAACTTGATTACTAAATTAATACATTAATACACGAATACATTGTTTATAGTGTGTTTTTCCTGCCAACAGTCCAATGCCAAAGATATTGATCAAGGTGCTCTGATTATCATCCCGATTCTAAGAGACAGACAGAGAACAGTGCAGTTCACGAGGGTTGCAGTTTGACATCATCTTTAATTTGCCCCCAAAACTGTAGTTCATCTTGTGAATGTCACACAAACTTCATCCTCTAGCAGTTTGTGGCTGCTTAGCTTAGTCTAATGCTTCTTCTCCTAAACCAGTATTATGTGGGGTCCCCTGGAGTGTAATTCACTTTTACACCACTGCTGTAAATACAATCCCCCTTAATGGACACATGCATTTGTTAAAACGTTGAGGAACACAGAAATGACAAATACATGAGACGTCAAAGAACCATGCTGACTGATGAGGTGGAGTAATATCACAGGATTTTACACTAATATGGCTGCTAATGGACAAAACAGAGGATCAGCTAAATTAACCTCACAATACCTGGATCCCACTGACATGAGTGGATGTGTTCTTTAGAACGTTTGGTAACATCACCTTAAGATATACAGCTAGCAGCTACATCTCTGCTGAAACAGGCTGCCTTTATGATCAAAAACAAGCAAGTCAGCTTTTTACGTACTCTTACATAGCAAAACATCAAGCAAGCACAACCCACACAAGACAACTAAGCCAGCTAGCACATTATTACTAATCCACCAGGAAGAAGTCCAGCTCCGGCATCTGTCATGCACCCTCTTTTAGCTCTTGCTAAAGAGGTAAAGGCCCAAGGTTTAAGTTACTCTTGTCCGATCTCTTGCTTCGTCATGCTCTCTTCCTCTAACAACATCTTCTTCAGCCTCTTTGCACCTTCTGCCATGATTCCCATAATGGGAATAAAGAGCTTCTTCCCCTAGCTAGCTGAAGACCCATAGTAGCTGGTGTGTGACATGGTGCTGCAAAGCATCTTGTAGAGGTCTCTTGAGAGAGCCCGCTCCTTCAAAGTTAAATACCAGCCGTTCCAGACCCAGTGTGACAATGGCAATGAGATGTCATTATTCCTACTATATGTCAGTTTACTCTCGATATGATTTCAAAGCTGTTATTTTAAGGTAAAACTGTTACATAATATTTACTTAAGCCATTTCATCTGAGGCCATTTGAAACCACCTGTTTTGTTTGATGAACGTGAGCTGAGACATGTTTTTTACTCATGTGGTCTTCCTGAGCCTGAAGTCCTGTTTCAGTCTGAAACCTGACACTGTGGCGTGAGCATGTCCTAAAATGTACACTGTTGCATAGAAACTGCTTTTTGTTCAAACATGATATCTACCTGCAGCACAGAGAGTGTTCAACCAGCACAGCTGCACTTCTAGAACTACCACATCTATGTTAAATCCAAAACAATGTGTTACTAATGTAGAACATCACATGTCCCAGAGTTTAAAAGCTACGTCATGTTTGCATGTGGAGATACTGTAGTCTTGCTTTGGTTTGCACTAAACAAATCCATTAATAAACAGGTTGGCTTTTATTGTGCTAACTCATTTACAATCATCACCTGGTACAGGCCAACATACAACAACCAAATGAGTGTAGAGAATCTCCACAAAACGTAAAGGCTATTTTTTAACTGTAAGCTTTATTTCAAGAACACTGAAATTATCAGCACATCCTTTCATCTTTAAAAAGGTTCTTTACACGCACATCTCAATTATAAAAATGGTTCTCCAAGGTTCTAAAGGGAACATGAAATTATTTAGGAGTGCTGCTCAAAGGCTGTTTTTCACCTCAGCATGTACAGTAAAACATAAACACCGTATCTCTGAAGGAAGGTTATTTCTGATATGGAGATAACGTATGCTGTACAAGCTTTCTGAATATCACTGGATGGCTTCAGAATCTAGTGAGATAGTAAATATCAACGACAGTTATTAATGACACTGTGGCCATCGCTGAGATCTCTCTATAGCCAGAACACCTACACGTCCTTCAGTCTATTACAGCGCAGTGGCATCATAGTGTGTCAGCTTCCTCCCTATGAAATATTCATCTCCAAAACAACATTTCCATTTAGCTGAGCAGCCTCTGCTATTTCACATTGCTCTTAATGGCCTATGTAAATCTCAGCCTAGTGTTGTTTTATAGGGATAAGAATTCCGATCCTGTGAACAGCTGTAGAAAGCAGGGCAGAAGAGTAATCAGACTGTTATGAGAGATACTGCAGCAGGCTGTTGCAGTGTACTGAGCGAAGATTATGCAAAGAAATCACTGGAGGCCTGACTACCAGAGCAGGCACTGTTTGTGTGTGTGGAGGCAACCTCGTTACATTAAACTGGGAGTCTGGCTTTGTGAACCCAAGTCAGCTAAAGCCTTTTGGCTGCTAAGTCATTTCCAGTTTTAGCGATGCGAAGAAGGAAGGAAAGAACTAATATGAGCAACAGTCAAGGCATTAAAATATTCAGTATAAGTTCACAATTGAACAAGCCCAGAAATAATCTTGCTGTAAACACGAGTCCTGTTACTCTCTTGCTCTCCAGATGCTGAAATATGGGAAGCTGTTGTGTTTATTAGTGCTGAGATCATTTTTGGCCATTTGAAACTAATTTCCAACTAAAACAGTGTTTATTCTTTATGTGACATTTGTTTGGCTTTATTGACCAAAAACAATAATTCATAATTCATCTCTACATAACAATTTAAAATATAACGTTTTTATGACTGCGCCTATGTCTGATACAATGTATGTCTAAAAGTATTCAGACGCCTTCATTAATTAGTGAATTTTAGGTACCTTAAGGTGCACCCATTGCTTTCCTATTCTATTGGCAGTCCTTTTGTATGGAGCATAATCACCACAGACATGACCCCAAAGTCACCAGGGCCACTGCTGAGTGTCAGCTAGAAGGGTATAAGGTCCCTCAGTACTGGGCTGTGGAGCAGTGCAACTGTGTTCTCTAGAATGATGGAGCACCATCATGTATCTTTGGGATGACTTGTGCTCCAGAACTAATCATCCGACATGAGTACCTGATCCCACTAATGTTCATGGCCACATGGTGAACAGATAGATCCCATTGTTTTGAAGCAAATGCACCTCAAAGTCTGAAAATTGGTGTGTAGCAATAAGAATGCTCGTTGCCGGAACGCATATTTTCTGTAATTATTAAAATGTTTTGCGTTTTAATGAAGAACATTATGTGTTCTTGTGTTCACACCTGTTTAAAGCTGTGTTTGCTAGTCATGTACTGGCTAGCATAATACTGAGCATGGCAGAATAAATCAAGCCCTTTATGAAAAAGAGCCTGCTGAAACAGCTTGCTGGTTGTGCAGAGCCGGGTCAATGATAATGTGGCACTGGGCGGGAAAGCCCCCCTCATTGTGGAGCAAGAACAGTAGCTAAAACAAACCTGAAAAAAAACTTGTGCGTTATTGAGCCAACCACTACAAACTATGAGGACTTTTGTCCTATTTTATCAGTGATTTCTAGTATGTCTGTTGAAATGGCAATTTGATCCAGCCTCTCCCCATTCAAAGAGAGAGGAGTCTAGTCTTGTATGGTGGGAAATAACTGCCCAATTGTGTTGCAAAGATGGCTGCTGAGTGAGCAGACCTATAAGGACTACACAATATTGTTACTACACACCTGGTTATGTTTTTGAAGTGTTATGATTGGTTTGGTAGTGACAAAATAGAATATTCCATCATTAGTTTAAAGTTCAAATCAGTTTGTCAGATGTGTTTTGAATTCTGACTTTGAACCATTTCAAAAATGATCCAATTATATTAATGCGATATTTCAAAGTAGTCCGGTTTTGCCAGTATTATACCTATATATAGACTGGAGAAACTGGGAACTAATTGGTATGAGCGAGCGAGTGCGATCGAGTGTGCAAGCTCTTTCAGTCCATATTACATATTTTATTTAAAGAGGACCTATAATGATCTTTTTCAATGTTCATAAATTTATTTTTGGGGTCTACTAGAGTAGATTTACATGCTTCAGTTATTCCCAAAGCACATTATTTTTTTCATATTGTACATCTGTATTTACCTTCCATCTGAAACTCTGTTAGAGTTCCTGTGTCTATAAGCAGCCCTTCCCGATAAGCCCATTGTGATCTGATTAGCCAGCTTCCCCACTCGGTTATGATCAGTTTGAGACCAGTTTGAAACCTGAAAGACAGGCAGAAGTAGTTGGTAGACAAGATCCACCTGTGCAAGCTAGACTGGAGCATTATGTATTAGAACACGCCAAGTTTGCCAGTAGGCAGGGAGTAAGGATTGTGTAACAAGATGACGTCACCTTGTAACCGAGAAAAGGATTGGAATTCCAACAAGGTGCTTCAGGCACCTGAGAAAAGTGGTTTCTGTGCATAAGTGTTTCTCCTTCTGGTGTATGCTTAGGAAAAGGGAAAAATGTAAAAGAATAAAAGGTCCCCTTTAATCAGAGTAATGTTAAAAAATTAGGGTTTTAAATTTTGGCTTTCTTAGACCACGTTATTTTTATATCCTGTATAAATGCAAGCATTGAGAAATCACATGATTAACAGAGAAAAGCAGATTAAACATTATAAATAGGCATGTTTTTGCATAAGCCCTAAAGGGTTAAGAAATGAAAAGAGCAGCTTTGGATAGCTGCTTTGTGGAGATAAACGTAGCGCTTCTTAGGCGGTGTGCCAGACATGCAATAGCTGTATAAAGCTGTGTAAAACTGTTCACCTGTTATTTATTTCACCTGTTATTTAATGGCCAGACGTATGGAAATATATGCTATATGTAAAAATAGAAAATGTTACTGCAAGAGTAGCCTGGCATTTCTTATTTGCAGTAGGACAAATGCTATTTCTTTTCAGTTAAGCATGGCTGAAGCTGAAGATGATTCATATTTTCTACAACAATGTATTACTGCATACAAGCATCACATGTAGCACCTGTGGCACCAGCTCAACATAGCAGATCGGGATGAGTCACAACACCAGCGTGGGAAGAATGTCTTTCTGGTAAAACTTACACAGACTGACTGAGAAAGATTAGAAAGATCTTTTTTTCTTGTACAGGTTATCCAGCTATTACTTCACTCTGCTGATACCTGCAGCTAAAGGTCTGTCTAAATGCATTCGCTATTTTGGTTGATGGCCACTGCACCTAGGATTTAGCAACAGAGAAGATCATTGGTTGTGAAGATTTGTTGTTGTTGCCTTGATGTTGAAATTGCAAGCGGACTTTAAAGAGGCATAACGGATGTGTTTATGGCTTTGCTGCCCTTCATAGTTCTTCACATGAGTTGAGCGACTCATCAGTCTGACACATGAAGGCAGATTTGAAAAGAAAAGCAGAAAAAGCAGCGTCCCTGCGCACCTGAGGAGCAGATGGCAGGCTGACTGGGAGGGGTGCGCCATACACTGTAAACTCAAATAGATCTGAAAGACAGACAGGAGAGATATGAGGACTTGCTGCCTCTGGCAACTTCGAGGTAATTATCTGCCATTAGCTTTTTTATTGTGGCAAAGGAGACCGCATCCACAAGCTGCGTAGAGCTTCCGGAGGCAATGCAGCCTTATCAGCTCACCATCTTCAATAAGCCGGACTGGAAGTGGAAGGGTCTCCTTGTTTTGAAACTCTGTTATATAAAAAGGCCAATAAGACTCTCCGAGAGTGAGTCAGCTCTAAGAAATGCTACTCTTTTGCATTATTATTTAGCTCCAATAATGCCTGTGCTGAGAAACATCCAAACAATGTTTTTTGTTTGCTGTCCTGATTGCCTTGTCTACACACACACATATTAGATCTGAGCTGCATGAAAATACAATTATGGATTTGAAAGAAATCACTTTGTACACAAACATGCATGAAGTATCACTCTAACCATTTCCTTGGAATAAAAGAATGGCATACTGCGTTTTTAAATAAACCTTAAATACTTTTTTAGGTAAATCAGCAACTAATGTGGGTGATATGGCAAAATAAATCACCCTAAAATGCTGTATATGTATTTGCAACAATTTTTAATATAACAAGATTAACAGTAAACATTATTATTATTATTATTATTATTATTATTATTACAAGAAGAAGAAGAAGAAGAAGAAGAAGAAGAGAATACTATAATGGGCATAGTTTCTATATCTGTTGTTGTTTACAGGCCTGCTATAATTGGTCTATGTTATTTTTTATGGCATATATGACATATTTAGTTATTCCATAAGCAATGGCAATACCCATGATATAACAGGAAACACACACTTTAACAATTTAAGACATATAATAACAGTAACATATTATTATACTGTACACAATCAACAGAGACTATTTCATGATCATCTGAATTAGTATACAGTGAATATACAGGACTAATGCATACTTTCCATATGGCAAGCAGGTGTCTACCATCCAGTTTGAAAAACAGTCACGAGCCTCCTCTCATTATTATACATGACGCCTTCTACACATCCATATGTTCCAACCAGCGAGTGACTACAGTTCATTAATAATGCACACCATTTATATGATCATTTATAAGAACCAATGACACGCTGACGGGTGCTATCAAATTCAGTGATTTAAACACATCATTTTTGTCAGAAAATTCATGAACTGAATAATCCCTTAGGACATAAATGTTCCACAGATCCATGACAGCTCAGCAGGTTCCATGCTGCACCACCTGCCCCTCAACAGAAGTAATGGGAGACATTTTTAGTTCCTGGAGGTTGACGACAGGATTATCACCTCAGTCGGAGGAATTATAGCAAGCGCCAGCCTTAGTTCACCGAGATCCTAGTCCTGTGTAGCAGAGGTTCAAACTTTTGATACTTTTTTTGAATCATACCTTGCTTCTATACTGTGGTGTATTTCAGAGAGGGTCTCTGAGCTAAGTGATGAGAAGGTGAAATAAAATTATTATTGAACATTATTTTTCCCAGCTTTAAGGTGCATGATGATGTAATCAAAAACTAAAAAGACATTTTTTACATGACCAAAGGTCACTCATCTTTGATCGAAGTTCATGGGAAAGCAAGGATTTTGTCTTTTAAATATGATATGGCAAATTGTTCTTAATATGTCTACTTCCAAATAGACAACAAGAATATATTTACATGCTTCAGTTTTCCCAAAATGCAATATTTTTCCTCATACTGTACACCTGTATTCACTCTGATTGAGCTCCTGTGTCTTTAAGCCCTGCCAGCTGATTAGCCCAGTGTGCTCTGGTCGGTCAGCTCGTCCACTGCAGCTGTGGCTGTTCTTACTATGGTGTTGGTTCTACTGCATCAGTCTCATTCTGAAAGTCAGGTAGAACGAATTGGTAGAGCCAAGCTAGACTGGAGCAGGACAATAAGGATTGTGTTACAAGATGATGTCACCTTGTTACAGAGAGAAATGGGCTGGAATTTTAATGAGGCCTTTTAGAAAATGTTCTTCCTCTGGTGTGTATTTTGGCCTCCAAAAAACTATCATGAAAAACTAATACATTACACATACCCCACTACACATAATCAGCCTCCAGCAGTTCAGCAGCTCTGCCCATTTCCCCTTTAGTTAGTTTTTCAGCCCAGGCTGCTTTTGGAATGAGGCACAATACAGTGCATTCAGTCAGAACACACACCACTGATATACTTCAGTCTCAGTACTAAAACCAGCCTGTTTAACTGTAAGGGATAAAGAGAGGTTGGAAAATGGTTAGGTAAAACACGTTACAACTGTTGTTCAGTGCATAAAACCACACACGCTTCATAAATGGTTGTCTAATACTAACCCTTTAAATTGAAACAATCAGATTTTTGTGTTTCAGTCCAACAAACAGTAGGAGTTTAGAAGATAACAAGCATTTTTAATCATTTGATGGAGTACTGTCCTGGTACAGCCTTAACAATAAGGTTTCTTTGGAGAGATGCATTAGAAAAAGTATGTCTGGTTCTCTGCAGAACCCTTAAAAAGAATTATTTTTATGAATGAAATGAACGAGTAAAGAATCTTTTCTCCACACAATGTAAGGGTTCTCTACCAAAGATTTTTCCTAAAACTGTAGATCCAAGCCAAGAACCATTGTACAAGTGCATGTACCGCGTATTGTGAAATTCTAGCACGGTGACATTCTATTGGCTGGTCTCATGGGCAGGCAACTGTGGGGAGAAGACCACTCTGTATGCTAATCATCCACCCGCCACACACACAGGGCACTGACCAGTGCTCGACTGCCCCAATCAGCCGCTTTTACGAGGAATTTCCTTCCTGATCCACCATGCAATTGCTGGCATCTGTGACACCCAGTTAGCCAAGATTCCTGCGCCTGGCAAAAACGTTTAGTGCTGGCCCACAGCATGCGTGAAGGTGTGGGGTGGAGGGGGCTAAGGGGGGATCCAAGAGCAGTGCAGCAGCTGTGCGACCCCTTCCTCCAGTCCAGCTGGGATACATGGCATTGGGCACTGTGTGCAGAGGCAGCGAGTGTGCCATAGCTAGAGGATGAGCTGTCAGCACTTATAAAGCCCCCCTGATCTAGCGCATCAAGGCATGACATCATTGACCAAGCACTGTACATGAGCTTCTGGGTGGACCACTGATCTGGTCTCTTCAAATCGTGGAAGATATAAAAGAACCATATATGAACATGAAAAACAGATAAGGGATTTTAGTTGCAAATTGAGCTTTACAGTCACGTGGCTTTTCCTCTCTTCACATATCTTATTCCTTTTGGTCCCTGTGGGACTTAAGCTGAAACGGATAAAATAGAAAAATATGTTTTCCACTGCACTCTTCAGAGAAAAATTTAAAGCATAATAGACTTGTATGATTCACTTTTAAAGATTAAAGCGGATGGAGTATAGAGTGAAAAATGGGTCACTATATGCACAAGATGAGCGCGATGTGCTGAGAAAACATAATTAACAAATATTTCATCTTGCAGCCAACTGGGCTGTGAAATATGCCTGAGGAAGATATTCAAATTGCATCTTTTACAAGGATGCAGCAGAATCTTAGCAGATACAGTAGGTCAACCCACTCATATGTTTCACTTGTCAACATGTTACAAAAAAAACACAGTATTTCTCTTGAAAATACACCTAGAAGCCCAGCAGGAGTTATAGCACATGCAGAGACACTAAGCAGAGCAAACTCTCCAAATTGAATGATGAATGCTGCTGATGCTGAAATTTAATTCCATTCCTAAAGTTCTCAACAGCAGACAATTAGCAACCAAGTCACTTTCCCAGATGTTACCATCTTATTATGCAGACGCAACAACTACAGGGCTCTGTGCTACAGTCCAACAATTTATGGCATAAAGCTTAGTGTGAAGAACCTCCTCCTTGCACCAAATTGTAAAAGGAAAATGTATTTGCACGCCTTAGTCCAGAGCCTTAGTCCTTGCCATTGTCTTACATCACCATGTCATTTCACCGCAATGCAGAACCGCAGGGTTGATAAACGCAAAATGTTATAACTAACAGCGACAATCCAGTACCTGCATATTTGATTCTACCCCAAGAACAAATCTGAGATATGAAAACACTGAAGAAGAATACCAATATATCCTTTAAAGCATCCTCACGCATGATTCAACTATCAAATATGTGTCTATGCATGATGAATGAGGCCCATTCATATTCATGATCATTTATAAGAATCTGTTGGTTTACCACTTTTCTCTATGCTTCAAAAAACTCTATTTTAAGAGTCAGTGCACAATGAAAGAAGGGGGCTAAATGTGTGCATTTGCATGAGGGTGGGTGGAAAGCTATCATGATATGACTCTGTATATTTGGTATCTTATGGCATCTGCTCACCAAGCCCTTAGTCAGCTGACATTAGAGAAAGTGGCCTGGAGAGCAGCGAGAGATGGTGAGAGATATAGAGAAGTTCCGAGTGTAAATAGCTGAGAACTAAGAGAGGGAGTCAGGGGAGGTGAAGGAATGAACAGGAGCAAATGTTTAGCGATCGCTTTAAACTAATGCAAGAGCCAATGGCAGCCTGCCATAGAAGCTCTGAGACAGTGAAAAGAGAGTGAAAGAGTGATAAAACAGATTCTTTGTTTCTGTCTCAACTGTGCAAGACAAGCATAAAATGGGTTTTCTCATTAGACTCCTGTGTGTGAATAACTTTCCGACTTCTGTTCTGACTTTCTGAAATTGTGCCCACAGATTTGTGAGTACATCTGGTTATTGCTGGATACTGATGCGTTTGCTGACAAACCCCTATGTCTGCCTGGAAATTAGATGGCTGAGAACAGAGCAGAAACTTCTAAAGAACCTTGTGGTGCTGCACAGGTGCCTCTAAAACAAAAGGTGGTATCACTTTGCTTCAGTGCTACTGGAATGGAGTGGCACTGGAACAAATGGAGATGGTCACTTCACTCAAGTATTACTGGTTTGAATGGATATGGTCAGATTGCTTAGGTGCCCCTTGTATGAACGGAGATAGTCATAATACATACATGACACATAGAATAAATGGAGTGGTACTGGATCAAATGGAGAGAGTCCCTGCACACAGATGCCTAAGAAATAAATGGAGATGGTCAGTTTGAATGGTGATGGTCACATCACTTGGGTGCCCCTGGTATGAATGAGATTTTCCAATTCATTTAAGTGCCACTGGAATAAATGGAGGTGGTCACTTTGATAAGTGGCACTGCAGTGAATGGAAATGGTCAATTCATTTAAGTGCCTTTGGAATAAATAGAAATGGTCATGTCACTTGAGTGCCACAGGGATGAATGAAGCTGGTTCAACCACATTGCTTAGGTGCCACTGGAAAGAATGGAGATGATCACATCCCACAGGTGCCACTGGAAAGAATGGAGATGATCACATCCCACAGGTGACACTGGAAAGAATGGAGATGGTCACATCCAATAGGTGCCACAGGAAAGGACAGAGATGATCACATCATTTAGGTGCCACTAGACTAAATGTAGATGGTCACATTGCTTTGGTCCCATTGGCATGAATGGTGACTGTCACCATGTTGCTTAGGTGCCACTGGTATGAATGGAGGTGGTCATATTGCTTAGGTGTTACTGGGATGAATGGAGATAGTCACCAAATCACTTTGATGCCCCTGGAAAGAATGGAAATGAGCACATCATTTAGGTGTCACTAGACTAAACAGAGATGGTGACATCGTTTAGGTGCTACTGGAAGGAATGGAGATGGTCACACTGCTTTGGTGCCACTGGTATGAATGGTGACTGTCAACACATCGCTTAGGTATCACTGGAAGGAATGGAGATGGTCACATTGCTTAGGTGCCACTAATTGGAGACTAACTGGAGATGGACACTTCGCTTACGCACTGCTGGAATTGATGGAAATGGTAACTTACGCGCCTTACTAGCAATAAATGTCATGTCATGACAATTTTGAAAATTGCATCGTATGCCATGGGCAGAGCAGCGTTTCCAATTGGTCTTAAACAAACATGGTGGGAGCACCATGAGGCGTAGGGAGGGCGGTGATTATATGCATATCCAAAGTCATCATAGCATTTATTTACTTACATGTATAGTGAAATTAGAGAACAAATTAGTAAAGGCCAAACCTTCTATTTGTTTTTGTTTTAGATGTGAAACACATTGTGGACTTGGCTGAAGTGAGAGTTTTAGTGAAAATACCAACAGGAAATGAAAAAGAGTGAATGCATTTAGGTGCACTTAATAATTTTGCAGTTATCTGATTATTCAAGTGGTCATGTAAACAGCATACTCTGATTTCTTAGATCAGATGAAAGCCTAGAAACACAGTTAAAAAATCAGATCAACAGCGCTCTCAGTAATAAGATGTCTCATCGCATGTATACCTTTACTCTGATTTCTTTCAGATTTATCAGTCTGTGGCAGTGCAAAACAGACCGCAGTACCACAAATAAGCAAGCAGCCTTCAACACTGGAGAGAAGCTGAAACCAACTACATGCCTGACATAATCAGCTGAATATTCTTCATCTTCTTGATGATATATGTTCATATATCATTGACTCACTCACATATATCTGGAGTTTTTCCTGATTACTCAAGTGCATACGCAGAGAACAGATTACTGACAAAATCTGCAGTTTGACTGCAATTTTCTGCAGTTACTGCATTATTAAGTGCATATACATGCATCCATTGACTCTGAAACAAGATCTTTCTTCTTTTTTTTACTTGAACAAAATGGGAATTAACTACTAAATAACCCTGGTCACCCCTGGTCAAATTTCTCTACATGCTTTGTTGATCTTAACCCATCATTTGTTGAAATTAACCCATCATTTACAAGGAACTTAATCAAATATTACATATATTAAGCATTTTTCAGCAAGTGAACAAGCTCTGTTTATTTGCTGAGTTTAACATATTAAAACTAAAACACAAATAAATTCTGCAAAAGAATTTGGGAGAAGTGTGTTCTTTGTAGAGGATGTGTACCTATTTTTGCTTCAGCAAAATAATTTGACCAGGGTTGCTCAAACATTTGCATATGACTATACATTAGTAGCTACTTTGGGGGAGGGGGGCACTAACTATAGTGGCGGTGCTACCCAGTACCCTAATCAGGAGAGTCATTAATGGCAATAACAACCAGTGTGAAAAGGAAAAGCAAGTGAAGAAATTAATCTAAATTAGAATCACCAGACTGAAGGTAGTGCTCTACCAGCTTTCTGGTGATTAGCCAGGTCAAGCAGAGGTCATTAGCGGCGCTTTGGAGCTCTGAGCTGTCAGTCCATTCTACCTGACCTGCGGCCATAAGCCTACCAGCACAACCCACTTCCTAAGGTCGTTCACAGACTGCTGCAGACAATAAAATAGCTCGTAAAAAGCCCTCAGCCTAGCCAGAGATCCACGCAGATGCACTGGAGGCAATGGGTTTCCTGGCACATTCATCTGCTCTCTGGGGAAACTTTTCCAGGATGGATTACGTGTGCACCACGGATCACGAATCCACCTGGATTTGTTAGCGTCCATGGGCTGCAGCAATCTGGCAATGTTTGGACTGTGAGTTGCCATGGGCTGGACTGAGAAAGAGATGACCGCTGAGTCTCAGCAGGCATGAACACTAATAGCCTCTACCCAGGTAGACGCATGAGGAGTCCCAAACACCCAGCCTGCAGTGCGCGTAATGGAAAAAGGACCTGATGGATAGCACGAGAGGGGGAGGTTAAAGAGGAATGGGTGAGGGAGGGAGGGAGAAGACAACTGGAGATTGCTGCTCCAGTTAGGTGTTTGATGAACGGTGTGCGGCTGATTGACCCATTTGATTTATGTCTTGCTCATTGCTGTGCAATCACATTTAACAGGTGCTATTCCAAAGTATGGCGCAAGCTTCACATTCATCTCATCCCTCAATTTCTTATGCACATACACGGACACTCTTCTGACAACTGGAGCCTATACTCGGCCGCCCCCATCACATTTATCTCTCCTACTCACACACACACACACACAAACACACACACACAGTTCAGTGATCTCCCACTCCTCCACCCCTCACTAGGCTTTATTGCAGGTAGTAAATGTGGAGCAGAGTGTGGAGAAATTCCTCATGAGCACATGGAGGACTCATATGAACCCTGCTCCTCCCTCTCCCTGTTTTCCTTATTTATTTATCTGCCGACAGCAGTGCTGATCAGCGGAGATCTGCAGCCCCTCTGGATCTGATAGCTTTATTAGAACTAGGCCAGGCCAAGCCTTGAGGGGGCCACGCTCTAGCCCTGTCTCCGATCAGGCCCTGGGCTGATATAGCTGCCCAGCAGGGCTGCACAATATAATCTTTGTTAATTGACATCACAATATTGCAGTATTGCTAGAAGCTTGCACAATTCCAAACATTCCATAATGCATCCCATCGTGCATTTCTGTTGGTCCATTCATCATGACATTTTAAAATGATGAAAATCACAGCTGCTGTGTTCGAATGATGCATAAAAATAAAAATGGAAAAACGGAGGCAGCAACAGCAATGAAATAAACCCATTAACAAACCACAATTTTCACAACATATGTAAATCTTAACATCATAATTCAAAAAGTCTGAATAATTCAGTCCTTGAGATGTAAACAGATTCATCCCGAGTGGCTTCATGCGATGGGTTCATTGTAGAGAAACGTACAGACTCTTTCAGATTTCTGTACAGTGGTGGTGAAAGGAACCAGGCGTCCCGATGTCTACAACACAAATATAGCCATGAATTTTACTATCCAAACCCATTAATCCCTACACATGCCTTTATATGTGTTTATATGTGATGTTGATGACGGTAAAATAGTCACAAATCTGAAAAAAGGAAGCTTCCTTTCGGGACTATTTTACTTTACAAAGTTCTGCATGTATCCCACTGCAATGAATGGAGTAATATATATTTTAAGCCAAAATGTATGACAAAACTATCATAAAACTATCATAAAACTATCATAAAACTATGTGTCAGACATCAAACATTGTGATTTCTGTGATTATGGAGGTGGACGTCCGGCTCAGCAAGTTTCTTTAGAAAGGAGCATTTCACACCAAGCCAATCTTAGCCATTTCATTACGTTGATTTTTTAAAGAATTTAAAGTACCACAATAAAATGTGTAATTCATTTGGTATAATAAAATATCACTATTTTAGTGCATACAAATTAGTGATGTTAACATGTTAATACACAAGAATCCTAGAAATTATTGCTGTTAATATAATTTCCTAGTTTCACCCTTCAAACCATCCATAGTTCCAGCCTGAAGCCCAGCTGCTTGCACACTGTATGTTGTTATGACTCATTGTTAAAATACTTTTTGGAGCTCCATTAATGGTCTTGATAAAATCAAAGTTATGTTCTGGTACTACAGGGCTATACATTTGTTTTTCACCAAAGTACATCAAGTACATCATCCTTTACAAGAAAAACACACCACTGATCCCAGCGATATCAGTAAACCGCAAGACAGAGAACAGAGAACACTAATGTTTTATTAAAAAGAGGTTTGTGTTGTTGCTAGAAAATCATATGTTCTAATCCCTTGGATTCCCTGCGAGTCCAAAAGCGTACAATGTTTATGAATGATTAAATATATAGTGCTGTGCAATATGTAATACGCTGAATAAGAAAAAGCAAAAGCACCACAGGATTGCATAATGCTCCAACCTTAAGGTTAACAAGGACAAGTCAATGCTATGCATTGTATACCATGAAAATCAAGGATTGTAACATTATATTTCTGCCACAGTTCTTGTGTCCACAGAGTGCAGTCACGTTGCCCAGTAGTGGTGTCCCAGCATGGGGTATCTGAGCCTGGGGTCTGAAGCATGCATTTTCCATTACCATGCCCATAGTGGCCTAACAAGGAGGGAGCACGGAGAGGACTGCAGAGGGGGGCTATTAATGCCATGTATCATAGCTCCTATTTTAACACTCCCTATTAATTCAGAGACGGACAGCGCTGGCCTTTTCCAAGCAACGCTCCATAATATTTAGCACTGCTGCAGCATTGCAGGGCCGTGGCTCCACTACCAGCTCCCATCCCGCCGTCTCGAGCAACTGTCAGCGGTCAGGATGATGAGTCAGGCGCCTCTATCGCTCACACACGCGTGTTACTCTGGCTCTTTGGCGCCTGGCCACTGTTTGTCCTTTAGGTGTCCTAGTGACCGAAGTGTGCGTAAGTTCGCTAGGGGCTCCCTGTGGTGACAGTGCTTGGGGCCAAAGCAGGCCAGGCCGAGGCAGCCAGATGTAGAAAGCAGGACAGCGGCGACACCCTCAGCAGGTGAAGAAGTCCACACTCAATGCTTTTCCCATTGCTCAGCTGCAGGATTCACACTTAAGCCAAGCTGGACTTTCATCCTAGCTTCTCGCTGCCTTCCCCCTAAGACTGCGTGGCCATTAGGGAGACCATGATGGAGTCCCTCATGAATGAAATGAGGAAAGCATGCAGAGACGGCTGGTCATTCTTAAAAAGAATGATTTGAAATGTTCTACGACCGGATCTGCAGTTTATTATTCTCCACTTTTCGACACACTGAAATTCACTTTTCAGGGCGAGCAAGAGCCTGGACTTCAGAGGAACCTGCTGTAGGAGATGGGGAGTGGCCACCTCATAAGGTGTGAAGCAGCCTAAATGGAAACATGAACCACACTCTATCCATCCAGATGTACAGTATAAATCCATAAAAATGTAATGCCTGAAAAAGATATAGTACTGTGCAAAAGTCAGAGAGCACACTTCATCTATTTAATTACCAGTCAAAATGGTCATGAAGTATAAGTTATTCTTTTTCTGCTGAAGTTTACCTTGTATGATGAAGGGGAGGAGAAAGAAGGAGTTACCAAAACTGGAGCTTGAAAGATTATTATAATATATAGAGAAAGGCCTGATAGACCACCAAAACTGGAGCTCAAAAGATTATTACTCTATATATAGACCACCAAAACTGTGTTGCATTAAATGATACAGACAACTATGCAAGACCGGGTAGACCACCAAAACTGTCACCATCATATAAACAACACATAAAGCTTTCATCTGTGAGAAAATCAAGCTCCACTTTTACTTCAGATCTGAAGAAATATACAGACTGTTTTGTCCATCCTTTCACTGTGAGAAGATGATTCAATGCCATTAGTCTGAAGGGATGGACAGCTGACAAAAAAAAGCTGCTAGTGTTCTTAGAACAATGGACTGTCCAGAACTCAACATTGTAAGAAGCAGGAAAAGCAACCAACTTCTTAAACTGAACTTTGGAGCAAGTCTGCCAAAATGAATGGAAGCTTCACTAGCAGGTAAACAGTAGACACACAAAAAATTAGATGTTTTCATATTATATTTAGTTGTTAAAGCGTCTTTGTAATTGTCTGTTAAACTCATGTTTAATACTTTTTTCTTGACACTGAAAAATGAATAATGTGCATAATGGAAGTTTTGACTAAAATTGAAGTAAAACGGTCTCTGACTTTGCATAATACTGTGTGACAAAACATTCTATTTATGTTATGGAACATACACAACACATTGCAATATATTGCATCATCATGTTTCAAAGACATAATCATTTCAAAGACTCAAAAGAGGAACAAAAGCAAGGCAATCCAACCGCAACGGGTGGCAGAAATGATCTTAATTCACTTGATCATTAATTTATATAATATATTAAGATTTAGACTTGGAAGCATATTCCTTTGTTTGCCGTGGGGTTGTTATCGTGGAGAGAGTCAGGATCTGCAACATTGTGCTGTGACACTGATGAAAACCCTCAGGCAGCTTCCTGACAGCAGCCACGCGCTCAACGAATGCCCACTCACATAGCCGTGATCCCCCAAACCCCTCATCCATCACAGCCTGCTTCTCAAACCAGCCTCTCTCCTCCACAACTGAGCAAGCCACAGCTCTGTTTATGATTTCAGCTCCAGACATACAGAAGCAGGTATATGTGTTCTCTCTCTCTCTCTCTCACACACACACACACACACACACACACACACTCAAACCAAAAACTATTTTACCTGTCTAACTATAAGTAATCACTTTTTCAATGCTCAGTTTTAAAATAAACACACATCCAAAGTTCAGTGTTAGACGTTGGCTGCACTTTCTGCTTCTCCCAACCCAAGTACTCCCAAAAACATTCAATGATGTTGAGGCCAGGACTCTGGGGTGGTCAGTCAGCTGTTCTGAGAACACCGGCAGCTTCTTTGTTTGATTTTCAAATTTTCTTTTATGTCTTTTCCTTTTTTCAGTCACAACTTCTTGACAGCTACACATCCTTTCAGACCCTTCGTGTTGAGGTGTCTTCTCACAGTGGAAGGATGGACAGAAACTCCCGTGAATGTTTTCAGATCTGAAATAGAGTGGACTTCGAAAAGACGAAAGCTTTAAGTGCTGTTTATCTGACGGCGGTAGTTTTGGTGGTTTACCAGGCCTTGTGCGGTTATCTATAT
>CM067486.1:20083230-20097052 GCA_034552555.1 Semaprochilodus insignis
ACAACTTCTTGACAGCTACACATCCTTTCAGACCCTTCGTGTTGAGGTGTCTTCTCACAGTGGAGGGATGGACAGAAACACCTGTGAATGTTTTCAGATCTGAAATAGAGTGGACTTCGAAAAGATGAAAGCTTTAAGTGCTGTTTATCTGACGGCGGTAGTTTTGGTGGTTTACCAGGCCTTGTGCGGTTATCTATATAATTTCATATAATAATCAAATCTACTGTCGTAAGCTCCTGTTTTTCACCCATTGTCTTTCATTATGCAAGGGTATTATCTTCTATCTAATCTCCAGTAAACTACTTACCTATATTCAAAGACCATCTGACTTGAAGTTAAGTGTGATCTCAGATTTTTGCACAGTGCTGTATGTGCTTCTGTTTGTACTCCAAACCTGACTCAGACAGGCTGCTGTATGGATTCAGCTTGGTGGGCAGGGAGGGGTATCGTCACGGTTGCAGGTACACTGGACACCCAGGGAGAGTTTCCTGCTAAAGGAATATATATGTTGCAGCGTCTGAGCCATGCTAGACATTTCTAGGAAAGTACAGATCAACATCTCAGCCTCCGAAGTGCTGAGAGTATATGTGTACCTGTCTAGATTGTGTATTATATAGGGAGCAGCAGAAACTCAGGGAGGAAAGAATATCCAACTGAATATTGTCCACCATGCTGTTTTTGCATTGCACTCCACACGTGTACGACTGGATCACCAGGATGCATCTTAATGCCAAATGTGAACAAAGTCTGAAAGGTATAGGGAATTCTGTTTGCTGTTGCAGTGTTGCAGTGTGTCTTCTCTCTTTCTTAACTGCAGTATTACAGGTCATTTAAAGGGCCAGAAAACACAGCTTGAATCTTTGTAGGGTACTAAACTTGCTGAACGTATTAAACTCACAAAGCTTGAATAAAACATACAAAATATAAATAGAATAAAACACAGATAAAAAGTGATGATCAGCCTTATCTAAAAACTGTGTTAGCGTGGTTAATGCACAGCTTGGTTAACAGCTCACTGCCCAACAATCTTAGCGTGCTCTCCTAGCGTCCACTCATACAGAACTAAAACCATTAACTAGTTTTTATGTGACAGTAACTAAACTGAACCAGACATGGATGAACAGATGGACAAACAAACAAACAGATGAAGGCAGATGAAGCAGCAGGCGAATGAACGGACAAACAGACATGCACAAGAACGGACAGGTGGATGAACTATCAATAAAATGGACGGATGAAGCAATGAGTGAATAAAGGAATAGATGAATGAACAATGTTTGTGTCTGGATAAATGAATAAACAGGCAGCATTAAGCTCATGAAGCTTTTCTGACTCGGAAGCTGACGGAAGCCTTGACCAAAATTAGGCCCCATTCAGTTTATATTGATAGAAGAGAAATAAGAGGATACATATCTGTCAATTATTAGCTCTTGGGAATATGTTCATAAGACATACTGTGTACATGTATATTGTGGCCCAGAGAAACAGGATCAACTTTATTTGAAACAAAACACAGATTTGGTTCCTTTGGTTCCTTGTAGGCATGGAAATTAAAGCCATTAAAATCAAAAAAGGACAAATTGCATTACCCATGTAAATTTCAGGTAGACAAGCAGATCACACCAAGGACTACTTTAAAAACTCTGAAATAAAACTAGGTTTTCACAGATATTAAAAGGAAAGGATATCTCACCCTTTTGTGTGTCAGCAGCGACTACGAGTTTAATTAAGAGCTGCATACAAAGCAGTAACTAATATGCTGGAGCCTGGATGTGCTTTGTACATCTTTATTTGCCATGCCCCAAATGCTTTTTTCTGCTGGTGGCCTTGATTACATTTGATATTTCTGAATGGGAACTGAAATCCCAGCAGGAATGACTGTCATTGGGGAGCATGAATCAAGACGACCTCTCTGTCTGAAGTGTTCACAGTTCAAAAAGTGCCTCAGGAATACATTTTTTCCTTAAAAGAGCGTGCAGCCCCACTGTGCTTGTTTTATTCAAGCTGTGCAAAGTAGACATCACCTTAGAATGTGAACTTCTTTAAAGCTGCCAACGCATGTGTTTCCATATGCTGAAAGGCTAGTAGATCCTTTCCAAATGGTGGAATGTATGAAAGGTGCCGAATGCCAATGGTCCTTGCAGAGAAATTCCCAGTTGTGCTTGGAATGCCATGGTCCCTCTGCAGAATTCAACCCCATCAAGCTTTAGAGGAATTTTTACTAGATTAGGCAGCTCTCAGTCAACATCTGTGACAGATTTCTATGGCAACAAGATCCCAACTTCATGGCCCTCCTTCATCACTTCAAAGGCGGCCATTACATGCAACTTGAGTCCAATTATACACTAAACTTCATGCTGGAGAACAAACAGAGCAGCTGAAAGGCTGGCTTTCTCACAGCGCACAATAGTAAGACTTTTAGATACTGTAGAGCATCTTCAATAAAAACCCAAACCTGCTGAGATGTCTAAGTATAGATGATGGCAGAGCCTGGATCTTTCCATTGTCAGTGCAATCAAACTGTGACCATGCTTATACGGCAATTAAAGAAAACAAGGACTTAAAAAATGCAAATGCAAGCTGCACGCATAAGAAGTGCATATACATGTGTATGAACAAACAAACAAACAATATTTTTGACTTCTTGGTAGTGGTAGGCGATCTGATGATATTTTAGCGCTATTGTGACAGATGATAACACAATTCTGAACATATCGTGGATATCATCAGTACCGAAAGAACACCGACTACATGTTTCATTATAAACTGAGCTTAATTAGGCCTGTTTAACTGGATTTAGCACAGCACAGTTTGTAAAATATTACATAAACATCACTGCAAAGAAAAACATATGATGGAGACCTACACCAGTATTCCAAAGTTTAGAACTGCTAATATTACCATTAATAGAAATAATATAAATACAATTAATATAAAACCCGGTTACAAATCTGGTTGCAGAGAATTTTTCCATTATGCTAGTCCTGCGCGACCTTCAAACAATTATTTCACATAATGTTTAGAATGCTGTACATGAAAATGAAGGCATTTTAGCAGTGTCCAGAATGATGCATGGAGCTGTAGCTGATTCAAAATGACGTAGAAAGCTGCAGAACAGGAATGATGTTATAATTAAAGGAATATTTATAATTCACACCACATCTTGAGACACATTAATGGTAAGACACATAACATAAATTCAGTTCTGTGCAAAAGTAACAGCAAAGAGATTACTGTTAGTTTATTTAATTTCCAGTCAAATCAGCCACTATTAATTCACTCATTATTGATAGGCAAACAAGTAGATAAGAATATAATTAACCAAAATTACACTGAAGCCTTAAACAATATCAATGTTTTTTCATTATTTAGCATGTCCACTCTTCGGTTCTTTTCAGAGGACTTGCATTTAGGTGCTTTATCCAAAGTTCAGTCTTAGAAGTTGATTGCATTTTCTGCTATTCACAATCTCACTAATCCCAAACACAATCAGTGATGTTGATATCTGGTCCCTGGGGTGGCCAGTCCATTGTTCTTAGAACATCAGCAGCTTCTTAGATTTGCAAAATGTTCTTCTTATCTGTCTGTTTAACAGTTTCATGGCAGATACACATCTGTTCAGCTTTGCGTTGTCTTCTCACAGTAGAAGGGTGAACAGAAACAACTATAGATTGTTTTCAGATAAGTAGAGCTTGGCTTTCTTCTCTCTCTCAAAAATGAAATTCTTAAATTAGTGTTTATCTACTGAGTCTCGCTGTCTTTTAATAATTTACTGAAATAGCCATTTCTGTTCTTAAAATTAGCTCCAGAAAAATGAACGTGTACCTAATAGCCATTTTGACTGGGAATTGAACCAGGACTAACCAAAGAGTTCTGACAGTACTCTAGAAAATTACAGTGCTATATTTATCATTTTATTCACTTCATGGTCTCAGAATTCTTGAAACATTAAATAACTCATACTAAATCACATACTACATAACGTCTACACATCTAAAATAAATATTCTAAAACACTGCACAAGTTGTTACAGTACATAAAAATAACTAGAACTATAAATATTGCAAGTGACTTCAAATTTTTGAATCTCTTGAATTCACGTAATCAGGTCTGGTTATGTATAATGACTGAGAGTCATGCAGCCATCTGCCAGTGGTGCTGGCACTAAATGGATGACACATGGGAGGGCATCACTGCTGCTGAATGTCCGCTATCGTGGCTGTTGGGTCACTCCCTCCATGTTGGACAATTTGTCACTCCTCTCTCTCCGTGGTTTGTGTAGGTCTCCCACATCCTTCATGTGCTGGTGTGTGCCTTCTTCTACCCACTGTCGCCAAACTCCTGTAGTATCATTGAGCAGTATGGGGCGTAATACGTCCATAAGACCATCCTGCTTCCTGGAGTCAACTGCTCGATTGCTTTTAACCTCTTATCTGAGGCATACATTCTCATGTCTCATGATGTCAAACCTACCCACCAAGTTTCATTCCTGTCGATTCCTTCTGGGTGCAACAATTTTTTTTAATGTTAAGTGTAATACAAATTTACATGATGAGCATGAAAGAAGATTAGGTTAGAATGTGTCCACAAAGAGTACGAGATAAGCTGATTATACAGATGTATAAAGTAAGATTACATGTTATTTGCTTTACATTAATTATGTTAGAGAACGTAAAGATCAATAAAAGTGCTTAAAGCTTTTAGGTCTGTGTGTGTCTATTGACAAAAGAGAACACAGATGCTGTTTACCAACTCTGCCTTAATAGGCCAGTAAATAAGCTTTAATGCCTGTGTGAATTAGAGAGGACGACAACAGGTTCTGATATAGAGCCATGCTCCTGTGTCATAACTCTTTTCTTCTTCCATTAGGAGAGTAAAATAAAAGCGCAAAAACTGAAACAGACAGCAAAGCAGGCCATCTTCAAGCTGTACGGTATGTGGAAAATATGACCCTTCCCTTGTGTCACCTTGATGTACGACTAGAATGACTCAACACATTTAATGGGGCCGTAAAAGGAATGGTAATCCTGCTGGGCCTGATAATAATAGACTTACATTGGCATCATCAACATAGCTTTGATTTAAAGCTTGCCAATCAATCCATCCCGCAAAGGCTGCACTCGTAAGCCTTGACCCACGTACACTGACGCCGGGTGGCCTCAATTCCGGCACTGAGATAGAACGGCAGCCACAAAAAATGAAACTATTCTGGGACGTGCATGGCTCTGTGCTAATTAGGATGATCCCACACCAGAGAATTACTATACAGTTTCAGATGCACATGTCAAAAAAACTTTTACAATCGATACGGAAAAATCACGCCTGAAATCCAATCTGGGCAGAAGCAGGAGAGAGGACAGATGCACCGTGCCTAGCAGAGACAGCCTTCTCTTATCTTCTGAGCTTTCTGCAATGTGATACATCCTGCCATTTGGCCAGAGAGCACTCACTGTATGGGGAAAGGTATGGAGAGGTGATTAATATTATGATTAAATCTCTCTCTCTCTCTCTCTCTCTCTTTCTCTCTCTCTCTGATCAAATAGGGCAGCAAGGGCCTCTTGTCCTGCCTGCTGCAGCTATATTTACACCGTTAAAGTGTAACAGCACATCACGTTGGGATTCTGTTACCCCTACACACACCCTCAACGCACACGTGGCCATGAGGACAGCGGCCACTGCCTGAGCTAAAGCCATCGGCCCCAATGCCCTGATCGGACAGAGTGCAGATGAGGAGAGCAGAGCGAACACTGACACTAATGAGTGACCAGAGGACAGGCCTGGGAACCGTTGTCTCCATCTTGCTAAAAGATCAATACTTGAACTAAGAAGGGCCTCGAGTGGTTTCAGTTCATGTTTTTTGCTAGCAGGTGCACTTTTTAGTGGGCTGAATTGACTGAATGTATCTTTATCTTCCTTGTTGAGGTACCACTACCTGCTGTACCGGCTTACGTTAATGTACCCATTTACATCTAACGACCAAGCTGCCAAATACAGGGGGTAAAGGTGGCTCTAGAACTTCCTAAGTGATCTATTGGATCCAATTCAAATCTCAAAAAGGAAAATCCCCTGAAAATAATTTTTAAGTCATGGCGTTCATTAGGGTAAATATACATGCTCACATACAGATTTGGGAAAAGATTCAGGGAAGGGTGGCACTGTAGCAAATTGGTTCACCCAAGCGGTCCTTCATAACCAAGCAACTGTAACTATGCCCAGTACACCTCTAAAAAACTTTACCATACGATGCAGCATATTTTTAAATCAAAAACGTTGCCCACAACAAGAGTTTGGTGTGAATAGTGAATTGCTACTTATTTTCTTAAATATAGAAAACAAAAGAGAAGACATGTAAGATCACAGTAAATGTGTAGAAGAGCTCATTACCAAACTAGAAAAGAACATTTCTAACTGAAGAAATGTTAAACCAACATTTTGTTGCCATTGTGGCTAGCATCTGCAGTGCTATGTGAAGTGAGTTGGCACCCAGCCAAAGCTGAAGTGGCTAGCCAACATGGGACTTCCTGGATACCAGGGGGTATTTCCCACACGCGTAAAATGCTATTTATCTGCTCAGCATTCATTTGCTCAGAAAAGCATCATTAGAATTAATACAAACAACATTCATACAATAAGTAACGATTTTATGTATGTCACTGCGTTTCACGACTTTTGTGATTTCAGATTAGCATTCAATACTTCATTGCTTCATTATGTTAAATCAGATTAGCTGGCGATCTAATTTAATACCTTTATGTTATTGGGACATCAGGGAGAAACTAGGTGACAAAATATCAACTTCTCAGAAAACAAGACTTTATTGTTACTAATTACTGTGTTTATGCCATATAGAAGAAAGTGTGGGATTACCATGCTACTGAGAAGGAAGATAAAGGTTACCAGGAACAATAAATGATGATAAATTTAGACTGATATGGGCAAGATTTATTGAGCTACACATACAGAGGTAGTGTCTCTCTGTGTGGCATTGGGCCACCACGTTTGCTAACGTAACATGCTGGACGTCTTAGTATGGAGTTGTAGAGGATCCTAATGGTGTCCTGCGATAATCCATCTCATGCAGCTTAAATATTCTCACACAGTTCCTGCAGACTTTGCGGTAGGGGTGGAGGTGGACTGACACCAGGCCTTCTAGACGTGTGACACATGACATCAAACTCTTCATCATGGCACTGACCACGGTGCCTCCACACATGGACTCGCTGATCATCTCCATCAAGACAAAAGCGGTATTTGTCAATGAAGATGACCCACTCCATGACAGTCTGGCATGACACCATTGCAGTCTTGCCGACGTTGACATGGTGTTAAGGGCAGTTGTCGTAATGGTCTGCATGCATGTAGTCCCACATTGTGCAGCTGTCTGCCAATGGCACTAACAGGATGACTCATGGAGGGCATCATTGCTTGTTGAATGTCCGCAATCAAGGCTGTTGGGTATACATATGGATCAGACACAGCAGTGCTTCTGGAGTTTACGTACAATGTGTGCACTCACTGTCTGCTCTATTACGCTCTCCAACCTTGTTGGCCCACCTTGTAGATGTAAGGTGATAAGGAGGTGATAGCTCATCTGGCTGCTACACTGATTGTTTTAGTCGCCCTCTTTTGGTTTTGGTTGGTGGACTATTCTCAGGCCAGCAGTGACCCTGAGGTATGTAAAAACTCCAGCAACACTGCTGTGTCTGATCCACTCATACCAGCACAACACACACTAACACACCACCACCACTGTAGTGCTGAGAATGATCCTCCACTTAAATAATACATGCTCTGTAGAGGGTCTTGGGTGGTTCCTGATCGTTGAGGGACAGGGTGAAAGGGCTAACAAGTATGCAGAGGAACAGACGGACTACAGCCTGTAATTGTAGAACTACAAAGTGCATCTATGTGGTAATTGGAGCTGATATAATGGAGAATGATTGTAGAAACAAGGAGGTGGTAATATATAATATAATAAATACATAGCGTGACAAATGTACTTATTAATCGTGTTTTCCAAAGTACTTTTTAAGTTTTAGATATGGATATTAAAGGAAGAACTATCAAATCAACTGTCACACAGTATTAGCTTAATAGACAAGTGTGTCTATTTGTGTAACATGGCTAGATTAACTCCTTATCGGTCATATACTATTATATTATCAGAAACATTGTCAGATGAAGACATAAATGTAGAGATTTGGGCAATGCTATTTTTGTTAGATTTCATCCATGATTTTAAACATGTTTCAGCAATGTTAGCTTGCAATAACAGGCCTCTCTGAGTTGAAGTAGATAGGAGCCTGGAATTGTATAGCTGGAAATAACTCCCTAAGGCTGTTGCCAAGACTGCCACAAACACAACTGGCCTATAAGAACTGTGTTAATTATTCAGTAGCTACTACAAACATATGGGTACTACTATGAAAGTAATATGCAAGTTGCATAGTTATGTGAATGAGGAGCTGAAGTGTGGGGTTACATGCAAGCTTTTTCGATGTAAAGGGTTAAGTATAGCCTGCAATGTATATCAGTTCACTACAGTACTAAAGGTTCTGAATTGTTTGAAGATGTCTACTGCCCTCTAGTGGTTGTGGTATGAACTCACCTGCAGATGAAAGATCATTTTAGTTCATCTTACAAGGTTATTGATTTTGACTCAGTGAACGCAGTCATATGAATGATCTTGAATACATGACCAAGGGGAATCGAGGCTGTGCAGAGATATCAAATGTACCACCGCTGAGGATTCCAATTACCCACACGGCTGTGTACAGTTAAACTACACATACTGACAAATATGTTCAATCTGAGCAGTATTGATTTTGCTGCTAAGTGCTGAAGCAAGACTGTACCACATTACTTGTCACAAGATACATAACACAGATCTATAAGATCTATAACATGAACACACTTTGACTGTTAATGTGGCTTTCTGTCTACCAACTTCACAGCAGAACTTTCGGAGAAAGAAAGTTTTAATTGGAACTGTCAATGTCAGCACTTAGCACTCAGTGAAACACTGTGTTGCAAACAAGCATTTAATAACTTTTTTTGAAATAAATAGAAATATAGAAAAAGAGGATGCGGCTTTAGTACAGTGTTTCTTAACCGTGGTCAAAGAGGCACCTTGCCCTGCACATTTTAGTGGATTTCCTACTTTAACACATCCCTTGCAACTTTAAAAGTGCTTGTTAATGAGCTGAGAAGTTGAATCAGGTGTGTTAGGAGCAGGGAAAGCTCTAAAATGTGAAGGGCAGGGTGTCTCTAGGACCAAGGTTGAGAAACACTGCTTTAGTATATGCAGCTCTGTTGAGGCTAAAAACACGGTACAATATTTACAGCATTTATATCCACTAGGTGGAGCCAGTGACACAGAAACTACTCTATCAACATCTGGGACAGCATGATGGACCAGTTCAAATCTGGTCCCATGTAAAATAACGTGACTTGAAGGCAGTTCATCTGACTAACTGACAATTTATTTTACAATTTATTTAGGTCCACCTCACTTGACATCTCTGTTTATCAAGGACATTTTCACCCAGACATGATCGCAAATGACCACATGCACAGAGACACGATAAGACTAGACTAAATGTAGCCAATGTAGTCCCCACTAATCCTGTGTCTAGCCTACCACACACCAAGGCCCATCCTAAGCCTAGCATTCCTCCATTTTGGGGTCAGAGAGGGGGCAGAGAGAGCAAGCCCTGGATTGATGCAAGCTTCTCAGTGAGCTGGTCAGCAGTGCATGCACATACGCACACACCAGGTCCAAAACAAGCCTGGTTATCCAAGTCATGATCTGTATTTCTCATCCAGATCTGCTGGCCCTTTCGCTGTAGACAGCATAAAATCATTAATCTTCATTAAACACTAAATGATTAACATGTTGAAATAGTCATTGAAAGACACAGCAAAGGTGTAGACCTAATTAGTCTTGATTAAACACTCACACCTTTAGGTTTGCTTTAGTGACACTAATTGCATGTTTTAAGCTGCGTGCAATATTATTTCCATGTAACTTGACACATTTGGTTATTTCACTAGATCATTTTTTTCCAGCTGTCACTGTAGTCCTTCTCTATGTCTATGCATCTTGTGCCCTGTCACTATAGTTCTTTTACGATATATTTCACTTACAATTTTGTTCTAGATATATGTTAAGTCTTTCAGTACCCAATACAATTGTACTTGATGTCTTGCTCTTGCTTCCCTAGAAGCTTCCCGTTGCTCTATATCTCTGTCTGATCTACAATAGTTTTTAGCATTTGGATCACAAATAAATTTGAGCTCTGAGTAACACAAGGGGATAACGAGAGGAAATATGATCTAGCTACATAGATCATGATAACAGCAGGCTAACAAAGAAGAATAAACAGTGGAGCAAGCAGCCATTTAAACAGCAGTTACTGTTAGCTGGCTATTTAAAGCAGCTCGAGAAACTCAAACATTGCTACCAACCTTGCGTAAAATTGATCATATGGATCTCCTTTTCAACTGCCCAATAAACCCTCTTCTGTTTAATAATCTGTCTATTCATTTGGTGAAATCAATTGGTTGTAGTTATGATGTTTTATATGTGTTTTGATGGGCTGTTTCATGAACCTTGGTCAACATGAAGTTGAGACATTTGGAACTGCTGTGGGTTCAGGTGAGTTACGATATGCATCTCAAGTGCAATTTAGATTTATGTAGGTTTTGGCCTTCAAGTTTAACCTTTTAAGCCAACTCTAATTCCTCCAAGGCTAGTTTCAAAACTGATGCCTACATGAGGCAACCTTAGTCTCTCTTTAAAAAGCCCTGCCATCTACACAAGAATTGGTTTTCAGGCAACATGGCTTCCATTACCGTCATATAACAAATACCCCCCCTGCTTCTTCCTCATCAGGTCTTGTGATCAGTCCTCGCTGGGTCTGCAGAAAAAACATCATCCAGACCTCAGCCCTCAGGCCTGCACTGAACCGCCAGATTCAGAGCTGAGATTAGGAGAATTGGGCCCGCTAGCCCTGGCCCACACCCAGACCAGAGACACATGGCAAACAATGTGGGCTCCAGAGCTGCAGTGCCACGCTTTGGACACTTTTGGTTTTGTTTAGCTCGCTGACAGATGTGAGACAGATTTTAAAGCCGTCAAACTCTGAAGCTGGATAATACATCAACACGGATGGAATAACATGACTAACCAAACCTCTACATGGTATAAAAAAAGACTAGACTAGTTTTCCAGTCTTGAAAAACACCAGGAAAACCAAAACATTGCATAAATGTCCTGGGAAAGTGTAAAGCTGGGCTATTAGGCTGCTGAGATCTTGGCTGTCGGTGCCCTATGTGTTGACATTTGTAAAAGTGCAGTGTTTTGTGTGGAGAAATGAATGCTATATTGCAGACTGTACAAGACCACATAAATACATGCAAATGTATACACAAAGCCTTCATTTCATATATTATAAATGAAGATTCAAATCTCTATCCAAAATGCATTTTCAAGGGGAAAAACCAATGATCCTCACTTTTGAAAAACACCAATGGATCATGGAGGGTTTTGCACCTCAGCAAAAAGATTCAGGTGTGCATTTATGTTGAATAGATTTAAATGGAGGGCCTTTTTTTTGTTAATCACTGAAAGTTTCACTTCCCACCAGCAGAGAAAAAACCCAGGGGTTGAGTAAGGGTCACTTCACACATACTCTCACCAAGTAAAGTACGTCTACATAAAGACATAAATGTAAATTTATCCAGCTTTATTTGATCTTATTCATTAGGATACCATATTACTTTATGAGTTCGACTATTTAAGCTGTAGCTATGTTCATCTTTAGTCAATAGCCACTATGTATTGACAGCGGCAAGATAGCTAATCAGCCAATTTGGCTACATTAGGCTAATACTCATAGTTGCATACAATTAAAAAATATATATTATGTTAATCGCAATTAATCACCAATTCATCCCCCAAAAAGGGTAATGGGTTGAGTGTTCCAAACGTCAGCATACTTTCTTTGTGATAAATTAACAGACATAGCCAATGGCTATATAGTTAACTTTTAAGGTCTCTGAAAAAAACTTGTAGGGGAATGGTTTAGGAACATGTATGGCTTTGCTTCAGTCAATCCGTAAGGGGTTGTTAAGGGGTTGCCGTGTTGTTTAACGTTACTGATGTAGATGCTAGTCATTCTAATATAACATTCCATAAGAAGCAGCTGTTGTGTGGGAAGGTCATGGAAAATGTCCTGGAAAATGTCCCAATTAGAGCGGGAACCCTGATAAGACACAAAACAAAAAGGAATGGGACAATATGAAAAGATCCTAATACAGGTAATAACACTATTATAGGTTGAAAATGTGTTGTCCTGGCGAGTGCTCTACAGGAAGACTGTAGCCATTGGCTATTTACCTTCATTATTATTACTATTACTGGGTTTTATACCTTGGTTTCTCATTAAAACTGACAGTCATCCCATCTGTAATGACAAGTTGGAACCCTAAGGCTTGCACTGTGCTGAGCTTCTATCTGCTCTTGAGAGAGTTCATGGACCTCTAATTACTGACATTAGCTAGTTCATGGTCGACTAGCACAGTCTTGTGTTTTCCCTCCTTGAACACAACACATTTAACTATTCAATGAGTTACATCATTTGTGGGAAAGCAGTAACAGTGCAGTAGCTAAAGCTACTGACCTCTGAACCAAAGCAGGCAAACAACTCAGCAGTGGTGAGTGGATAGCACTATGGGGTCACCTGTCCACAGTGATTCCCATAGCATTGCAATTAAGGTTTAGCCAAGCTGCTAACATTATGGAAAAATGAAACACAGGAACATATTAGATGCTTAATGTGAATATCAGTGAATCATACAGCTATGAGAACTTAGTGAAAGACAATAGCCATGACATCAGTAATGCCAGAGTAAAGCTCCTACCAGCCCTACCCTCGTACCCTAGTGAAAGGCAATACAATGAAAACACAGGCCAGACTAAATGAATTAGCTTAATGTGGACCTTTATGAGGAAAAATACTTACAAAGGCTAAAGGTTAAGCCTCCTTTCAAAATGTCATTTTCATGGGATGAAAAGCAAAAACAAAAAAAGCAAAGCTGTGCAAAAAATCCTGATCACAACTAGCTATGAAGACATGAAAAGGTTCTGGTCCTTTCAGTTCATGATATGTTCAAATCATTCCACTGCTTCAGTTCATTTCGCAGGAACCTTCAAATCCAACTCCAATACCATACTCCATTCCCCTAGAATACGATGTTAAGTGCTGACCAAGATTAAAAGGAAAATGGGAAAAAAGATACTGCACAAAAGTTTATCCAAAGCCACTTAGCATGCACTTTGAGGTGGTTCAATGACATTATGTCTTGGTTGACCCAGATTGCAGAAGACTGCTGGTGGTTTGACCCAAAATCAAGGGACCAGTGTTTATCTAATAAAAGAATTAAGGCTACACGAAGCACAAGAAACACTGACTTTGAACTATTCCTTTTAATTTCTTTATTTTGCTAAACTGTAAAGAAATACTAGATCTGGCTCATATTCTTTATTGAATATTTTTCTTTATTTCTTTTCCTAAGAGTTACGCCATCGATTAACTGTGCAGTCATCTAAACAAATCCATCAGAGAGCAGAGCCAATTTATTCAGTAATCATCCGTGACCTGAAGAGAGTGGGTCTTTTGACAGGGGGGACCAAGCACAGTTCAAAGACTGAACCGCAGCTTAATCAGTTACTCTGGTCTCTTTACATGTGACTTCATGAAGAAGGCGCAATACATTACTAGGCAAGTTATATTACATATATATGTCCTTTGGGGGGGGG
>CM067486.1:20097406-20310666 GCA_034552555.1 Semaprochilodus insignis
GTGGAGGGGTTGGGTGTTGAGGAGAACATCTGGAACCAAGCAACCAAGCCTGGGTTCCACTAACTAGCGACCAAGATATGTAATACTTTGTAGAAAACAGGAATTATTGTTACTTTTTACTGTACTTGTTTTACATGCATGTATTTTAAAGTGATACGGTGTTTATATCACTAATATATACCCCAACAGATACTACTTTTCATATACTCACGCTGTGGAGACCTTTCATCTTTGTAGGGGCCACAAGCTGCTCCCCACAATATAAATCATTAACAGGTCAGGGCAAGGTGAACGTTTGGGTAAGTCTCCAGGAAATGAATGGAAGTCTATGTGATGCCCTCCACAAAACTAAGAAACAAGTGTGTGTGTGTGTGTGTGTGTGTGTGTGTGTGTGTGTATGTGTGTGTACACAATACTATACATCAGGAGTGAGAATGCGAGTCTGCACTATTTACAGCACTTTACGCCTTCCAGTTGGCTCAGAAAAATTATATTTCATATCAAAATAAAACAGAACTGATAAATACAGATGATAAAATTGTCTGAGCAATTCGTCTAGGAAAAAAATAGATTACAAAATGCAGAAAGATGAAAATGAAAAGCAAAGTTAATCAAGGCTGAAATTTCACCATGCTTTTTGAACGCATTTCAAAACCCCACACAGCAGGAAACGTTCAGTTCTGTTCCATTACATGCTGAAAACAAAACAGCTACAAGGTTGTGCAGTCACTAAGGTTTTGGCATTTGAAAAGAAAACATTCTGCCAACTGCGAGAGAAAATCGTGACTCCCTGTAGTCAGCCAGTCCTGCTGTCCAAAGAACTTGGAGTTAGTAGAGTAGTTATTAAAATGTTTGCTCTCCACCTGTCTGAAAACATACCAAGATCAAATGCAGGCTGTTCTCTCTGCATAAGGCATGCAGCTATGGACGCTTAACTGCTCCTAACACTCCAATAACTTGCAAAGACCAATGACAGCAATGAAACACCACCACAACAACTGCCAGGTCTGGCAGATGTAGTACTATCACCTGACTAAACCATTCAGAGATCAAATTTATGTTATTGCTCCAATTGCTGAAGGGACAATAGGTTACTGGGCTGTCAGAGTAAAAGCCAACATTTCTACTTGTGGATTTGCAAGTTGGCATCAAACAGTACATGGCCACAAGAGCCAATACTGGCCACATGTGTTGCAAAAACATGTAATTAAATACCATTTGAGACAAGACCATGAGCTGTGTCATAAACACAATGACGTTTTGACTACAGTGATTTACACAGTTACTTTTATATGAACACCAATGTTAGGCATTTAAGGCACTCCTAGTTGGACCTAGCTGGCCACTGAGTGTTTCTGCTCATCACGTCCGCAGCACCAGCACAGAATACACAACATGCTTATGATCTCTGGCAGTAATTTAAGGACGAACCCACAGACCCCTCAAAGATGGCCCATGGCTTGTTTGTTTTTTAATCTTATTCTTTTATTTCACATTATATCCACATGAAACCAAACCTCTTCACATCTGCATCTGTAATTATGCCTCGCTGGAGGGAGAAACACCCATGTGAGCGATGGTCAGGATCTTCACAGCACACGGGAGGTTCAAAGATGCTGCTCTGTTCCCACAGCATTCGTCAAGGTCATGAAAAGTCAACTTCCCACTTGCCGGAAAGTGACTTACATCACATATACACAAACTGCCAAAAATTGATTGTGAATTTCTTTTTGTTCCTTTTTCTCTCTATCAATTCAGTATTTGAGTACTCAAGAAACATACATAAAATATACATTCTAAATAGGGCTGGAGTGACTCATCAATGCAATCAACATCACAGATTACGGAAATATGTTGAACAAGCTGCAGATAAAAACCTTGAGGTGAGGATCGTCTACACTGTGGGAGTTTTAGGCTGTGTTCAGACTGCAGGCAAATTGGATTTGTTCTGAGATGACTGTCTGCACTGTTGACAGTTATTTGCAAGTGATCAGGTCAGTGATCAGTCTGTGTCCACTAATCTATCTGCATGGGATGCTGTTGTTATGATGTAAACACCAGTTACATAGCAAGTCCAAGCACTTCTGTGACACTGTCATTGTCTGTCACGTTGCAAAGACTGGCCAGAGCTTCCACACTAAGAGACATCTCTAGAAATCTTAGTACTGAATTTTAAACCACCTCCAGATGTAGGTTGGATCTGATTTGCAGAAGTCGGATTTCCCATGGGTTTTTGCTTTCCAGACTATTAAAAATCAACCTGGATACAGTCTGGATACACCAAAAAATCAGATTTGGGCTGACAGTCTGAACGAGACTTTAGACAGAGACCCAACAATGTGGTGGTCTGTAAACTCAGCAAATTGGAAATGACTTATCACAGCAGTACATCTGCCCTGCACAAACACCTAAAGCTAAAGCATCCTGGAGTAGTTTGTTAAGACGGCAGCAAGACAGCATTATTAAGGCCACTGCACACTGGATGTGCAGCGTAGTGTAGCATCACATAGAGAGCCTGTATAAGGAGGAAGGATGCAGGGAGAACCTATGAAGCTAGGTTCAAGTTCATTTATACACTTTCCCCATACAAACTGAATGAAATAAAGCATTCACATCACTGGGCATCGGTTTACTGTCTCAGTACTAAATAATTCATATTTATCCCCATCTCCCTTTGATTTCTGTAGGTCTGTGGTATTGTGGTTCCATCTCTAGGGAGGCTACACATTACCAGAACGCCACTGATTCTAGAATAAATCTCAATAATACATGAAAAAGCTGCTCTGAAACTACACAGGTCTAGACTTTGGTGTGCTCATAATTAACTATGGCCATGCACATGACGCACTTCAGACCAACCATTACGCTGCTCTATCTCCTAATCTGTTTATCAACAACGCAGAAGACAGAAGTCTGTGAACTCCTCCCTCAGAATAGCACTATTTAGAAAACAAAGGGCAAAAAGCAGAATAAGAAGCTCAAGTGAAATCTAGACCTGCTAATTTGACAGAAAATTTATTGTGAGCAGGTTTTCATTTACTTTCCTTTGCACTCCAGAGCTGAAATTCTCTAGGCTCAGGTCAACTCATGGGGCCTATTCACTAACAAAGAGCAGAGCCAGATGTTGCTATGCTACTGAGCTAGAGGTTGTGAACATTGTAGGTCTGGACTGTACCTGCCCGAGGTCAAAGCCAGCCAGCCTGTTCTCAGAGCTGCTTGGCCAGCATAACAAACAGCGTTTTTCAGCTGATCAAAGTCCTGCATGTTTCTGAGGAGCCAAGTTGGCTGGAATAACTGCGAGTGAGCTGCTGACAAGGGGCTTTAGTTTGGCCAGGAGCTTTTCTTTTTTCCCCACATAATGTGGAATTTCTGTGCTTATATCAGTGACAAACCAGGACTATTACAGCTGTGCTGTCATTTATGTCCCAGAAATGTCAAAACGTCTCTACAATAACGCTAATTTCTGCAAGCGCCCCTATGGAATTCTAGTAGTATTAGCATTAAATTAATGGAAATTCACATGAATACTTTCACATGTGAAAACACTCATTGTTTCACTTGAAGTTTGTAAACATATTAACACATTTTTAGTTTTATGCAGAAACCTTCCGTAAAGAGCCTTGGCATAGAGTTGTAATCACTGTTTTCCCTTTCTAATAGCAGACTGAAACACATTGGTCAGGCTACCACTAGCATTCACAGTCAGTAGTATATCTTGGATCTATCTGGTATCTAGTGGAAACTCTAGAGTGACCCTTTTTCCTCTCACAGAAGTAGTCCCAACAATCTAAATTTGACTGCTTGATTCCACTATCACTTCTTCATTATACTAGGACTGGCAAGCCTAAGAATACACCTAAATGTCACGTCCAATACCAGGTATAGGTTACTGTCCAATATCAGCCAAAAAAAGGATCAATGAGCAAACTTGTAACAAATGTAGCACAAACCAGCACATATTTACATTGCTCATGTGGGGCAGTGGTATTGAGTGAAGCAAGGATGCTCAATCCTGGTCCTGGAGATCTACCACCCTGAAGAGTTGAGATCCACACCTGGTTCTAATATTCAGAGGACCCTAAAGGCATTCAGGTTTACTTGGAATAAGTGTATTGGAATAGGGTTGAAGTTCAGCAGGGTGGTAGATATCTAGGGGCAGGACTGAACACCCCTTAGTTAGATGGAGGTTAGCTAACTATAAGATGTTCATCTTAAGTGAAGTGCGACAATTAAGTAGCTCATTTTAGAGAGCAGCAGTGTTTTTAACACAAAATACTGAATCAGTTGTTGGTATCGCCCGATACGAAAGGTTTCACCATCCATATTGGAAAAGCAAAACTGGTATTAAGCCATCTTTAGAAATGAATTACATACCAATTCAGACAGACAGCAACCATGATGAAAAACTGGATTATTCAGAATAAAGAATTTGGGCTTGAACCAGAGATCTAGTGTCTTTGACAAAACAGCACCAAGGATGATTTCAATGCATTTTCTGTTGGCCTTATAAGCAGACATTAATTACTAGCTCTTTGAGATGTTCTTTAATATTTTCTGAGTGGGTTTTCGCCCTGCAGGTGACATGCTCCCAAAGAGAAAGCTAAATGCAGAAACCAGAGGAATTGTTTCCTTTTGACACAAAGCCACAGAGACTGCCCAACCGGAGACAAGTCAACTAGCCTACTGCTTTCCCTCTCTCGCTAGCTAATTCAGCCTCAGGGATCAACCTGCTGGCTACAAGCCATTATTCCAGTTCATGCATGGGAGAACTCAAAATAACCATTATAAAGAATGACCCCCGATACGGTCTTAGCAAGTTCACCGTGAAAGCAGCATATATCAAGAAACACACAATTATGCGAATAACTACTTTAAATCATGGGATATTCATCAGTTTCACTTAATTAACATCTTCGTGTACTCTGTGTGCCCCCTGACACCACTGAATGCAATTATACAGCTGGGCATATTAAATCAATCACTCTGCCATTTAGGCCAAGCCAATGAACCCCTACACCTAACCATCAATAGAAACTCAAAGGAGATCTCAGATGAACTTCCTAGACTGTTTTAAAACGTAACATGTCTATCTGTAGGTCTCTTACCAGCTTTGATATTAAGGCAGTCTCTGGTAGATGTGAAGGTCAGACCTGTCAAAAATAAATAAATGCATTAATAAATAGCAATTAAAAACAATGGCCTGAAAATATCTATATGAAAAGTCTGTTGTAAGACTCTGCTTAAAGAAATGGATATATACACTCATCATCGAAACAAATAGCTGCACCCAGAGGGAAACAACCCAAAGGAATGAAACTTGGTGGGTAGGTTTGACATTGTGAGACATGCGAATTATTGAAGTTTAACCCGCAGCCACGCATGTGATGTAAGCAAAGACGGGCCTTATCTCTGTACCTGACTGACTATATAAGGTCTCCCTATTGCACATGCTTTCCATTCTGACTTGTGCTGTTGTGCTGGTAGCATCCTTTGCAAGCAATCTATGCCACAGAGAAGAGTTCGAAGGCAATTTGAGCAGTTTGAGGGGTTGCATCATGGGGGCCATGGGAAGCGGGATGATCTTATCCACATATTGCGAGCCATACCAGTTGCACAGATGCTACTATAGCACGCTGTTGGTGGTAGTGGATAGAAGAAGGCATGCACCAGTGACATGCGAAAATCTGGAAGACCTACACAAACCGTGGAGAGAGAACCGTCAAATTTTCCCAACCTGCCCGGAGTGACCTAACAGCCACAAATGGGGACATTCAGCGAGCAGTGATGCCCTCCATGAGTCATCCTGTTAGTGCCAGCACTAAGAGACTACATTTACATTTACGGCATTTTAGCTGACGCTCTTATCCAGAGCGACTTACAAGGTTAATCATATTACAGGTAGGCCAATGTAGTGTTAGGAGTCTTGCCCAAGGACTCTTATTGGTGTAGCACAGCATAGTCATCCAGACTGGGATTCGAACCCCAGTCTCCCACATGTGGTGGTGGTTCCCTGGTGAGTAGTGGTGTTACCCGCTGAGCTACACCAACCACCGTTGGTGCATGCAGACTGTTACCACAACCGCCCTTATCACCACATCAACAACGGCAAAGACTGCAATGGTGTCGTGCCATGGCAGCGAGTCATCTTCAGTGACAAGTCCTGCTTTTGTCTTGGTGGAGACCATCAACAAATTCCCGCATGGAGGCACCATGGTCAGCGCCAACGGTTTGTTGTCACGCATCACATGTCCAAAAGAACTGTGTGAGAATATTCAAGTGTCACGGCATGGATTATAGCAGGAAACCATTAGGAACCTCTACAACTTTATGCCAAGACGCCTGACATGTTACGTTAGCAAACACGGCAACCCGACGCCACTACTTCTGTATGTATAGCTCAATAAATATCGCCCATATCGGTCTAAATTTATCATCATTTATTGTTCCTGGTAACCTTTATCTTCCTTCATGAAGCACTGCAATATGGCACTTCCTTGTGGGCGTAACTATGCCACCAACAACATTCCAGCAACATTGCTGTGCTCCTGTAAACTTATTCCAGAATATCTGCCAGAAATCTTAAAACCTAAAACCAAGAAAACCTAACATAAAAACATACTTGCTAAGGAAATGGCAAACCAACAAACACTCTGAAATGATCCAAAATGTCTTTAGAATAAACAAAACTAGAACTTCATTCACATCTTCAAGTCTTAACAAAACTGAAGAGACCTCAACATGTGAAATGCTATGCACATGGAACTATAGAGAAGCAGATACCAACCTGGAGCGCACATTTGATTTAAAGTAAGCATAAAATATATGACTCACATATTCCTCCAGTCTGGCTCATGTACTGTGATTTAAACTGAGCAATCCTGAGAAAACCTTTGACGTCTTTCAACCACAGACAGGAGAGAGCTCAAATAGAAGTTTAATCCCTTTCGTATGGTGCTGAATGCAATATCGTGCTCAAAAATATCATTTTGCAAATTCTTTGCCATTTTACTGTAACAATTTTGCTTCTCTTAAACATTTCACAATAGCTGTAGTTAGGGGTAAATGGGAAGAGTAGAGCTGGGCAAAACAGTTGTCTCATTTTCACATGTCTCTGTAATGTACTCGTCATTCTCTCATGGCTAAAAGAATGATTTTTAATCAGAAGAACATTAATATGGACTAAATAAGAATTAAAATGTAGAGAAGTAATCAAGGTATATAATTTACTTGATGAACACAAAATTGGATGGAATACAGTCATTACTTTTGTACCCATTAATGCGTTCCTTCTACCATATTGTTATTGTAATTATGAATTATTATTGTAACTATTATTACTCTACATCTCACTCAGCTCAGTACATTTACACCAAACATTGGTATACAGAGTTTACACCATTGTGGTAGGAGGCTGACGGCAACTCACTCATTCATATGTGGGCCAATGGTGTTATCCACTGTGTTAATCAGCTACGTTATGTACTGTATTGTCACTTGAGGTTTGTGTTTTGCTAACAAGGCTGCAAAACGCTGGTACTTGCAAAAAAGGTAAGGTAAGGTAATTTGAACAAGACCGGTACAAACTGCCATTCCTGTCCTGCCACATTTTGCAATACAGATCAGAATGAACCATGTTCCCCACCATCATTAACTGCACTCTGAAAACGATAATGGACTTAATGATGTCCTTGCAGACCTTGAAATCTTGAGACAGACCAAAGCAGTGCAGGTTGAGGTGGTACTCCACTCCCTCATGCCGTAAGAATGGATGGGAACTGTGTGGAGACAGCTGCTGCTGCTTGGCTCTATGCTATAGAGGTTTCTTTTTTCTTTTTTTTCCTAAGGCCTGTTAAGTATTCCCATGCCCATCACCAGGCATGCCCTGAACCACAGCACTCACAGCACTGCTTAAATTATGGCTTGACCACAAGGCAGGGCCTGGCTTTTCTCCCTCTCCCCCACTCTCTCCTGCTCTCTGGGCCAGCATATACATGCTCATACAGCCTAGGAAAAAAGTCAAGGGAACAGCAGAGGAGTGGGACGTGGCATTCTAAACAGGATTATTTTCGTTTGCTTCGCTCTTGAATCTAACAGAGAGCCAAGATCCCATTAATGACTTTTCTTTTGTGGCTTCGAGCAGAACTTTGCTTGGCATACATTAAATTAGGCAATTGGCGGCCAATTGGCATTATTCTTCCTTAACCTAATCTCCATTGATCCAAGTGCTTCCTTTTTTCTGGGAAAGGCTGCTTCGCACACCAGCTGACTCGTGCTCCTCGGCTGCAGAAAGAGAGAGCTGTGCATCAGGAGGAAAGCAGACACTCAGGTTTAAATGCAATTACAGCTCCTAATGTCAGGCTCTTTGGCGAGACGGAGGCAGCTCCTGTGTCCACCTTAAAGAAGAGGATGACTCAATAATGAAATTATAAAGTGATAGTCAAACTGTCTGCGCTCCTCACAGAAAATTCTAGGACAGTCAAAGATGAACAGAGTAATGTAAGCCCATACTCATGTAAAAGTATTGATGCTTCAGTCAAACAATGATTTAAGGGACCCTGGCAAAAAACAACTTCAAGCTAGTCCTGAGTCACTTACACAACTGCAGTGTAACTTCTTACATACAGTATCCATAAGCAAAGCAAATAAAGTGTGTTTGGCTTTTTGGAATCCTTCTGTAGCAAAATACTGTAACAAACAGCTAAAAGTATAAGAAGCCTCAAAGCAGTACAGGTACAGAACCAACTCAACAGAATGAAAATGAACTGAAAATGAAAGAGAATGACTAACTCAATGTGACTGTGTAAAGACTAACTGAGCAAAAAATATATTACATAAGAACATACGCTACTGTGCAAAAGAAAGCCTTCATCCATCAAGGACAAATATTTTGCTTCTCAGGATATATTGCAGAGGAGATTAGATATAAGATATTCCACTTGCATAAGGAAGAAAAAGAGTAAAAACTGGAGGTACAAAAATATCTTAAAAAAGAGGGGAAAAAATGAGAAAATTGCACTAACTACAATCAGTGCACTCCTATCAAGCTCCACTCTTATTTCAGATGTGAAAAAGGTGTTTCTGTCCATCCTTCCACTGCAAGAAGACAGCTCAATACTAAAGTCTGTAGTTGTCAAGAAGCTGTGACTGAGAAAAGACAAAAAGTGAACAAAAAGAAGAACTACCGCAGTAGAACATTGAAATATGACAAAGCAAATTCATAAAAGACGAAAAATCAAACAAAGAAGCCACTGATGTTCTCAGAACAATGCACTGACCACCTTAGAGTCCAGAATAAATAACCTCTCCTGGGGAAAACAACTGAATCTGTAAAAAAGAAAAATGGACGCACTAAATAAAAATAATAAATAAAGAGGTTTTGAATCTATATTTGGTTGTTGAAGATTCTGTGTAATTTTCTGTTAAATAAATGTGTTTCTGCTTTTTTCCTGATGCTGCAAAATGAACAACAGGATATCAAATACACTCATCGTATAAAGAATAGCTGCACCCAGAAGGAAGTGTCGGATTGCAAAGCTATTTGGAAGGAAGATAAAGGTTACCAGGTACAATAAATGATGATAAATTTAGACTGATATGGGCAACATTTATTGGGCTACACATGCAAAAGTAGTGCCTCTCAGTATGGCGTCGGGCCTCCACGTCAGACGTCTCTGCATGGAGGTTCCTAATGGGTGTCCTGTGATAATCCATCCCATGTAGCTTGAATATTCTCACACAGTTCCTGCAGATTTTGTGGTAGAGGTGGAGTGTTGATAGCACATCCAATAGCATCCCACACATTTTCAATCGGAGATGGGTCTGGTGATGCAGCTGGCAATGGCATAGTATCTGTCCTGTCAGAAAAGATAGGGCCACTGGTTGCAGGATCTCATTAATGTAACATTGTCTGTTCCTGTAATGAAGACCAAAGTTGATCTGGCATTGTAACTGCACCCCATACCATGACATCAGGCCTTCTGGACACGTGACAACAAATCGTTCATCAGGCAGCCAACTGCCAATGGTGCTGGCACTAACAGGATGACTCATGGAGGGCATCGCTGCTCGCTGAATCTCCACAGTTGTGGCTGTTGGGTCACTCCACGCACGTTGAACAATTCTTCAGTTCTCTTTCTGTGGTTCATGTAAGCCTCCTAGATCCTTCATGTCGCTTGTGTTTGCCTTCTTCTATTCACTGCTGCCAACAGTGTGCTAAGGTAATATCTGCATGACCAGTATAAGACACAGCACATCAGTAACACCATCCTGCTTCAGATGTGACCCCTCGCGACCAACTCTTCCAACTGCTCAAATTGCTTTCGGACTCCTCTCTGAGGCATACTTTGCTTGCAAAGGATGCTACCAATACAACAGCATGATTTAGAATGAAAAGCATTGCGCAATAGGACAATATCACATAGACAGTCAGGTACAGCGGTAAGGCCTGTGCTTGTGCTTACATCACATGCACGGCCAATCGTAAAACCTGAATCATTTTCAGGTCTCACAATGTGAAACCTACCCACCAGGTTTCATTCCTGTTGGTCGATTTGTGCAACTATTTTTTTGATCCAGCAGGTGTCTAATGATACACATATTTTAAGGACTAATATGATGATCTGAGATCAAGGTTCAGCTAAAATTTTTGATACTTGGTGTATCATACAACTTTTAGTATCTTTCAGTACCTGTCATCCCAGCTCTCTGGAACTGGCAAACTAACAACCAACCCAGTCATTTCAGCAAGGGTGCATGTACATCACATAAACCGCCATCTCTTTCCACCCTCTCTATTCTGATAGGATGTTTTGTGCACCGACAGTATTTTCCACGACGAGAAAACGTTAAAAGACACTGAGGGCATATCAGCGAAATGGTTTAATTTTTTTGTTCCTATTCTGAAACCATTACACCCTTACTACCCTACTACCCAACTCAGAGTAGCACTGACTGAGCAGAACACTGTGAAGTGATTCAGTAAGCACTGCTCTTTGAGTGCAGGCACTTAAAGAGAACAATGCAAAAAGTGTGAGTACTGTTAAAACGTCCATCACCTGCCACTTTACTTTCCTAAAGGTCATTCCACTGTGTGCTCAGCATCTCAAAAGCCAGTATCTCCAGAAAGCATGAACATTTCCATCTTCCCCTCTGTGGACCAGACATCCTTTCTGTCTCTCTCTGTTTATTTGGCTTGCTTTCAGTAAACACAGAGACACGGTTGCATGGCCTCTCCTTGACACCCTCTGTTTGTTGGCCTGCTGCTGAAAGCTGGACAATGGGTGTGGAGCTCTTTCAGTTCTGCCTCATTAACAGTCTCATCCAAACACAGTCAGTCCATCAGAGCATTCCCAGGCAGGCTAACCTATACGCACTTAGCCCCCAGTCTGATAAAGACAACCAAGAGAGGTGCAGTTTACACATGCAGTTTATATGCCTGTGCGAATGCTTAGAGTAATGACAGTGAAGGAATCACCCCCAGTGCAAGGTTTCCATCGACAATGTAATGATGGACAACATGGAAGCACTTGGGGCCCTTTAACCTTGCAGAATATTATCACATTTATCAACAATTCAATTTATATACTAGACTATTACCTAGTATTTATTTATTGTAAAATATTGTGATATTTTGGGCAAACATATTATCAGTACATACACCCACGGGAAAAACTGTAATAAGCCCAAAACGGCTTTAACAACAAATCACTAAACAAACAGATAAAGTGACTTAGTATTAGAAGCTATGTGCATTGTACATTGGGCTTGGCCTATTTATGTTGCCCACCAGTGTATATGTCCAAGCAGTAATGTTTTTGGTAGGGTTGCAATGGAAATTTGACAAATTCAATAATTAAAATGTTCAACAAATGAAAAGCAATTACTACCTAATAACTGGGATTTTATAGGAAAGCAAGTCTGATGGGAAACTGAGTTTTGTTTATAACTCTAAATGCAGGTAGTAAGCAGTAGCAGTGAATCTAAAGAGATAATCTGCCTGCACATCAGGCAAAAGCAGGGATTTGTGGTTGGCCTTTTAATCACATCAATCAAATGGTCCTTTCCTGCCAAAAGTCATGGTGATATCTCAGCAGCAGTTAGAGGTCAGGCTGTCAAGTCTTTCTTACCAACTGTTTGTACAAGAGCTCTAATTTGAGGCAAAAAGGATGGTTTCAATCATCCGGTGCAGTCCAAATGTTTTTCCTGCTAGCTAGCATGCTCTCCATCCATTTGCTGAGAATAAACCACAGTGAGCTGGACATCCAGAACACAAAGAAACTTTAAGCCTGCACATGAGCTTTTGACCCGTACTTTAGACACTTAGATATAGATTTCACGTCTCATTGTGGTTTGCAATGGCTCCAGGATCTCTTATGAGTGCCAAAACCATGGGTTAGGTATTGTGACCTGGAGTGAGCCATATATCAAATATTTAGCAAAACAAATCTATAATACTTGCACAGAGCTGACTCATCCTGGGATTTAACATCACTTCCCCTGAGTAAACAAGAAGAAAATGTTCCACATGATTCCTATTGTAATTGGTCATAAACAAAGACTATGGTCTCAATAGGAGGCCTGGAAGAGGAAACTCATATCTGAAAATCATACACAAAAAAAAAGTAATATAAAACAGGAAACTCTATAAATACTTGGGCCAAGTCTTCCTGTTCCTTGACCTCATTTCCTGTGAGTAACAACTGGAAAATGCTGTGCGTGGACTCACCACAGTAATTATCTATAAACAAACGTTTTCTTTGAGAAGACACTGTTGCAGTAGCGCTTATCCAAAATAGTTAGGAGTTAAATGAACTGTCTGGGCTTTCCATTGCAGAGAGGAATGACCATAGTATGTTGACAAATACAATCAGGCAAACAGCTCATCTCTCAGCTCTGGTTGCTCAGACTGGTGAAGTCAGCTTCCTAGATCAATCAGTCAGACAGTCTAGGCAGCACACAGAGGTCGACAAGGGAAAAAAAGCGTGAATGAGAAGGCAACAATAGCACAACATCAATACTTCTCAGCAGAAAGCATCCAGTCTACTAGTGTGTTGGCAAGAAACTGGTGATACAATATGCATCATGATACAGAGGTTATGATTCAATATATTGTGATATATTGAAATACTGTATGAAAGGCGATATACTGAGATTTTTTAAAATCTCATTTTAGGAAAACTAAAAAGTTTACTACATAGGTTTACTAATACTAACATTAGTGGTGTGCCCTTACACTACTTATTAATGTTGGAGTGGAAGGGTCTAATGACTGAAGATGGATTACAGCACTACTATGTAGCGGTTGGCAGTTCAAATGTATTACAAATGAGCCACTGTCCCCTGACATCTGTACACGTAAACTATTAATTAAAAATAGATGCTCTGTTTTTGAGAATCAACACAATAGCACAAACATAACATTGCAATACTCAGGAGTATTAATTTTCTCTTATATGTCTACAATCTACATACCCAGCCCCTAGACCAGACCGGACAAAAGGTAACATTAGCTGTTAACTGAAATCAATATGATTGTTAGTTAAGAAAGGCCAGTATAGAATGTACATTAATTATGGCTATATGTAATGGAATGTAGTCTTTGAGTAGTCTTTATAGTCTAAAAAACACAGAATGTAATTTGGCATTTAGTTGTTCATTTAGTTGTTGATTTAAGAGACCCATCTTATTTTCTCATTTGTATTTGTACTTTTGCTCTTTAATAAAGCAAAAACATTTCTTATCCGATTACTCAATTAATTGATTAATCAATGTAGTAAGTGGTGGACTACTAGTTTCAAGTTTCAAATAATTGACAGCCGGAACTCCCCTCAAAACAAACAGAAAAAAGCCAGAATCACAGACTGGAATCTATCAGTATGGAATATAAAGTGAAATGAGTGTGTAAGTGTGTGATAAATAGATACTTACATGATTAGTCTTGAATAGCAAAATGAAAATAACGACTCTTTACTTCTAACAGTTAATGAGCTACAGTATGACAACTGAGCAATTTGTCTACACTGGGGAATACACTGGGGAATACACCATTTACATTTAGCCAACAATATTTGATAATTGCAGGGCAGATCAAAGCAACTGAAACATCACAGACTGGAATAGCCGCGGTAAGCCCCAACCCAAACAGACAGACATCATGCAAGTTCCAGACCAATGTGCTCTGACTCATCACGGCTCCTCAGTCAGAACGAAACCGTCCTTAACATTCCATTCTAGTGTCCAGTTAATTCTACCCTGCTAGGCAATGCAAAAGACCCTTCTTTATCTCACTGACTCATAACACATGTCGACAAACAGCACAACAATGGAAGCATGTCATCCCTTCGCAGTCAACCAGCTCACTCTGAGATAAGCACACTGATAAAATAACGCAACCCCTCAACATCCAACCATAAATGAAGCAAAAACATTGTTAATGAGGGCAATTTTTATTCACTACCCCATTTAAAGCACCAAACAATGATCTGTGAGGAATTTCTTACTTTATTATGTTTGCCGCAAATACAATCAAACTGAATAAAGATTCTAAAAAAGGAGGAGATTAGGTCCTGGCAGCATGGCCAGAAGAATTTATAAGCATATGATGAATTCATTCACAATAACAACACAGCCAGAGGCAAGGTTTTTCTAAGTGGCCCTAATGGGGTAAAGATGTTTCTTTCTGCCGTTGTGTTCTATATAAAAGTGCACTGATTAAGCAGAAAGTTGATTAGGAAAAAGCCAGTGAGCAGCAGTGCTGAAGCACAGCTATAATCCCCACTGTCTGAACATCTAATAAGTGACACATGAGCAGAAAACCCTAATGGCCCCTTGCAGAACGGGTCTTTTTTGCCAGACCACTTTGCAGGCTTTTTGGAACATCTCCCACTTAGCAGCAGGCCATGGAAACCTACAGGAGCTGAGGATATAAATGATTACGCTCGCTCTCCCCCCACTTGTCAGCCAGAGGAGGAAAGAATGAAAGAATGAAAGAAAAAGCGCGAGAGAGACAGAGAAGTTTATGAACGCAGCCAAGCTCACACACACCCAGCTGTTTTCCCCACATGTTGGAAAGCCAAGCCCCTCTCCCCCACCTCACCCCCCCCTTTCTAGCTAATAAACTTCATATTGAAAGAGTCGTGATTTTCTTGGACAAGCATAAGAGCTTCCGAAAGGTTTTAAAAGGGATAGATATGAGGAAAGGGGAAGGTGACGAGTTTTTCGTTGATGCATATGGATACAGTTAAGATTCCCTAGAGGAAGAAGAAAAAAGGAGTCCCTGCAGTTTAAATGCAGGGGCACTAGGAATATCAAAGGTTACCAAGTACCATCAGCAATACCCAGAGGTGGGTAAGAACTAGTTACATGTACTCAGTCATATGTATAGGTTGATGGATTTGTACTTCTATAGACATTTTCAATCTTCATCATTTTATTTTGGGGATAGAACAGATTTACATTAGGGGTACCCAATTCAGGTCCTGGTGATCTACAACCCTGCATAGTTTAACTCCAACCCTAATCTAAAACACCTGATCCAGCTAATCAAGGCCTTCTGGGGCTTCTGGCTATATGAGCCAGGTATGTTGGAGTCTGAACTCTCCAGGGCGGTAGTTCTTCAGGACCAGGATTGAGTTATGTGCTTCAGTGTTCCAAAAGCACATTATTTTCCTCACACTATCTCTCATCTATTTTCACCCTATTTGAAATGCTCTGTTTGACCTCCTATGTCTTTTTAAGCCCCACCTCTTGATGAGTCCAGTATGCTGATCATATGATTGGTCAGCTCGTCCACTCTGTCCTAACTGGTCAACAACCAGTTCGGCTTACTTCTACTCCACACTGCTGTTGCTGTTCTTACCATGGTTCTGGTTCCGATTCTGCTGTATTGGTTTGAACCAGAGCCTAATCATGGAACTCTGTAGAACAAGTAGGTAGACCTTTACAAGCTAGGCATTCAGAGTGGTACGTTTTTGCTTTCTTTAGCTCTATGTGTGATACGAGAAGGCCTACCATGTTTGCCAGTAGGTAGAAAATAAGGACAGTATTTTAACTGTTATCCTCAAGTCTGAATGCTAAATAATCTTGATCTGTTCCCAACTTCATCATCACAGTATAGATGAAAATAGTCTGAGTCAAGGCCCCGATTTCAGGACTCGAGTCTGAGTCAAAATCGAGACCAGAAGCGTCCAAGACCAGATTAAGATTTTTTAAGAATTTTTATTTTCTTATTTGTGTTTATTGAATGAATTTATTTATGATTTTAGTTAATTGTACATTCATTAGGATTCATTTTTACAAATATATATATATATATATATATATATATATATAAAACAGTACACATAACATAATATATTTGTAACATATAACATTGAATAATATATAGCATTATTATATAACATTATTAATTATGGTTATTATAGTCTTAGGAAATCTTTGCACTGTAACTGGGAGCAGTAGTAGGGCTCTGTGCTTCACCTGCATGGGAACTGAAAATGAGTAACTACAGCCCTGTGCTGTTTGCTCAGCGGTCTTTACAAATGAAGCTTTACATCTGACTGTGTACACGATCACTCAGAGACTAAACACAGTGAATATGTATCTAAACCTGCCGAACTGAGACAGAATTCCGTTTTCAGCTTTCCTCTCTTGACATCCATTTGCATTAAAGTAAATATGACTGTTGTAGGGATAAGTTATTAATATTACACAGACTTCAGCTTTTTGTCATTTAGGCTATCTATATATCCTACCTGCAGGTTTATGTAGAGCTCTACCAGTAAAAATTACATTTGTATTGCACACAGTATTTATGTATGGTATGACATAAGACAACGTTAGCACAGTTTGTGAAAAACACTGGTTAGTGTGGACTTTTATACAGTCTAATGTGACTGATTCATTTCTATTATCCTGGTTTTATTGATATAATAAGAATATATACAGTAATTCAGCTTGCAGATACCTCAGACGGAGGCATCTCTTAGCTGGTCTCAACAATGATTTCCAAGTCCATCTCACCTCGAGGTAGAGTCAAGACCGAGTCTAAATAAGGTTGAGGCCCAGACAAGACTATGACTGCTCGAGTACTACAACTCCACTGCACAGATATATGTTACACAAAAACAACAAAATTAAATGTTAACTGGTCCCATAACACCTTGTGAAAACAGTGAGTAATGTTTGTTTGAGTAGGAACTGTTTCTGTCATTGGTTGTCATGTATCAACATATAAGTATCAACATATATGGTATGCTGTAGTGGGTTACACCTCTGCCTCCCACGCTGTAGGTTGGGGTTCAATCCCATACATTATACCTTGGGCAAAGACTCCTTACTGTACCTTCACCTGTCTGTGTAAAAAGGGATCCAATACCGTATATGTAGATGTATCAACAGCTAGAAAGCAAGAAAGCTGATCAGCATATTTGGTCACTTTCAGTTTGTAATTTTAGTAGTTGCATTTAAATTAACTGTTGCTCACATAATAAAATGGCGATTAACTGTAATTTCATGACTGTGACATGCCTAGTCGACTAAGGGTTTTACGCTATTCTTCTCACCTCTGGCAATACCTTGAGACATCCAGCATCACCTGCTTTTAGTGCTGACAGTGATGCGTGGAGTCATGTGGAGCACGAAATTTCGAATTCAGCTGCCTGTGAAGAAAAGCCGAATGCACATGGAGACCACATGAATGTTTCATGTAAGTGAACGTGCAAGCTGAAAATTGTGCTTGCAGTGGAAATGATATTCCTGGCAAATAAACACAGTGGGGGTACTAGCCCTAAAGCAATAATCCACTTCCACTGGATAACTTTGGGAGACGCTACACATGGCAAGAAACCTGACATCACAGGCACAGGGCTAAAACTGAACAGAGTTAGCCATATATTAAGGTCATACATTCTGGCATACCTAAAATAGAGCTTCCTCAACAGCAGTTTTAGTGGCGATATCAATTATGAAACACTCCTGAAGCGGAACTAGACTAGACATCTCATCCAAAGATCAGGAGAGGAAGGCAGCACTGCATACAGATCCCCAAAGCGGTCGCTGAAATAGCACAGTTATAGAAAAAACATTCAGTAAGCGAGGCTTTGTTTAAGTCTCATATGTTCAACAGGGAACACGCACAGAAATGACAGGTTTGCTCTTTGAAATAGAAGATAAAGTATACGTCAATGAAAAGAGAGCTCTCTCAGCTGCAATGAGCTTAGCTGTCTGCAGTTTGAGTGAACAAAGAAAGATGTGCTTCTTTGACAGCTGCAATGCCAAAAGCCTAATACAATCATCAACAATGCATGATTGTCATTAAAACATCGGTACTAAAGCATGATCACTAGCACTATCAAGTATCAAGTAAACTACTTTCCACAAATCTCTCTTTTACTCCTCTTATCAATATGACATAGAAGAGGAGCACATTTATTAAGCTCTCTTCATTAACTGACCTGAATACATGAAAGGATAAACAAATACATTAAAGCTGAACATTATTAATGAGGCTTCCCAGAGCACCTCATCTAGGATGGACATTTAGAACAGGCTATTCAGGACAAATTCATCTTTCAATATCAGACATAATACCCTTTAAGGCAACAAATAGAGGAGGAAACTGAATAGACCTCAGGACTGACAATATCCCTTACATAAGCAGTGGGGAATATCACAGTATTTAACATTATCGTGTTAAACTGCATCATATTCTGTCACAACATGCTTCCTTTTGGAGCATATTGTGGATTTTATAAGTATTTAAAGAACAGTGAACTGCTTGTTTCATTCCAAATTTCATATAATAAGTGCTGTATAATTAGATTAGGTACAGGGCTGCATCTGAAATGTTGAATAACTGCAGATTTTTAATGTGTTTTATTTAATGCGGTGCTTGTTTCTGATCTCATCAAAGCAAAAATTGTGATATGTATTGTGTACTGTAGAAACGATTTCTTATTCACACCATTTCCCCCAGCTGTGCATGCACACCTCTATAAAGGATCTGGGATTCAGCAGTCCTCACCTTCCAGTGATCATACATACTGGGACAGAACGTCTACATAAGTAAAATTGCCTATTGCGAATCATAGTAGTTTTCAGGGCAAATGGACCAAAACTCAGAGCCACAAAAATCACTACAAAGGAACAAAAAGGATCACTACAAAAATCTTAAAAGAATTACTATATTCTGCACAAGTAGACGCACCAAGCACTTTCTCAGATTAAAAACAACCATCCATATAAAAGCACTCATGGTGAATTCAAAATATTGTTTGGGTTCAAATGGCAAATATCTTCTATATTGCTTTTCCTGCCAATTTTCAATGTATCCTTAGCATCAAAAGGATGCAGTATGAATGCCAAATGTCCATTTGTACTGTCATAATGTAAACATGTGTGTACAGTATGTGTGTCTGTTTTAGATCTGTGAATAGGGACAACAGTCAAACCAACACTTGCCTGATCTGATTCTCTCAGAAAAATGAGCAAGCAGACTAGCCTGACGACAGGTCAGACAACATGACTGACATTGCTAAGGTTGTTTCTGATAAGACCCACAATAATAATAATACAGGCGATATACACCAAAAATGGAATTTGGAAGACACATTTGAAAGACATTGGTCACAGACAATCCTGCAGTTACTTAACTTCCAGTCAGATATAACAGACATAAGATGTGAGGTGTATACAGGGGTTGGACAATGAAACTGAAACACCTGGTTTTACACCACAATCATTTATTAGTATGTTGTAGGGCCTCCTTTTGCGGCCAGTACAGCGTCAGTTCGTCTTGGGAATGACATATACAAGTCCTGCACAGTGGTCAGAGGGATTTTAAGCCATTCTTCTTGCAGGATAGTGGCCAGGTCACTACGTGATGCTGGTGGAGGAAAACGTCCTGCTTGGTGGTATGCTGACATTACCCTGGATACCGTGGCTCTTGATACATCACAAAGACTTGCTGTCTTGGTCACAGATGCGCCAGCAAGACGTGCACCAACAATTTGTCCTCTTTTGAACTCTGGTATGTCACCCATAATGTTGTGTGCATTGCCATATTTTGAGCAAAACTGTGCTCTTACCTGCTAATTGAACCTTCACACTCTGCTCTTACTGGTGCAATGTGCAATTAATGAAGACTGGCCACCAGGCTGGTCCAATTTAGCCATGAAACCTCCCACACTAAAATGACAGGTGTTTCAGTTTCATTGTCCAACCCCTGTAGATGTGTATAGATACAAGATAAACCACACACATAAGGAGGGGTTAACTTAAAAATAAGTGGAATAAACTGAAGGTCAAACAACAAAAAAGAGTAAAAGATGTAGAGAAAACAGAACAGAAAATCAGGTAGACCACAAAAACTGTAACCATTAGACAAACAGTACTGAAAGTGTTCATCTTTGAGAGATCCAAGAAAATCAAGCTCCATTCTTGCATTTGGTGTAAGAACAAACAAACAAGCAAGTACACAAACACATTCACAGGTGTTATGTTATTTAGGACTATGGAGCTGTCAATAACCTGTTAATGAGAAAAACACACAAACAAACAAACAAACAAACAAATAAATAAATAACACTCTAGATTAAGCTCTAAGAAAAAGAGCTGACAAAGTTCCTGAGAATACTTCCTTGTTTTCCTTCGAAATGCACAGCATAAAGTTTCTTCTGGCCTGTATCATGTTACTGCTGAATGTGTACCACATTACTGCAGACATTTTTTTAAAAGTTAAAATACTGTTTAAATACAGTTTTAGCTCTTTTTACCAGTGTTTGCTTTTTACCAACTTTGCCTTCCTGACCATCTGTGCTCTGGGAAACTGGTACCATCTAATCAGTCACCTTTTCATAAATTATTTTACTGGGATTCGCTTGAGTGTTGGGCCTGGAGACTGACTCCATGACTGTATGTCATCTTTATAGCTGTGGGAGCTGACCCCATGTTCGACCTAGTGATAACATGTTGTGAAGAGTAAATAAAGTGCCCTTACTGCAAAACAAGAACACACAGTCCCAGACATAACCTGAAAAGACGTACTTTACTGTACTTTCCTTTCGGAATTTAAATAATAATTTAAAGTTCTAGAGAAGAATTTGTTTTCCCATTGCTTTTAAACAACACATGAAAAAGCAGACCAGTGTACTGCATAGCAACACTCATAATAAAATTCAGATGAACATTTAACTCCCATGACACGGTTAAATCTAGCACGTGGCCTTAAATGTGGGTGGCTAACGGGAAAATGTATTTTCGTCCTCATTGCCCAACTCTAATCCCTTGTGTGTTCCTTTATATAAATAAGGACATTGTTGAAGATGAACGGCTCAGGCCTTAAAGGCCTTAGATTGAAAATGCATGAGGAATTGTATGTGGCAATACTCATATGGGGAGGTGTGATATTGTGTGAGGTGCGAAAGATTTGTATTGTTGACCCAAGTTTAATTTGCTCGGCAGGGTTCACTGCAGAAACCCATTTCAGGACACCATTGTGGCATACAAAAACATCCATCTGAAACGACTGCAGGGAAGAAAGGGGGTGGGGGGGTACAGAAATGGCCATTTTCCACCTACATGTCACTCTTCAAGCATATGTCTCAATGACAGCAGATAAACAGCCCTGTTAATTTGCCTATTTATTCATAATCCACCTTATACCCATTCAGGTCAGAACACAAACCATTACCTATACACACAATGTTTTACTGGTTGACATTAGGGGTATACCGATTTTAGCTTCTGAAGCTAAGATTCAATATGTTATGTACCTTGCTTATAGCTAGTAGGGAAACATCTATACCATTTTTTTTTCAGTCCAGGACTGAGTATGCGCTTTTAGTACTGGCTAGTACTTCTAGTACTTACTAGTTCGATACCATAATAAATGACTTTGAATTAGGTAGTTGTCACCATTAAATCGTTAACATGTAAGTGATTTAAAATACATGCATTACTAGCTACACCAACAACATTAGTTACTCTGGATAGAGTAGCACTGCTGTGGAGAAGAGTGGGTTTTGTGCAACATCAGAACAGCTAGAAGTAGGGTGTCCACACGTCCGGTTTTAGGCCGGACCGTCCAGTTTTTCAACTCCCAGTCCTCTGTCCAGCGCAATACCTGGACGGACGCCTATTAGCCCTCTTTTCTGGATGAACTATTTAAAATGTTCACTTGCAAATGATATTATGTGTGCCACTGGCTCCCGTGCATGTCAAAAGGAATGCCTTGCATTTCATTGGTTTAACAAGGTCATGTGACATTGCTCGCACCAGCTAACCACCCTCTAAATGCTAGTCAATTCCATCCCACACAATTAGGTGAGTAAAGCAGTCATTTATGTGTTATATAGGTTAGGTTATGATTTTAATTCTGTTCTAGTTTTGTGCCTAAACCCAAACAACACCCCCCGCCACCCTACCTTTATGAAGTTCTCTTTTGGGGGGTGGGATGTCTTCTTTTTTGGAGTTATGAAAGTAGCCACCTTAGCCAAAAGTATTGTAGTAGTACAGTGATAGCAGGAATCACATATGAGGCTAACAATGCTAACAAAGCTAATGCATCCAAGCACACATTCATTTAGAGTAAAGTTAGCATATACAGACTTTGATAGCAAATGTTGACTTTTCACCCCCTTTTTGCCTCTGTGTCTGCGTCCACATTGGGGAAGTAGTTGTGACTGTGTGAGTTTAAACAGAGACTAACATCACACAGTGTATTCCTGGCAGGAATATATCAAGGCAGAATGTTTAAAGTGACCTTTGTGTCCAACTGCCACAGCGTCAGCAGCTGTCTGTGTGAGCAGACCCTTCTACACTGCCAGCTTGAGGCGTTTGTTCATTTGCATGGCAGTGTACACTCGGCTTTCGTCACATAGGTATGAGAATGTACAGGTAAAAGGGTTTGGAATCGGCCCGATACCCAGTACTAGTACTGCATACCAGTACCAATGCATCATTCTGCATCATCTAATACAGAGCTCTAGCAATATGCTACACAGACTGGTTTGACTCAGTTTTGTCTAATGAAGAGTGTTGGGTACTAAAGGTAGTCCATTACAGATGACTTATTAGATCTTTCTGTAATTATATTACGTATTATTATTACTCTGGGATTATGTTATGTAGTATCTACTTCTGCATCAAACCTGCTTGTCCCAACTATACAAGGGAATCACTGCTTTTTAACAACACACAGCCATTCAAATTTTATTAAAATCGTTAATATTTATTGAAACGAATGCTGTTTGAAAACTTCAAAACGAGTTACATGAATCTATTAAAAAACAAAATCTTTTGACATAAAAAATTACATTTTTAGACCTACTTCTAAACATAAATCCAGCACGGCCTGTGTAGGTGAGATTGGGTCACAGGGACCTTTATTCATCAGTTCATCAGTTTCACATAAACTTGATAGGATGCTTCAATAGACAGTTTGATAAGATTGCAGTTACAAGTCAATGTCTATCAGTCAGCTGACACAGGTAGCACACACATGCAACTTGCATACAATGGCAGGCATGGATAATCTAAACAGAGGAAATTTATGACTAAATAAATCATGCATATAAGTAGCACGATTACCGTAATTCTTAAAGTTAATCAAATTAGTAACTCACATTATCACGAGAATGTATACTGTAATGCGTTATACTATATTATTACAGAGAAAAGTGATCACATTACTGTACCACATTTCCCCAAACTGCTTAAAAACTATGTAAATTAGCTATAAAATACACAAAAATATCCATCCAGATGCCTAGTTTCGATCCCTTTCAGGTCACTATTTTTAAACAATATCAGTCAGAGTGGTTTGATGTGAAATAGCTGACTGTAGGAAACCTTATCGACTCCTGGCAGATTTCTTCACAGTGCTGGAGACAGAAACCAGGAGCTGTGTCAACACAAAGACTTCCATTTTATTTACTATCCAAAATGAAGAGAGAAACTACACAAAGAGGTTACATACAAAATGCTGATATTGATAAAACAGCCATGAGAATTTTCTTAAACTATGTTTTAGGCTAAAGCGTTCTCGAGACTATGAGAAAACAGCTGTCTGTGAGGGAGTTTAGAGCAATTAAGCTCTTCAGACGTCTGGTTATTATCACTACGCTGTGAGCAACTCTGACTGGGTTTCTCTATGACAGAGCATTTCACACTGAATCACTCTGAATGACTTTATTTACGTCTCAATGGAATTATGCAGACATTTTAACATTTCCCTTTAACTCCCTTCATCGTAACAGAACAGGAGTTCACCAATAAGCTGTGAAGTTTTATGCTGAACTTTTCTTGTTCATAACAAAATGTTAAATTTTCCGTAACCATCCAAACATGATATGAAGTGTCCACTCTGACACTTCCAGTACTTATGGACAATCTCGCATAATAGCTGATACTAAAGGACGCCTATGAAACTACGCACAATGTAACTAATTAACCATAGCCTTGACGAGAACACCCTGGAGCTGACATCACTCTGGCTGTACAGGGAGGAAATGCTAGCTCAGGGTTAGCATCCTGAATAGATGTGCTGACAGTGGACCACCTCAGACTGTTGTTCTAAGATGTGCACACTCACACACACACACACACACACACACACGCACACACACAGGCCTGAATGAAAACACTCACATAAAGGAAAGGGAAATTAGGGTTTTAAGTGTTCCAAAGTGCACCACAGAGTCTGCAGCATGCGGAGAATGGCAGTGACATTTCAAATCTGAACACACCTCAAGAGGAACCATTCATCTACACCAGCAAATAATGCGCAACCTGACACAGGTCACCCGAGGACAGCTATATATAGAGGGAAAACCTCTTTGCCTGCTGTAGTCTGGCCTTTTCTTAATGGAGTATTAATAAAGACACATTTATAAGTAAATATCTTTCAGCTGCTCTAAATGTCAAGGCCGTAATGGCTTCTTGGAAAAAAAACATTGCACATATTTGTGAGTACTCAACAATGCATCCAGTAATGCAACTCATGGGAGAACCCAGAGAATGAATTAGTGAGACTGCAAAGGAAACGACAGAGGACGGGCCTGCTCTGTCCCTGCTGCTGCTGGGACACACCAGGCAATCAAAGCACTCTCTGCTGCCTTCAGATGCACTAATGACTTGCATTAAAGCTGTGTCAAATATGGTTTATATCAGCGGGACAGACATGGCCACATGGCCGCCAAACAAACCGCCTCAGACATACTCTGTTCTCTCAGCAGCTTACTGCTTTTTTCAATGGCCAGTTTGAATCCCATTTTCCCAATGCAAAACTTGGAAAAGACATTTGCTTTTACAGTTAGAGCTACGTATGAAAACTCAGTACTTACATGATACTGACTACTAAAAAGAGCCTGTGAGGCAATGAACAGAGGTGTTGTAACAGCTAGACTCATCACTGGCTCAGCATAGCTCACTATGATTTTCAGATCAAAACCTTATGAATGCATGAACTTGAGTGACATCCCATTCTTAATCCATAAGGTTTAATATGATGTCGGTCCACCCTTTACAGCTACAACAATTTCAACTCTTCTAGGGCTTTCCACAAGGTTTAGGAATTTCACTATTCTTCCAGAAGCGCATTTGTGAGATCAGACACTGGCGTTGGACGAGAAGGCCTGGCTTGCAGTCTCCGCTCTAGGTCATCCCAAAGGTGTTCTATAGGGTTGAGGTCAGGACTCTGTGCAGGTCAGTCAAATTAAAGATCACACCAAACTCGCCCATCCATGTCTTTTTGGACCTTGCTTTGTGCACTGGTGCGCAGTCATGTTGGAACAGGAAGGGGCCATCCCCAAGCTGTTCCCACAAAGTTGGGAGCATGAAATTGTCCAAAATCTCTTGGTCTGCTGAAGCATTAAGAGTTCCTTTCACTGGAACTAATGGGCTGAACCCAGTTCCCTAAAAAACAACCCCACAGCATAATCCCCCCTCCACCAAACTTTACACTTGGTGGAGGGGGGATTATACTCAGACAAGTACAGTTCTCCTTGCAGCCACCACACCCAGAGTCCATTTACACCACTGCATTTGATGCTTTGCATTGCACTTGGTGATGTAAGGTTTGGATGCAGCTGCTCGGCCATGGAAATCCATTCCATGAAGCTCTCTACGCACTGTTCTTGAGCTAATCTGAAGGCCACATGAAGTTTGTAGGTCTCTGACTGCAGAAAGTTGGCGACCTCTGCGCACTATGCGCCTCAGCATCCACTGACTCTGCTCTGTCATTTTACGTGGGCTACCACTTTGTGGCTGAGTTGCTGTCGTTCCCAATCACTTCCACTTTGTTGTAATACCCCTGATAGTTGACTGTGGAATATTTAGTAGGGAGGAAATTTCACAACTGGACTTGTTGCACAGGTGGAATCCTATCACGGTACCACTCTGGATTTCACTGAGCTCCTGAGAGTGACACATTCTTTCACTAATGTGTGTAGAAGCAGTCTGCATGCCTAGGTGCTTGTTTTTATACACCTGTGGCCATGGAAGTGATTGGAACACCTGAATTCAATGATTTGGATGGGTGAGTGAATACTTTTGGCAATATAATGTATATATGTATCTCTTAATAGAAAAATATCCTGCGAGCAGTTGGTAAAATACTATTGTTATGTGCCACATGAACATAAAATTAGGTTTTACATATTTTACCAGCACACTGATATACTGTATATTCACTTAACTCTATTCTACCCTATCATTACACATTACACTACAGTACTCAAATTCACTCTGACAGTTCTATATTCAAGAGGCCCGGGCCAGCATGAAAACACAGGAGGCAATGTTGAGTCAATTATCAATTATATCGCCACAGTGAGGTAATTACTGTACAAAAGCCAAAGCTTTCTTCTCATGCACAAAAGTGCTTTTGACTAGAGGCTGAGCAGAGAAGCAGATGAGTGAAGGCTGTGCCTTGCCAATGGGCTCCTCCTGTGTGCCATTATTCAAAGTGTATTCAGGTACTGAAGATGGCTCTCCAGGGCTCTGTACACTACTGTTAACGTTCTCTACTTGCTTTTCACCATATATTTATTGCTCCTTTTTGGTTATATCACTTACGATCTGATAAAAAGACAGTGTGCTAAAAGCAGAATATTAGAATACTCAAGAAAGGCAATATCTAAAGTCGTATTATCTATTTTCACAATTCAATCATTTTGCCATATTTGTTCTGAATTACATCAGAAATTAGTATTCGATTCAGATCAACAGTATCGTCCACTCTGCCCAAAGAGAGCTCAGATAAACTCCACTCTGTATGACTTTAGATTGCTCTAACCCTACGTAATGAAATTATTCATTATCTACTCCCCACTGTTATGATAGCATGATTAAGTTATAGTCGATATATTTTCACAGCTATACTTGCCATAGAATGAAAACAAACCTTTTGATTCTCTATCCTTCAGTCTGCTGTGCCACCTTTATTACACAACAAAGGCCTCCAGTCCAGCCAGCCAGTCCTTATATCACCTTCCAACACACATCATCTGAGACTGGGCTGGCAACACTGATGTGAAAACACTGTTTTATTTTCTTTGTATTGATACGATTATAAAAGAGATGGGGGGCAAGATTCTAAAGACATAGAGGATCGGATTCAAGAGCAAGTTTAAACTTGAAAAGCAGATTCCAGATACCACACCCAGGTGTCTTTGGAAAACCCCTTCATGACCCAGCAGGAAAGTTTTGTAAAGCTGACTACTGAAAACAGTCATGCGTTCTTTGTAAATGTAGACGTTCCTGCTCTTTCTTAAAAATAAGGGTGCCCGAAAAGGGTTCTAAAAGGTAATGGTACAGGAATAGTGCATTAGGTTCCCTGAAAATCCTTTGAATAGAAGACTCTTAAAAAGAAACCATTTTTGTAAAGGACATGTGTGAATAGCCTTTGGAGTTTTACAAACCTCCTATCGTAATTTTACAGCTCCGCACCTATTATAGACATGAAAACTAATGAAAAAGATGACAAGTCAAAAAAACAACCCCCTGTAGTGGGGTCCAGCACCAATTCTGGTGCACTCTTAGGGTAAAATACAGGGGTCTCAGCTGTGGAAATATTTCCTTCACAGAGTTCAGTATTCACACAAATACATGTCCAAAGCACTCACAAGATCTTTGTGTACTAAATCTCCTAAACCATGTAACTATTCAAAACAAAGGCCATTCTACAAACCCGTCAGGTGTGTTCTACTGGCTCCATATGGCACATAGTGCCCCCAATGGTTGCCACTTACAATGTCGGCAATCGCTTAGCCCACAGTCCACAGAAATCAGGACGTTTTATATGAATTTCAGATGCAAACCAACTGGAAGCCTTTTCTTGCCATTATTCAAAAGTTACTTATGAAAATGAAACTAACTTCACCGCTCATGAAATGTGTCTCTCTTTACTTATTGGTAATGATATTTGGATTCTGGTCAATCTACTGGCTTATTCAGCATTTAAAATTGCAAATTTCATATACAGTCGACTAGCTTGCATGTATGACTATAAGCTAAACAGGTATTTTAAGATGCTTTATTTAATATTTCAACACACTATAATTATGTATTCATAGTCGTTCTGCATATTAAGTTACTTAACTTCATTTTCAAAGAATAGCTTCTTAAATTATTACACAATAGTCTGATTTTGAGCCTTGACTTGGAATCATGGTACTTCCTATGCTAACGTCTGGTGAGTCTGGCTTCAATTAGTTAAATTATCCTATTGTCTGTGACGCCCTCATGCACTCTGGCACACTTCTTCTACGCAAGCCGTCACACAGCTTTGACCTGCTCAGTTAGAGGGGAAACAGGGAAAGAACAGGGCAGAGGGGTCTTTGACTGTATGAGTGCATATCTCAGCTTTCATTGTTCAAACTGCTCTCCATAATGATCTCATTTTCACTTCATAAACCATCACCCTTTAGAGTGTGCTCTTGCATTTCATGACATAATGTGATGGAAACCTGTTACGGTCTATCAAACTCTCACTTCTCTCTCAACAGAACCAGCATGTGTTCTGAATTACAAATGCTCACTGCATTACGGGTGTCAAATACATCAAGATACTCATGGAATTTCCATCAAGCCTGGTTAAAAAGCATCAGCACCTTAGACATGTCACACACCTCAAGGCATATTTCACATGTATATCAATATATCAAAAGCTTCACATAATATTAAGAATGGTTAAAATAATAAAATAAATTTCACTTCATAGAACTTAGCTCTATAAAGCCAGTACATTTGTTTCTCCTCTTTCATTTTATAGTTCCACTCAGATTTGAATAAAGTCTAGGAATAGAGTGGGAAGAAATGCAAAATCCCTGCATGTTTTGATTGCCCACCCATTTCCTATCCTTGAGCTCAGTGCTGTCCCCTGATAGCAAACAATGTGAGCACCAAATACCCACACAGTCCAAACTGAGTCCAAGACAGACCGGTTACAGACAGTAGAGATAAGCCTTCTTAATTACTCTCAGGATGCCCAACACAACTTCTCCAGGAAAACCCACAAAGAACTGAGGCAATTTTATGTAGGCTTCACTTCAACAGAACATCATGGCCTGAGGTGATTTATCCAGTAGTTATTCAGAACTGTGTCCATACAGAGATCTGTAGGGAGTGTGATGGGAGCTTTCTAAATAATCTCAATCAGCATTAAACCACAAAGAGAGCAGCATGCTATGAGCTGCGGTTCTGGTCACAGTGACAAATACAACGATACCACTTCTTCCTTTCTGATACTGATACAAGTACCTGATCCTTCAGTACTGGCTGATACAGAGAAGCAATGCTGATACTGTCTGTTTAACCTAACTAGTCTTGAAATGTATACAATTCCACAACTTTAATATTGTATTTTGGCAAAAGCTACATTCTGTCACTATTAAATCTTACCAAGCTTTGGCTTTTAATGGTTGGGTTATTTATACATTTATATACAAGCCATTCATATAATCATTTAAGATGTTTGAGTTTGTTACTATAATTACTATGTACTACTCTACAATTAGTAATATGAATCATTTGACTACTGCAAATATTGTTATTGTGATCAGTAGTTAAAAACCCAACTGAACAATATATAGATGGAACTGGTAAGTATGTAGAAACTTTTCCAGCTTGGCAAAACAATGCTAAGTGGTGTTTAATGCATTTCAAGTCATTTGTCTCATACGTGCATCCAATTCACTCGCACTTACATCTCTGAATGTCAGACTCTGCTGGAGTTCAGTAAATATTAGTCATTCACGCTGTCAGTGGCAGCAGTTTTCAGAGGATTGCTCAGCTGAATGTGAGCATCAAGCTGAGAGACCATGCCACTGTCTGATGCAGGTGACCGACAGGTGCACATTAGGCTTGAAGGTGAAACATGGCGAAAGGCCTCATTACTCCAAGAGCCCTGTGGTTCTTTCCTTAGGTCTTTCTAATGTTCACTCCCTCAATAACAACCTGGACTAACATCAGCTCAGACTGTAAGTGACTACACAGCAAGAGATGAGTCATTACTGAGCCAGTCATTCAGGTAAGTGGCTCCTGTTAACATGTTTTATACAGTTTAAACGTTGTGTTATCTGCTTTATTTGTGGGGTTCAGCTGAAAATAATGCCTTAGGAAGAATTCCAACTGGCATGTCACCTTCTACTGCCTTTGTATGAAACACTGAGATTACAAATTTTGCCATGAGCATTGTTACCGCTGCTTGTCAACACTTTTCACCAATGTAAGTTCCTTCTACTGGCATGCATGGACGCTTCGTTCAGCAGCACACATGCATGTCAGAAACTGTCAGTATCTGTTCCAATACTAATTTAGCTAACGCTAAATTTAAGAAGAAACTTCAAATCTATTAGACCATGCATTATATCTTGTATATCTTTTCTTACACCTTATTAGCTGCCTTTAACATTGCATGGACATTTTATGATTCAAGGTTCAATAGAAATGGGCCAAAATTAACTTGTCTCTGTTTCCAGTTCATGTCTGTCCTTGTCCTGGTCCCTGTGCCCGTTTTTGGTCCCTTGTCTATCCTGCCTCCTGCTGTGGTTTTGGCTCTGCCTAGGTTTTTGTGGGTTTTTCCCAGGCTGTATTTGTAATAGTCTACTAAATACTACTCACAAACTGACTGTGTCAAAAAGTAATAAGCAGTACACAGTATGTGATCTACATGATGCCAGAGAAACCGTAATGATGTACTACTCTGAGCAAATATTATAGTACACAGGCAGAACAAACAGCAACACTGTCATTTCAGGACATGACCAATAATATAACTACTTGTTTAGCCTTTTAAATAGTCCCAGATTGTGCCTTATATGGTGTCATAAAAAATGGAAGAAATTTTTTCCAGAGTTTTCTGCACCAAGTGCAACATGCCCCTTTAGCTTTGCAAATCTGAAGGTGGGTTTGCTTGCTTCATTTTTTAGGTTGACTGCAAATATAATGTGATTAAAACAGGTGCAGGAGTTAGTCACCCTAACGTAGGGGTCACACAGGTGTTTCTGGAACTCACACAGGTTTACTAAACAGATGAGTCCAAAGCTGACATTTATTGAAGTTCATCTTGGCTTTGGAGGTAGAAAACAACACCCTCAAGTCTTTTGACCAAAATATATCCATGCTGCTGAAGTGCTGCTTAAGAGCTGCTTAAAAGCTGCAAAGCAGATAGTAAAGTTTGCTAAGTAGTGATAGAGGACTAAGGAAAATAGGGCAGTTTGGATACTATATTGTGTACTACTGATTAAGAGTACCATGCAGTATACAGTATGTACTGGTGCAACATGCATTATACAGTCCCCAGTATGATGTTTCAGTCACAGCCACAGTTTCATTGTCCTGGCTCCTCCCAGGACCCAGCTCATCATTAGTGTTACCAACTCTGTGTTGTTGTGTTTCCTCTCCTTACATGGTGACTGAGTGTCTTTTTAGCCCTTGTGTTTCAGTGTTTGGCTTTACTTTGTTGTACTGTTTCATTTGTGTTCTATGAAGTTTGAACTGGCACTCATAGCCTGCCTCAAAACCACCTTTGTGCGACACCAATCTGTTTCCATTGATTTTTGGCATAAACTGCAAATAACAAACAAAAATGAATTCAATATTTTTGTGCTTTTTGCCACCTTGCCGTTTTCATCAAACTAACTTTCAGCAATAAAAATGCTTTCTGTAATGAAATGACATTTCTCTACCAGTAAGAGTGGTTTGAGCACTTTCAGTTTACAAAGACTATGGCTGTTTTCTGGAAATCTGTCATATGACACTACATTTCTGCCAGAAAGAAAAAACAAAACAAAAAACACTTTTCTAATGTAAACTGTCGCAACATTTCAAGTATCCATAATCAACATTCCACTGAAGTTCAATGGGAAAAAAGTTTTGTTTGTTTCTCATAAAATACTTCCATTTCCATAACCTACATTGTCAAACTTTCTTAAGTTCAAATTTAGGGCAATGTCTAAAGTGCACCAAGAAAGCTGGAATCCAGCCTTTGTTCTTTTAACTGTAGTCCTCTAATTAACAAAGAGCAACATTTTAACCATTCATGTTACTTTTTTTTTACTATTGATACATTTATTATCCAATTTATTATACATTTAGCCATTAAATAGAGGTTTTGTTAAACAGCGTTACTTACTGTCAAGCTTTTAAACAATTTGCATAACTGCCCAAGACTTCTGCACAATATTGTGCATTCAAGCTATTCACATTTTCCTCTCATTCAATGTTAGGATTTCAAAGATTTCTAACAACAGATCATACACATTGCTACATTGCCAATAACAGTAAGCAGTGATATAGATGTAGTGAAACTGAATCTGAAGTGAGAACAATAACAGGTCATCTGTAAGGCATTATAACACTGCAGGCATTCAAGCATGATGAATAGCCATTCAGAATGATCCCCCAAAGGCATGGCAAAACATATGAGCAATTTCTGCACACAGGCACTTTTGCCAAAAACACAAAGACTAAATAATATACTTGAAAGGGATCTGCAGTAAACAAGATGCCATCAACCACAAGGGATCAATGAGAGACCCTTCCTGCTCTCTTACTCACATACACACGTACACACACATAACCACTTTGCAGCAAGTGAAACAACAGGAAGCCACTATCCTGTGGACACCATGCTGTGTTTGTGAGCACAAACCGGGTTTATAAGGGCTTTTTGTTGTTTAAAGGATACTCTTGATGTCCAGCTCTGCCGCATGAAGCCTACAACTTACAAACCCTCCTCCAAAATAGAAGAGACAGTAAAGCCCAGCACGTGGTCCAGTCACACCGTTAAAATATAGTTACAGAATGTGCTTGCCTTATAGACATGAGGTCACATTACAGAGATGCATAACACTTTACAGCACGAGAGGAGGGCAGATTATAAATTCGGTAATCTCCAATTCCATTTCGCCTCGCCACCCACCGCAAAATACCATATAGTTTTTCAAGATGCCTGAGCAAAGAGTCAGCATTCCCTGAGCGCTCCACATCTTGTGACAGAGTGCCGTCATTACGATTTTTTTTTACAACCATAACATAACTATATGTGAACATGTAATTGTATAGTCGAATAATCTGGCTGAACCCTGAGCAAAATTATTTATTATCTGCTTCCAATTTCTGATTCCAAAAAGGAACTCTACTCTGACAAGGTAATACAGTCTGTTGAACTGACTTGATTCAAATGCGCACATTATGAATAAAATATACCTCATACGTTTCTTGTCTTTCAGTTTACTTTTGCCAATAACTATTTTTTATATTTTATTCATGTGAAAGTAATGCATACAACTGAGTCTCTCTCTTCTGTGCACCACAGTCCTATTTTTAATCTGCTGCACACTACCAACGGCACTCAGTCACTTCATATACACAAGAACACTTTCTACGTATTCTCTGCACTCTCACAGTACTAGGACTAAATTTACAGTTTACATAATATACATACTTTACATACATGGTTTACTGTCTCTGTTTCTGGAATTTATTTACTTTTGTCACCTTCTGACATCACTGTATTCTGACCATAAGCTGACCATTAAGTTTGATTTGATAAGGGAAAGTCTTGCAAGCCTGACTTCTGTGTAACGTCAGAGAAATAGGTGCAATTTTTGCTTAACTGCCCCCTTTTGAGAGAAAAAGTCCATCTGACTGACCATTTGACTATATCATCGCTGTCCGAGGAAAAACACATATCCCCAAAACGGCAACTTTACAGGAGAGGGCAAAACCCTAATTTAATTCTAATATAAGTCAATGGAACCAGAATTTTTTCTAAGCAATTTTGGGCCCATTCTTTTGGTCCATTCACCACTAAAGTTTCACACAGTGTAAATGGCAGCTGCTCTGTTCAAATGATGCATAAAAGTAAAAATAGACAAACATAGAGATACATGGTTTTCACTGGACAGCGACAGCGGCAGTGATAAAATGACCAAACATTAACCACAATTTTTTGTGTGATGTGTAGGGGCAGGAGATTTTCAAAATAGTGCTACACCAAGACACACCCCCAGGGAAACAAAGAGGTACACATTGGACAAAATGTGAGCACATACCTGTAAGTAGCTTTTACTGTCTGGGCTCAGCCTCAGTTATTAATATTGTCTTGGTCTTAACAATTAATAAGACTCTTGTCTTGATTTTGGGGTAAGGGGAACTTGGGAATGCAGTGCCTCTGTCTGAGGTAACTGGAATCTGATTTTTGTTATTTCTATACATGTTTTATTAAAATCTGTTTACTGCTGGTTGAAGATCTAATTGATTCTTTCCGTGACGATTTGACTGGGTGTTAATTGTTTGGTGATGTTCATTGGTTCCAAAATTTAAACATCCCCTGAGAACAGATGGGGATGTTATTATTACTATGTTTTCATTTAATAATAAAAAGGATGTGCACTGTTTGTTTGTATCGAGTTGTTTTTTTGGAGAGGAAGGTACAGACAATAAACTCATAGTCATAAATTTCCAAAAGTTAAAATGCCAAAATGACTTACAAAGTATTAATCAATAATATTTGTAGGTTCTAAATGATTTAATGTTATATTTTACGCAAATATAGTAAAATAAATATTACATATAAATATTACATAAATATGATAAAATATATAATGTATATTGAATGACAAATAATATATACAATGCGCTACAAAAAGTTTCATTTTTTCCCCTTTTTCTATTTATTTTATGTTAAAACAAATCTTAATCTGGTCTTGGTCTTGTGTCAGTCTTGGTTCAGACTTGACTACTGTGAAGTCTTGGCCATGACTTTAACCCAGCTCTAATGGTCTTGACAACAAGCAGCTACTAAACATTTCGAAGACAACTCTTGAATAACTTGTAAAGGTTTGCTGTTATACAGTGAACCTCATGAATCAGTGAATCAATCCATAATCTATATTCAGTACACTTTTCAGTCCAAATGAACTGCAAGGAAAACAAACCTTTTGAGCACACTATCTGTGATGCAAGCCATTGTATGATGTCATTTTGTTTTGCAAGTATGGCTGCTTATGTCATACAGTATGTCATACAGTTTTCTCGGTTTCTGCTCAGTCACAGCAAACATGCTGGCGGGCCAGAAATGCCCAGTCCACTCGCAGAGACACAGAGCCACTCTTGTTTCTGCTAGTGACCAGAGCTCACTGCCTGCACTGAGCAGCCTGGCACTGCAGGCCTGCGCCAATGAGGTCAAAGGGAGAACAAAACTGTTGATTTAACACACAGCTCGGTCATTGTGGGCCTCCGGCACAGGATCAGTGTGTGTGTGTGTGTGTGTGTGTGTGTGTGTGTTTGTATTCATTCAGCCAGCTACAGAAAAAGGGGAACGTTCATGAACATCAGGGTGGAAAAGTAGAGTAATCACCATGATGAGTCTGACCACTATAACTGCTATAAACAGTGTGAGGAGCTGTGCTGCTGTGCTAACTGCTTCTGAACGCCAATACGCTGTCTACACAGAGTATGAGGGAGCACAGACAGTTATTATATCCTGATGGGCTTTAAATAAATTGTTTGCTATGCTGAGTTTTAGTGGCTTACGCTGGTTTCGTTCTCCACCTTATAGAAGTCGATTCGAGAGAAAAGAACAATGAGAACCAGCTGGGGGTTTTGATTTGATTGAGTTCAGCGCTGGGTGTGGTGAGTTTAATGACAGGCTGTGCTCTTTTGAAGAGGGGGCATGACGGAGCAAATACACAGTATGTTCACCCAGCTAAAAGCTCCAGACACGTGCCACATGCACAGCTCAGAACAGAGGCAGGAAGCAGACGCTGATTTCCCTCAGTGGAAGGCCAGAGAGGGCAGTAACCTGGGGGCTGCCTGCTCCAGGCAGGAAGCGTTACAGGAATGTGGGGTCAGGATTAGTGAGGTTCAAGCTCCTCTCTCAAAAAAGCCCTACTCTGAAACTACGCAGGGGGTGAATCTGATAGGTTACACAGAAGAAAACGCATGATTGCAAAACCAGCATGGCAAAAAGTGGGACGAGGTTAGGATGGAATGATCTGAGGAAAACATGTAATTGAAATTAATATCTAACTTGTATTAGATATCACATTTTTCTGACCAATATTGTGACTACAATTTTCCAGCTGCAGGCCTGTTTTTCTTTCACCTTGTCTGGCTTGAGGCTTAAATGCTGAATGGGGTGTGCCAGACTGCCAGTTAGTTGTGCTAGTGTTGTCATGTATACAGCACATAGAGGCTTGGTTGCTTCTGATTGGTCTTTCTCTTCTAAAGGCAGTTCAGAAGGTTCTTGATGTTAGTTTAAAAGTCCACATTTAAAGTAGTTATGACATTGTCATTGATAATGAACATGGCCTATAACAAATACATGTAACTCTTCTATTTTGAAAATTGCACTCTTTCAAATTTTTGATTTTGATATACAAATGATTCATCTTTCAGCTCTAGACGGGGTCAGAGTAAGAAATCATTAAGGGACCATTTTAGGCCTCACTGGCTGGAATTTTAGTCTTCATAGACATTTAAAAACCAGTTTAAGAACCATTTAAATCTGTGAAAATACATTAAATTAATGGATATCAGAGTTTTAAAATACATACACATCCACACAAACACAATTTTGATGGAATTTTTGCCACTAAACATATCTTCTATGGGCTTAAAACTCTGGATAAGGAGGCATTTTTTGCCTTTGCGCATTTATTTTTTGTTGATAGAAGACATAAAAGTTAAGAGCGAGCCTCTTTTGTCAACAATCTTAGATTTCCATTCATTTCCATGACTTTCCATCAGGTTTCACTGACCTGTTTAACAATATTCATACATACAACTCCAGGCATATTACGGATATGCCTAGTATGTGAGGAGTCAAAAAGAGAAAGACAACCCTACTTAAAATGAGCAGTGCTGATGTGAAAAAACTAAGAAAAACTGCCAAAAGCTGTGAGCCACAAACTAACGCTGCACTTTTTCCAGCAAACACACAACAGACGCACATCTCTGACTCAACAAGCTTTAAAGAGTGTCATGAAGTAAGTGCAAATGTTCCCCTTTTGGAGGTCAAATATAGCACTAACTGGTACAATTCCTAAGAGATGGATCATATGACACCCAGTCTCCAAAATAATCATCACTCCCTGCAATGCAACAGATCACAAAGTGAAGATATTCACGTCACTGAGCTGCTCTAAGTGAAAGTACTGGGTGTATAGACAGTGGCTCAAACCTGGACTAAAACTGAGGGCTGCCGTGGTATTCGTGAGTAAAGGTAACTCCCACAGAAAGCAACAGACAGCCAACCGTCTCTAGCCACATTCTCTGTATTGATCGTTTCCCAGCTGTTGCTGAGAATGCGTGTTTTAATTCCTCACATGCCTCATGTCTGTCTATGTGCTCATACATTCCTTGCCATGATTTCTGGATTGTGTTCGGAGTCACTCATGATTAGACAGTTTGGTAAAGTATGACAAGCAGACAGCTAACACTCTTCTGTAGTAATACTATAAGAAGATTTCTATGCAGAATATTTATAATGATCTATAATACTTTTGCCTCTATAATAATCCTGTGGTTGTACTTACTGTAGTCTTATTACTATAATGTTAATCTACAGGGATACAGTGAGCTATAGTAAATGTATAGGATTATATGTGGGGTAATTGCTATAGTTTGCTACATGAGTCAGACTATAGGATTAATACGAAAGTATATAACTATAATTTCTATAACAGAAATTCCTATAGAGATATTTTTCAAAAGATGACTGGGGTATATTACACGGCTAAATCATATTTACAATTACTGTAGTCCTGTTATTAAAATGCTAATCTACAGTAGGAAGTTACTGGATTACAGTAAACTGTAGTAAATCAATAGGAGTGTAAACGTATAGGTTCAAGTTATAGAAAATCTATACGATCTACAGGATTATAGTCAGTTACAGTAGGTCTATAGGATTATAGCATATTATAGTAAATCTATAGGATTACAGTAAATCATAGTAAATCTATAGGATTATATTAAATTACAGTAGGTTTATAGGATTATAGTAAATTACAGTAGGATTATAAAATTATAGTAAATTACAGTAGGTCTATAGGATTATATCATAATATATGAAATCTATAGGATTATAGCAAATTATAGCAAATCTATTATAGTAAATTACAGTAGGTCTATAGGATTATAGCATTTTATAGTAAATCTATAGGATTATAGTAAGTTACAGTTGGTCTATAGGATTGTAGTATATTATAGTAAATCTATAGGATTGTAGTAAATTACAGTTAATATATGGGATTACAGTAAATTATAGCAAATTCATAGGATTATTGTATATTGGGTAATTGCTACAGTAGTGCTAGATTACAGGAACATTATGAAGGTAACTTAATTTCTACAACAGAAATTCCTAAAGAGATATTTTTCATAAGATGGTCTATTCCACAGCTGAAGGCTGAAGTACCTCCACTGTCTTCACTCTCTCTGAAAAGTAACCAAAGAGTAAATATAACTCCGGAGAGCACCAGAGCACACCTGAGTTCAGGAGAGAAGAGCTTCAGCAGGTAAACACTGCAGCCTCCATGCTCCTGTAGCGGTACAGGACTAACAGCTAATGCCGGTCTTGTCAAAACTTTTGCGTAAACAAATGATTACTTCTCACCGTTTTGCTTTTCGACCTGCGAGAGTAAAAGCCAAGTAGCTCCAAAGTTTAGAGCCGGCAACTTGTTCCACTGAGGAAGACAACCGCATCACGGCGGACGGCTCCTCTGAGGAGCTATAGAGAGTGGAGCTGAAGTGAAAAGATCTACTACCTGTTTGGAGTTCTCCTCGAAGTGACTTGTGGAGGGGGCTGTCTGTCAAACCGAGGCCAAAACAATCACAGCTGTCTGTCGGACTTCCAAGGAGTTCCCCAAACTACTCGAACAGGCAGTCCTTCCCCCTCCGAACAGCACGCTGTCGCTCCGGCTAAGTGCGTGTACAGCAGCAGCAGCAGCAGCAGCTCCGCGGCAGAGTCAGTTCCCAAATCCTCCCGAGTTCAGCGGGACAGCGGGGCTTCACTGGAAGCGGAAATGAAAATGGCTGCGAAAGGAGGCTTAGTGACTCCTACAGGCAGCTGCGGGTCTGTCTCTCCACAAAGTTGCAGGAGGGCCAGGAGCACCTTCTGACTAAACCCTTTACACCAGTTTCACCCTAAGACCCCTTTCTGACGCACATAGAGCAATTTACATGATAAGACCCCTATCAGAATATGGGCGTGTCGTTGCTGTAGTGAGGTTTCAGTAAAGCAGTATCTGAGGTTATTCCACTAACAGCTAAGTTTCCCACTCAACAAATTTGAGACCCCTGGTTTAATGCCCTGTTGGTTTATTGTTAGGAACAGATGTGGGTAGTAGTTACGTTTACTGAGTGTTTTATGGATTTGTGTTGTGATGGTTCTACTTGAGTATATTTGAGAGATAAATAATTCACAAGGTTTATAAATTCTCCTGTTATCATTCTGGACATCCAAGGTGTTGTTACAACAGCAGTAATATGCTGCCTGATGACGGAGACATTGATATTATGGTAGCTGTGTGACAAACTTACAGTCTAAAACATATTTTAAAGGATGTATTTTAATCCTTTCACATTGTCCATTCACAGTGAAGGGATACAAGAAGGATGTTCTAAGGCATCTTTATTTTTCATCTTGTCCATTATTTTACCATCATCAGCAAGACATATATAAACCCAGAGAACACGTGTTCTAGTTATTTCTGCATTATAGGCACAGGGATATATGCCTCTTATCACCATCACTGTAAGGAAACTGAGTCTATACATTTTTCTACAAATTATATTCGTCATCATAAAAATTGTTGCGCACAGGAGGAGTCAACCAACAGGAATGAAACTTGGTGGGTAGGTTTGACCTTGTGAGATATGAAAATCTGTGTATGGAGGCACCGTGGTCAGCACCGAAATGAAAGGTTTGTTGTCATGTGTCACATGTCCAGAAGGCCTGGTGTCACTCTGCCTACCCCTCACCCCTACTGCAAAATCTGCAGGAACTGTATTTAAACTGCATGGGATGGATTATCACAGGACACCATTAGGAACCTCTACAACTCCATACGGAGACGTCTGGCATGTTGCATTAGCAAACAGGGTGGGGTGACACCACACTGAGAGACACTACTTCTGTATGTGTAGCTCAATAAATATTACCCATATCAGTCTAAATGTATCATAATTTATTGTTCCTGGTAACCTTTATCTTCCTTCCCAATAGCACTGCAATCTGACACTTCCTTCTGGGTGCAATTTTTTGTTTGATGATGAGTTTAGTTATTTCACATCAAGCTTTTGAAAAGTCTGTAGAGTTCTTTTCTGAGTATTGTAGTTTTCAAGCTGGTACTTTTGTACTTCTACTGAAGTTGTTTTTCTGTAGGCTGTTTTTGATCCATATAACTTTTTTTCAGTTCAGTCCACTTTCAAGGCAAATTCAAAAAATCTTGAAGATGAAGAATCAAAATTGTTATTTCAAGTTATCATTTGGTAGCCTGAAGAAGAAACTGGTTTTCATTCGTTGTCCATTTGTGGAAGGATGTTTTTACACCTACTCAAGTTTTTTTTAGGTATCATGCCTTTTCTTTAAGTATGAGTTCTGATGAGGAGTTGAGGAAGAAATATGGCAATCAATAAATGTCTCGTGTTCACTTTCAAAGCCTAGAGAGACTTCTGTAGAGTTTCTGTTCGGTCCCATTTTCATCACATCTCACATTTATACCCCATCAGCCGTCTAAAATCTCTTTAGCATAAGCTTTGTTACTGTTCCTTCATAGCAAGAACAATGTATCCAGAGATGCCCTATTCTTCATGTGCTTGCTAAAGATGGTCTGTCCATTTTTTCTAATGAGATTTGGATCACCAGATTTGCTGTATAATATCCAAAACATATAGCTGTTGCATGTGTCACTAACCATGAGATATGACAGTCCCTTTGTGCTAAAACTATCAGTAGTGGCCAGAGAATTAACCATAGGAAAATATCTGCTACAGATACCAAATTGATTCAGTATGACAGTCATCGTGTTAAAATGCAGAAATACATACTGGATAGCACACTTCAAAGGAGCTTGTAGGATTCAGAAACATTTCCCACATGTTGCTATGCAAAGGTCCTGACAGAGGATGTATTAAAGCACCACTAAAGATTCCTTATCATCCATAATCTAATATCAGGGGTAATATGGAGTTTCTAACTAATTATACACATGTCAAAGGGGATATACTGACAAACATTTTTACATCAATGTTTCTTTGTATGTCCACATACTCAGGTTTATAATCCAGTCACAAAAACTGTGAAAACTGTGAGTCACAAAAAGCTGTAAGAATATATTATTTAATAATGACCACTGGACTTCTTTGGCAGACACAGTATGACAAAATAATAGTTATTCAGTTGATTTATTAAGACTCCACTGCCTGATGTTGCAGCCTGCTTAATTACAAGCAGAATTGTTTAGCTTCTTACTTCTCTTGCCTTATAAACGTCAGTTATTTTTACTTTCCCATCCTCAGCTGCTTGATGAGTCCATAGCTATTGAGCTTAAGCACAACACCCTAAGAGGTTCCCAGTTTTTCTAACACCATGGAATTTTCTACAACCTAACCTTTTAAAACTAAGCGCCAAGATTCCCCGAAAGTGTCATCTAATCTATTTAGGATTTGTCCATGCAAATTGTTGTGTTAAGCTCCTTTCACTAAACATGGAACCAGGGCTGTCTTAGTGTTTTATCTTCCAGCTCCACCACTGACCTGTCCCTGCTCCAGCTGGTCTCCTCCATAGTTACACCTTCCCATTCACCTCTGTAGTGTTCTGTTCGGGATGGCTAGCCTTAGTAGGCTTACACATCATGGATTACAGACGTAAGCAAAATGAGATGTTTCAATATAAAGAAAAAGTTACATTAAAATGTATATTTCGTTATAAAAATTTTGCCATTGAGATGATGCCCACCATTTTTCAAATGCTTTGCATTGAATGTGAAGCACGATTGAAGGACTAAAAGGATATATCCCATATAGGTCTGTTCAGTTCTCAGAAAACAAAGGTATCTTACTCTACCTCATTCAAACAGGACAGCCTCAAGTAACATAATGGCCAGGAAAAGCAGCCTGCAACCCAGGCTCTGTGTCTACAGTCAGATCTTGTGTGGTTGCATCTGTTTCTGTTTCTCCATGCGCTTAATCGTTTTCGTTTGTATTTTTTCCATGTTCATGTCTTGTTCTCCTGATTTTTTGTGCCATTCCTTTATAGTCCTTTGCTTTCTCCCGGTTAACAAATTTGGACTCTCAGTTACATCTTGGTTACATAACCAGTAAAAGGTAAAAACATTGTGTTTGGCTTCCACATGTGCTGGACTGGTTTCTTTGAGATCTTATCCATGCACCTGTGTTTCATTCCTGAACCTGTGAGGAGGGTGCAGCCTAATTCGGACAGGGCCACAGATGGCCCTGAACAAAGGAAGCTGCAGTGATCAGCTCATCTGCTCTCATTTTACTGGCAGTTAGTCACCACTTTGTAATGACTTACATGAAGAATTCATTATCAGTGTCTGGCTATGAGCCTCGTGGGTGTTCCTTCTGCTACCAGAAATAAAAACATTACTTTCATTATCATCAGTGTCCCCTGACTCCGGTCCACCGGGAAGACCAGGAGAGTTTACTCGTTTTGTTGCTTTTGTCAAATTAGTCTGTAAGAGTTCATCCGTAATCATCTTCTGTTAGTTTTCTTTCCAAATGATGGCATGAAAGAGTGCAAGCTGAGACACTCAGCAACAGTGATCAATGTGAACACAGAAAGGACTCAGCAGTGAGGTATCGCTGGAGACGGAGGAGTTTATAAAGCAGGGTCATTAGGGCTATGTAAGTTAAACGCCTGGTAAAGAGATTTGATTTGAGGGCTGTACCCACTGCTTAAACAAGACATTTTCACACTGCACTTAAAAGCTACTCAAGCAGCACTTTACAGCCCCTGAGAGAAAACGGCATTCATTTAGAAGATTTCAGCAAAGTGGCATTATATATACTCTGCAGGCGTATCACATAAATCCAGGAGAAACCCAGTAGAGAGAAATCAGAGCAGAGCAGCACCACAGCTTTATGAAGGATGGTAAGAATGGGAGAGAAAATAGGAAGAGGTCGTCTGTCAAAAAGCTGGAAGAGGTAATGCAGTGCTGACAACAGAGGTGGGTGGAAGAGTCTATATGCATGTAAAAGTATTGTGGGATTGGTGTAGAATAAGAAGATACAGGAAACAAATACACTTTCATTAGAACAGGCAGCAAGGTAGAACTGACCCCCCAGCACTGCTGGAACGGCCAGGGCAGCAGACAGGGCACTTCTAGCCACACATCTTTATTACCCGGTAGACAAGGTAACTAAACTAAAACTAATTAACACTGTAACTCTAACTAAAACACTTAAAAGCATACAACAAACAGACATGTCCTAACAAGAACAACAGCAACATAAACAGCAAGTGTCTCTCCTGAGAGCCTCTTAGCAAGGCCATACGTGCCTTGCTCCTATGGCCTGCATAAAAGCAAAATTAGTTCTCCAAAACAACTGCAAAACCAGTTAAAAAATCTGCCAATTTAGGTCATTAATATTCAAACAAGTCATTCAAATATTTAAAAAAATATTATTCAGTGTGGCTTGATGTGGTTTGATGCAATCTACCAAACTAGAATTGTTCACTGTGGTGGTGATAGAAACCAGATGTCTGAAACATTTAATGTGTTACTGCACTAAATGGCTACAGATAAACTGCCTGAGATGTCTGAGATACTGCTTGATAATATTTGTTTAGAATAAGAATTTGGCTGAAACCTATTTGTGTGAATACATTAATGTATTTGAGAGATTTTTTGGGAGTCCCCAAAAATGTCCTTTTATTGTTTTTTTTTTTGTTTGTTTTGTTTTTATTTTACTATTACCCACATAATATACAAAAACTGATAGTAAAAAAGTGGCTACATATTCACTGTACACATTGTGATCCATGGTACCTCTGCAATTAAACTTTTCACATTAAACCATGAAGTTTTCTTTGCTACATCTTAACGACTGAATTGTAGTAGGAATTCCCCTTTATGTCACTAACGGAGCTGCAGAGCAAATTCTTAGCACATTAGCATAGAAACTGAAGGCAGCATTATTAGCACAACCGTTTGCATTACAATTTTCATGCGTCTTATTTGCTTATTAGTTATTGTCAGGGGTCTTAGAGTTATATCTGCTGAGAAAACCAGAATACTTTACTTTTGTTTACAGATACTCTTTGGCTATTTTTTAAATGTATCCTATAGGAATTATGCATTTGACAGCATGTGGGTGGGCAGAATTCTGGCTGCAGAGCTTCATGGCTGATTAGACGAGGTTCCATTGCTGTAAATAACACCTCCTGCACAATTATTCCACATCATTTCAGCTATAAACACTGTATTTGCGATGTTCGACTTTGTGGGGCACACAAGAAAATTTGTTCTACAAATAAAGTAAACGGGACGTTCGGGACGTGTGGCCCGATATACTATTACCTTATTGATAGTGAAAGGTCTTAACATTCCTGTGGCAGCTGTTAAAACCCAGGCTGTATGCTGTAGTGCACTGCAGCAGCATTAGCATGCAGACAGAGTGCAGTCTCCCTGACAGTGGTAATGAGTCATAATGCAGAATGGGTCTCAGGTCAAACACATGGGCCTAAGTACTTAATTGTTATGAGTAGCGGGGGTTACACCAGGAGCAGAGACAGGAAACAGAGCCCAATTACCTGTCCCATCTCAGATCTATTACTGTAAACACACCTGGGCCGCCCTCTGGACTTCACTCACGGCATTGATCATGACCACCTTCCTGCCGCATGAATTAAAAGGCCACCAATATCATGCACGATTTGAAGCCCTGTTCTGGACTGAGCTCATCTCAAAGGAACAGCTTAGCTGCCTTAGGGAGAGAGATAATGTGCATTAAGTATGATCGTTACTTTAACTATGTGCAGACTAATAAAGCAAGCTATTACTGGGCCTACTGTAACGCATGTCCATGTATGTGTTTGCACATGTTTGCAAGACAATAGTTACCTGATTTTGTAAGAAACCCTACAATCAAAAGCACAAGCTGTATTGTTTAGCCATGCTATTTGGATGGAAGATAAAGGTTACCAGGTTACAATAAATGATTATAAATTTAGACTGATATGGGCAATATTTATTGAGCTACACATACAGAAGTAGTGTCTCTCAGTATGACGGTGGGGTACCATATTTGCTAACACAACATGCCACAACATGCCAAACGACATGCTTCGACAGCTTGGCATGGAGTTGTAGGTAATGGTGTCCTGCAATAATCCATCCCATAGAAGTGGAGGTGGAGTGACAGCAGGCCTTCTGGACATGTGACACATGACAACAAACTGTCGATAATCCATCCCATAGTACTTGAATATTCTCACACAGTGACAACAAACCGTTGGCGCTGACCACGGTGCCTCCACATACAGATTTGTTGGTTGTCTCCATCAAGACAAAAGTGGGACTAATCACAGAAGATGACCTGCTGCTATTCTGAGTCACTCCATGACAGTCTGGCCCTACACCATTGCAGTCTTTGGCAAGGTTGACGTGGTGTTAAGGGCAGTTGTCATAACAGTCTGCGTGCAATGTAGTCCTGCAGTCATCTGCCAATGGTGCTGTCACTAACAGGATGAGTAATCGAGGCTGAATGTCTGCAGCCATTGCTGTTGGGTCAGTCAGTCACAGCGATAAGGCCCGTCCTTGCTTACTTCACATGCATGTCTCATAGTGTCAAACCTACCCACCAAGTAACTATATATATAGTTGTCAGTAATCATGCCGGTTCAGTGCAGACCCTTTTAATCTTTTGCTTTTTTTAAATATGTTTGGCCTGTTTTGTCTTTTGATTGAAAAGCCTACATTGAAACAGTATATTAAACAAATATGTGTGTACATGTGCACACTGGTAGCAAATGCCACAGAGCACAGAAGGCTGTATGTGTGTGTAGGAGTGTGAAAGCGAAAGCGGCTTGGCTCAGGGTCAGACAAATTTAGGCTGTGCATTTACAAGTACAAAAATATCCCAGTTCTTCAAACTGTATCCTTGGCCTTCTGTGACTGTAGGCCTGTTCTACGATGAGTGTTCGCCATCTGCATGTGCTAAACATTGTGCATCGTGTGGTTCTATCAAATCATGCTCATGATGACACATAAGAGGCTGACTCATCCAGGATACCAAACACACTTAAAGCTTGCCTGTTCCTTTCGATGGCATTAGCGGTCATGATGAGCCTCCTCCCACGTTAACAGCTCTCAGGGCTCAAGTACATTATCATCCAGTTTTGTGTAATTGGTTTAATCAGCTCTAATCAGGCAGAGCACATTCATTTATAGCCAGCAGAGCTCCAATTACACTTTGTTTATTGCTATAGCTGCCAGGACCTCCCTTTGACACAAAAGTGACTCAGGTGCGAGTTGTCTGCTGACTCCTTGCCCACACACAGCCATGGCCGGAGACCTTACATACACTTCACATTACATAGCTCACCAAGCTCAGCAAAACTTAACAGGCACAGTGAGCCCTTTAGAATGATTAGCCTATCAAAGGACATTGATAAATTACAGTAAATTAACATTGGTGGTATTTAATAAGAGCATTAGAAATATGATTCATGCCTCTCCCGTACCTCTTTTGGAACATAGTACTGGTGAAATAACTGAATGTAGTGAGAGTGTATATAGTATGGATTTATTAGGTTAGTTCTGACATGGTCGTTACAGAGCATGGAACTGTATGTTATTTCTTCCTTCTGTCCAGGTAAAAAACAGCTAGCGCAGCCGCTGTGAAACTATTATATTCACTTCTTCTGCATCACTTGTGTTATGTTCCTGATTCCTGAGAGGTGTACTACAGCGAATGCAAAAGAATGCAAGTTTAATATGCATTATCACACACAATGGCATACATTAGGCATGCCACAGCTTTGACAAACCTATGCTACATTACTTTTATTTCCATCCAGAGTTGCATAAATTATGTATGTATAAGATTTCTTATGCTCCCTGAACCAAACTTTCAGCCCAATGAATTTTGACATAGACATCTTGGGAAATGGCCATGCCATCAGGGAAGGAATAACGTGGTCATTCAGTACATTCAGCGGACATTTTATTGCCACATAACATTGCTAGAGCCTAGACCTGACCAACCGAAGCAACCGCTAATTATCCAGCAGGTTGTAGAGTGGGCATTTTGCATGATGGCCGCATCTCTCCATGCCCTTACCTTCTTACCCTGACACGCCAGACTATGTGACCTTTTTCCATTGCTCCAAAGTCCAGTCTTTATCCTCCCTAACAAAATGAACCCTTTTTTCCTGATCAGTCCCACTAACAAGTGGATTTCTTGTGGCCACACAGTGGTTTAATCCCAATCCTGTGAATTCTTGTTTATAATATGTGTGTAGAAATAATCTTACTTTCACTATTAAGCATCACCATGAGTTCTACTGTCCATTGTTTACCATTCTGCTTCACCAATGTTTAAGTTTTTTTTTTTTCTGACCACATTTCCTTTTCAAAGTTGATGGTTTACACTATCCTTCCATGTTTTCATAATGTGTTGGACAGTTCTTAAAGAGGCACGCAACATTTTTTCCACATTTCTACATGATTAAATGGTTAACAGGTCTACAAAATCATTCAGTGTGCTTTGATGTAACGCTTCGTTCTTTGCTCTTTGTTTGCCAGGTCAGAATTGTTCATGGGGTGGTGAAAGAAACTAGGGTTTAATGCCTCTAAAAGCTCCTTCACAGAACTGTGGTATTTGAAATGGTTATAAATACACTGCCTGATGTCTGAGACATTGTTTTACCACAGTTTTCTGTTTAGGTTTTTAGTGTAAAACATATTTAATCAGTTCATTTAATCCATCATTGATATTGCATATAAAACAGGGAAGGCACGTGTAGGACCACTTATGGTTTTAGATAATATTACATATTAGTAAATAAAATAGCTGTATTTGTGTTGTAGACATGCCGACCCCTGGGTCCTATCACCACAACTGAATGTCTGAATTATCAAGTTTCCATACAAATGGACCATTTCACATTGTTTTTATATCTCAACCACAGAAATGATATGGAAAATCAGAAAAGTCTGTAGAATTTCCCTTTAACCCAGCTCTCACTAATTCAGCTAAAACACAGTAACATCTGTTCCATGACCATGTCACCAGCTGAAACATATTAATTGCTTCAGTAATTATCCAATCAAATGCTCTTAAATGGGACCCATAATGCTCATTTACAGTGTTCATAATTTTATTTCTGGGTCTACTAGAATAGATTTACATGCTTCAGTTTTTTCTCAAAACACAATATTTTACTCTATACTCTACTCGACATACTCTACATCTCTGTTGGCCCTCTGTCTGAAACGCTCTGTGTCGTCCGAGCTTCTGTGTGTTTAAGTTCTCCAAGATGGTAGACCCAATCAACCTTTGCAAGCTAGAATGGAGCATGACGTGAGTGTTAGGGTTAAAGTTTAGGTTTTGCAGTGAAGCTCAGGTTAAGACTGGATTTAATAGAATCTACTACATTCAATGTGTAGGTACAATAGTAAGCTGTTAATCACAACACACTGGTTAGACCATAAGAGACTCATAAAATGACAAGCCTAGCCCTTGCAATGCTTATAATGGCCTAGAAATTGGGCTATTATCTGCAATGTACCAGGAATGCCATTTCCTAATCCCTATAGTATGTCTATCTACTGTCCACAATGCATATTAACTTCTAATAAATCTGCAATTTCTACAAATAATTGTCCTGGGTTTTTTTCTAAGCTGGAAGCCGGAATTTGCCATCTGGTCTCATTTTAGAGCTTTGGGTCATTATGTCCTTCCCCCTGCGCCAATAAGGCAAACCTAATCCTCTGGCCACGTATCTGTCTGTATGTTTGCACTGGAACAGTGGTGTGGTTCCACACTAATCTGAACTGAAACCCAGCACTTAAGAAGTGCTAAAAGCTGCAGCAGCAACTGTTGTTTAAAGTACCTCAGTTTTACTGCTCAGAAGCCCACAGGGATATACTTTCGGCCGGTCAGTTTGCTTCTCAAATCAGTTCGGGCATATTAAATTACACGGTTAGCTCGCTCCATTTCCCTGTTTTTAACATTTAGGTGTTTGCGAACAACGGCAGCCTGTTCCTGTTGCTGAAGCTTGTGCTCCCGAGTCACTGTGAAAAGCATTAGGTTAATACACATGACCATTTGATTGATTGAATATGTGGTGCCATTTAACCAGAAGTGTGTTGCTGACAGGGGTCCGTGTAAAGGCTGTTCTCCTTTGCAAAGCCTGTATGTGACTGAATGATAAATGGGAGAAAACGAGCGACAGACATGACAGCGATGGCACATGTGCAACTTACATAATGATCCACTTCACACTGGCACACAAACAACTCATTTAGGGAAAGCTGAGTTTTTTTTTAACGGCATGCCTTTAGGCGTCACTCAACAAAGCTGTCATGGATAAGAGGCTGGAGCCCAAGCCCCCACGTGCTTCATTACAGCTCAACATGCAGAACAGATTAAAGACAGAATGAGGTGAGCGGAATCGTGTGAGCTGGAACAATGAGGGCTCGACGGGAGAGGAGGCCGTTGGGAGATCGGCTCCAACACCTGCATCCTAGAACAGAGATGCTGCGGTATGAAGACAAAGATGGAGAAATTCTTACCCCAACTTATTACTCTCACCACGAGGGAGGACAAAGCAGAAGTAGAATAAAGCCGGATACTGCCAAACTAGTGCATCAAAAATACAGCATTGTGAAGCATTGTGGGAATATCAGCAGAACTTTGAAAAACTGTAACCAGGGCTGGACCTAGCCAGACTGGGAGTTCTATTGTATGATGCAGACCAATTTACCTTAAACTCAAAATTTCTCCTGCAATACACATTAAATTGCTTTCAGGCATCAGAACAGTTTCTATATCTTCTATTCTTACTCTTATGTGTTATTAATATCCTGTACTAAGATAAACAAGGTGGCTAGATAGTGATGAAATGAAAACTGATGACCATACAAAAATACTTTAGATTAAAACAAACATAACAATGAAGATATTTATTATGTAGGTCAGATAAATATAGTAAGAGATTTGATTCCTGATTTCTCTCGGCACTCCAGCCTTTCACAATGGATTTCTAATGGTAGCATTTCTGAAACAAATAAACACCCACCGCCTTGATAAACAATTTTACATATCATTTTCTAACATGTCTGTTATTGTTTGTTAACAATAAGTAGTGATTCCCAACTTAAACTGTATACTATGTGATACTAAATAGCCTAATTATGTCTATATAAATAGTCTAATTATGATTATCATCTATGAAGAAGTCACATCACCATAACATGCTCAGTCACTCAGACATTCCAGAGACAGATTTATTTCTATTTATAACTAAAACATGTTAATTGAGCATGAGCAGATTCTACAGCTATGCAAGAAAACAGTTCTATACAATTAAAGACAAGATAAGGTGGTCCATGTCTAGAGCGGCAGTCCCCAGGTCAGTCCGTATCTGCAGGGCCTACGCTGCCCACTCTACGTACACCACTGCCATAAACAATACTAACATTAGCTAACATTAACGGCATCTTAACATCTTAAATTAATGTCAGTTAACTTTTTCCTAGCCACCTGCTCAGATTATCTCCTCATTCTCTTTATCTAGCATACATTGTTTTTCCTGCAAGTTTTTTTTCCACTGCTCTCGAACTTAATTCTGAACATAATTCCCAAAAATTGTGAAAACAGTGAATTATAAAAAATAAATAATAAACTCTGTAGAGCACAGTCATCTCACCTCTCAAGGCTGATGTTCTTCCTGTTTTCTACACACTCCGTATTGGAATTTCTGTTCCACCTGAACAAGCATCTGAATTTAAGTGCTACAACATTTAAGGTGGACCTGGAAATGATAATAAGAAGCAAACTTCAATTTCATCTAATCCATATCCACTCTACAATCATCAAAACCACTATTAGAGTTGGGGGCTTACTTTACTATATACCACAAAATGTAACATTTATGGTTTGTCTAAGTGTTCTTATGCTCGCCAGGAATTCTCTCGACTCTCCCAATAACCCACTCCAGCATTGACTGATATCATGGTGTTGGTACGGTACTTAAGGCACCAGTGGACCTAAACAAAACATAGCTGGTTTAAATCTGCTGTAGGGCTTCAGCAATACCATCTCCTACAATCATTGTTTGCCTGCTGTAGGTTTTCAAATGAAAACTGTAAACAATATGGCACGAGAAGAAAACTGCAAAAAGATATGCATAATTCAATCATTGAGATGTAAACAAAATCCTTCAGAGCAGCTTTATGTGAAATGGTTCACTGTAGAGCTTTTCACTAAAAAGTCTGGTTTACAGTGACAGTTATCAAAATGAGCAAATGCATAGTCTACAATGCAAATATAGATTTTATTTACTATCCATAATGTCCACCTACATGTGTCTTTAATATGTTTTATTGCTGATACTAAAATATTGGTTTTCAATGGGTAGAACTATTATTAGCAGATCATTTTAATTTTTTCAAAAAATTATGCTTGAGATTATTTGTTTTTCACTGGCAGATAAAAGCATAGTTGCACTAAAAAACATCATTAGATAAACTACTTAAAACAAATAAACTTTTATAGATATAGGTAGAATTCCCCTCTAAAACCCCAAATGTCTACATTTTTATATACTTTTTTTATCATTTGAACACAGCAGTTATCTTTTACTTCGGGTGAACATTTCATGATGAATGAACCAACAGAAATGCTCAAAAATGATGTTCATTTTCAATGTTGAATATTTACGACTCAGTATCCTGTTGTGTGGGGTAGATGCCAGTTTTCCTGTGTGAAAAGCGATGTTGACCTTATGCTTGAAATGCCATCAATTTTGAATTTGAATGATCAAATTATGAAAATGATCAAAACACTGAAGGAGAACAGTTTCCATTTGGTACAATCAAGCTCTGTCCAACAGGTCAAAACAAAGTGAACGTTGTATCCTGATTGGTGGGCTCACTTCACGCTTCTTTTGTTTTAATACGCTCTATTTTTATGCACACATATGACAAAAGGAGAGACAGACTGGGTCATAATGTAGTGGAATAAAAAATGAGATATTTGACTTTGAAATGTAGCAGAGTTAAAGTAATAAGATACTCAAAACCTGCATTTACTTCATTACTGTCAACAACTGGCCAGGCATAAGTCAATTAAGAAACTCTCTAGCAGCAACCTAATAAGTGCACAAGGTAAAAGGGCCATCTTGACTGGAAATATAAATGTTGAGGGGACTTTACATTTCATACAAATAAACATGCAAAATCAATTACCTAAAATGCCAGTTGCTTTACTTGAGCCTCCAAATGCAGAATGTTGCTTCTTTTTATTAAACTAGAATAACAAGGGCATAACAAGGCCAGTGACCCTCTATTGGCTCAGGACATAGGATAACACAGTACACAATAAAGGCAAGGTTTGACCATCAACAAATCAATACAGCATTCCAAAAGCCAAGTGTTCACTGTGAAACAGCAGTGCGATGAGATCCTTGCTCAAGCTTTGTTCAGGTTGTGTGCACATTTGTAAGCAACACTGTTCTTGTTGCTAGAGACCAAATGGCATATACACATGCTAGGCATTTTCCCCAGCACAGACCTTCAGCCTACGCTTACTGTGGCAGTGGCTACGCTCTCTCTATACGCCAATTTCACACTGTCTTTTATTCCACCCCCATGGTTTTATCCACATACACACAAAGCTGTTAATGGGACAAATAAAACAACTTTATATCACTGATTAGAACCAGGCTTTTGAAGTTTTATACTGTTCATAAAAAAGAAAGATTCCAGCCCAAAAAAGGTTGGGAAGCGTCTCCAGTTAAGGCTATCAAAGTCAAACTGTAATAAACAGTAAAGGGCCCCACATTTTATCAATTATGCCTCGGGTACAGCACCGGGGCCCTGTAAACACATGTGGTGATTAAAAACAAATAAACACACTTGATAGTCCCTCCACGATCAGTCCCTCAAATAAACAGGCCTTGTTTAGCCCCTGCGCTTTGTCATTCTGTCAGAGGCGTGTAAGTGAGAGATGTGCTTGTTTGGATGCTGTGTATGACCTCAGTGTGGATTCATACTGTATACGAGGTTCAGGGACCAAAGGAACCCACAACAAAGATGAAGTGTTGTGGCATTAGTGTTGCATGCCACACTGTTGCTAGATGGCCTGGCCATTAGAGGGTTAGGGCCAGTCGCAAAGCCACTGCAATCAGGTTGGCCTTCCAGAGGGCCAACTCAGAGGGTTTTTTTCATGTTTTCAGGCTGATTACAATGCTTCATGCACACTCACAGCATGTAAAACCATGAAGCTGACTACTATAAAATTTTGTTTTCCACCTTAAATGTTGAAACAGTTACATTGCTCCTTATTGGCACCATTTAAGGTGGAACGGAAAACTGGAGTGAGAAGAAGGCGACTCAGCTTCATTAGTCTGTGTGTTGTGTGCATTCACGTGGTATGTATTAACAATACACTCAATGCTTGGTAAGACTTTCCTGTAGTTTAGGTTTATAAGGCCATACGACAATCACATAAGCCTGCCTTGACAACTTTCATAAACCTACCATATATTTATAATAGCTTATTGTAATGAGCAGCAGTTGACAAAAGCTACAGAGTTCACAGAACACATGTGTCAAGTAACATAGGGTTTTGTTGACATCAGGTGACATAAACCTTACCGTGGTGAAATGAGACAGCATGCTATGGTGGCTGACCTGGTGACGTTATGTCTACTTTTACTGTTTGTCTTCAGCCTCTACTGGTGCCTGTTACCCACGCAATCCTAAAAATACTATACTGGACATTTTAGTATCAATATCAAATGACCTGAAACTATCCTACATTAAAGTAGTTTTTTTCAATGAGAAAAGCAATTTCTCATAGTACCACCACCATGAGCAAAAGGAAAGACGTGACTGCGAGAAGCTGGCGTTTTATTCGATTGTACAGACCACTCATTCTTCTTAAAAGTGCAGTATAAATGATGTTATCCAATACACTTTGATAATATGTCCTCACAGTCTGCCCTTGAACAGACCAGAAAAACTCGCTGGCAGTCAGCATGCACATACATTCTGTGCCTACATAAATGGAAGTAGCTCTTCATAACAGGAGGTGGCAGTACCCTGAAGACCCAGCATTACAGCAAAACAAATCTCCTAGTCCACCCGTGCAATATTATGAATTTGTGTGGATATCAATGTGCTTTGTGATAAGGGCCTTACTGTCTCATTTCTCAAATACGTGCATCTGTCCACAAACTAAGCCCATGCCATTTCCCCCATGTGCCCTATAAAAAAAGGCATACACATAGGCAAAAATGCTTATCTAAAACAAAAGATGTTAATATAAACTTAACACAGTATACTTCTACCTAATATCAGAGCCGACCTGTGGCATAGGCTGTATAAGCAAATGCTAGGGGAGCCATTCATCTAGCCCGGGTGCCCCAGTTGAGGGAAAAAATTTTTTCTATTTTTACTATTTACTACTATTTATACAATTATTTCTCAATAGTACAATTACTATTTAGTATTAATGGCACATTAGCTTCATCAGCGACTGTCTTTGCTCTCCACAGACACGCTCAATTTAAAGCCAAGCACAAATTACACAAACATAACTTTGTCCATATTTTGGTGTGTATATGGTAAATTAGTCTCCTCAGAACAATAAGCAGCATATACGCATCACTACAGTAGTGGCTAAGAATATATCACACATTTTAACCACAATCTAACATGCTGTTTCAGAAACAGTGGGGAAGAATGAAAATGTCCACAACCATCTGTTCCAGACGTCTGTCAAGACAAGATATCTAATGAGCACTTGCACACTTTTGCTTAAGCAAGACCACAAACCACAAGTGTGAACCACAAATGGCACAAGCCAAAACAGACTAGCCTAGCTAGTCTTGCTTGCTTTACTCACTTCTGTTTCTCTTCTCTCATGCACTGATGATCACTAGGCTTAGCAGCCAGTCAGAGAGCTCTTTCTAACTGCCAGTCCCTTACAACGATTCAACACGCTCAATCAGCCAAATGGGCACTGAGGAGGACCAGCTAGTGCCAACAGCAGGGGATACACAGTGAAAACTACGGCTGATGGTTGTCAGCAGAGGCTCAATGACAATCTGACAGCAGCTACAAGCCAACAGTCAGCTTGATGTGTCAAGGCACTAAGATGAGTGCACAGCACTGTACATCTGCTAAGCCAAAATGCTGTTCATTCTTCAAGACACACACACGTTCATTCAGGTCCATGAGGCTGGAGAGCAAGTTGGTTTTGCCAGCTGTGGCTCTCCTAAAGAGTGGAGGGACTTGTGAGTCTCTGCAGGAATCCGGTGCCCAGTAAAAGCCAATCCACAAACCTGACGGACACACACTCTGTTAAACATGATCTGCGCCACAGACCAATGAAAGCTTGGGATCCCTGTAAAATGAGGTGGGTGGGTTAGTAAAAGGCCTGTTAACAATGTGAACACTTGAATGTTATAGTCACCATGGGAACAGCAAGCAAGCAATGCCTAAATTCATATTGTAATTGGGGGTAGAGAGGAAAAGGTGATGTATGTGATCCTAGCAGGGTAAGAGAGGCAGTGGGAGTGAGAGGAGATTTTTTTTAGCCTTCTCTCTAGGGGGTCAGGCATCTGAGAGTGGCCGGTTCAGTGCTGGTCTCGCTGTAAGAGTGTCAGCGGTGAGTGATGGAACCCGTCTCTCCATTAATGTTCCCAAGCTGCTCATTGCTTTTCAAACGAAACTCCTACCCAGCTGTCGCTGAACAAATGACAAAAGACGCTATACCTACTGAGCACATATATCTGGACTATATAACTTAGACCACTTAGGCCTACACATCTAAAGAAAGATATAGCAAGTTTAACCTCCTGAACCCTGGATTTACTATCTGGTTATCAATCTTCAAGCCGAGTATTGTAGTGACCTGCCACTGGCTGGTGCTGGCCTCTAGCTGCTTACAGGGAGACCCTCCAGCAGTTGAGCTGGCGCCCCAGCGTGGATGAATGGCATTCAGGCTAGCATCAATTGTGTGGTGGGCTGCCAGGAAAGTGGATGGTGGATGGGTGCAACACTGTTGTTGCTGCCATAATTCCCAGCTGCATGAGTGTCCCATGCCTAGGACTGAGCGTACCCAGGGCCCAAAAAATGGTTGGTTGCTGGGGCCAGGTGATGAGGGGCTGTTTAGCGACCCGCTACTGGCTGGTGCGGGTGTTTAGAAGATTGTGAGGAGGCTCAGCAGAGGTAGTGCTCCAGTGTGTATAAGTGGCATTCTGGCTAACATGGATGGTGTGGTGGGCTACAAACAAAATGGATTGTTAACAGATGGAACGGCTGTGACTTAATGGTAGGCTGTGTAGTGACCTGCTACTGGTTGGTGCTGGCCTCTAGAAGCTTGTCAGGCATGGCCATGCTGATGGGCATACTAGGAGGTGCATGGGAGGTACATACTCTCAGAAAAGGGGAAATTTTCTGCTTTTTATGTTGCCTGTTCTGTAATCTAAATTATTTTTGGTCCATGGTCAAGGATGACCTCTATGTTAAAATATAGGTAGATCATTCTTAGCACTTCAGTGCAGTTTATTAGTATGTGTTGCACTGGTACGGGTGGATCAGACACATCAGTGCTGCTGCAGTTTGTAAATAATATAATCAAGTCACTGCTGGGCTGAAAATAGTCCACCAACCACAAATGTGACTGCTGATGAAGCACTAGAGGATGACTAACATGCACTGTGCAACAACAGATGAGTTATCACCTCTGCCTCCATCTACAAGGTGGAGCAACAAGGTAGGAGTGTCTAATAGAGTGAACAGTGGATGGACACTGGTGTATCTGATGCACACACTCTAACACAGCACAGGGTCACTGCAGAGCTGAGAATGATCCATTACCCAAATTATGCCTCTGTGGGGGTCCTGTGGGGGCCCTGACCATTGGAGAACAGGATGAAAGAGGGCTAACAAAGTATGCAGAGAAACACATGAACAACAGTATGTAGTTGCAGAACTACAAAATGCACCAGTATGATAAGTAGCACTAATAAAATCTACAATGAGTATAGATACACGTTATGTGTACTTAATGAAGTGGCTGATCAGTGTATATTTTTCAATGAAATGAAAACAATGGAATGAAACTTAGGGAGTAAGTTTGAAATGCAAAAGTTCGGCCACGGATGTGATGTAAGCAAGGACGGGCCCCATCGCTGTACCTAAATGACGCTGTACATGACTGACCCAACAGCCATTGCAGACATTCAGTGAGCATTGATACCCCCCATGAGTCATCCTGTTAGTGCCAGCACCATTGGCAGACAGCTGCATGACGCAGGAGTACATGGACGTAAACCGTTATGACTGCCCATAACACCACTTCACTTCAATAAATATTGCCCATATCAGTCTAAATGTATCTTCCTTCCGAATAGCATTGCAATCTTACACTTCCTTCTGGGTGCAACTATTCTCTTAATAATGAGTGTATGTACTAAACTTACTCCATACTACTGCAGCTCTAATGCTTAAAATGCCTAAAATAAGGCAACAAATGGCAAGCTTAAGTCACTGCATTGTGCCTGTTCTACTGAGAATTTTTTTCCTGTTCAGTTTGTCTGTAGGGGAAAGACATTGAGCGCCTGACACAGAGCCATCTGGAAACAGCTAGTGTACTTTGGCAGCTGAGCTGGGATAATCACACACTGTAAACATACAGTAGTGTATATACAGGCAATGATGAGCCGCTTTAGGTGGTCAGAGGACACCAGTGAGCCTCTATTTCAGACGGGTATACAAATATCTGCGAACACCAGCTGGCATCTTTTGGCTCTCTCAGTCAGATCATCCTCCCCCATGCATGAAGCAGGGGAGGCATCTACAGTGTTGTGCTGGCATGTGGTACTGTATGCAGTACATTGACAACCAGACTTGAAGCTTGTGCCTCATCAACTTCGCTCTTAAAAATAAAAGTGCGAAAGAGGAGTTCTTTATAGAAATGCCTCAGACGAGCCACTTTGGGTTACATAGGGAGCCTTTCATGGCATGGTTCTTTAAGGAACCACTTTTGTAAATGAGTGTGAATAAGCTTCACATAGCATAATATAAAAGGTTGTACACCAATTAAACAGTTACATACTAACACACTTTCCAACATTCAATGGTCTAACAGACACAGACTTCCAGTAAATGCCCTTTGTGTCATTTTTATCATTCTGTCCAACTTCAGAAAAGTGGGCTTCCATTCACTCCTAGCCTCCTGCTGCTTAGACTATGAAGAAAGAGGGCAGAAGGAGGTCAGCAACTCTACCAGGATAAACTGCCAAAGGTTAGAATACTCCACAGCCGTACACTAAAATACATCTTTCAGAAAGACCACCTGAGACATTAAAGGCATTTTCCACTGAATGTTTAAAATAGAACTTGTGGTTCTATTGCTAGCTCATTGTCCACCAGCTTTGGAGCCAGCCATCATTAAAATGACTGCTCTTTCTTTTCTGTTATTTTAACTAGTTTCTAACTAGTGGTTCTTTAATGGTTCCTAATAAAACAAATGGGTCTATTTAAAACCATGAGTTCTGTATAGAACCATATCATGCATAAATGGTTCTATGTATGCTGTAATGATTCTGGAGATTCATGGAGAATGTGATGTCTTTTTAAAAATGGTTCTATATAGCAGCAAAAAGTGTTATTTTAATAGAAGCTTGGCATTGTTCTAAATAGAACCTATTATGCCAACATAACATAAATGCCAATATTGTAAGTCTTTGCTCCTTCTACTATACTGTTTCAGTGAGAGATAATGATGCCATTCATACTACAAGTTTACGTTCTACACTCCACTCATCATCAAAAGAATAGTTGCACAAATAGTTGCACCCAGAAGGAATCAACAGGAATCAAACTTGGTGGGTAGGTTTGACTTTGCGAGACATACAAAGTGGCTCTATTTAAAACCATGAATTCTATATAGACCCAAGTCATGCATAAATTGTTCTTTGCATGCTGTAATGGTTCTGGAGTATGGAGATGTTTTTTTGAAAATGGTTGTGTTCTTCTTATTTGAATAGAAGTTTGGCATTGTTCTAAATAGAACCTATTATGCCAACATAACTAGGATCTTAGCTTCCTAACCTATGTCACCTTAGCAAGCTCTCCAAAGAAGAATGATTCTACAGCCATCAACACACCTTCAACAATAACAGTGTTCTGTAACTTTGTATTCACCTGGAACAGGAACGAATTCACTAAATTGTTTTTGGCTTTAGTTGCCAGTGTAACACAATCAGCTGTGTACCATTAGGTCCTGTTGGTACTAATCTTTAGCAGATACCAAAAGCCATGTAACAAAAGGCTTTAGTTCCACTTCCAGACCAATAGCCAGTAGAAAAAGTTTTTGGTACAGTGGCAAAACACCCTAAAATCTAAACCTTCAAACCATTAAAAATGTTGAAAAAATATTTCCAAAACACAAATGAGCTGTGAACATGTAAGTAATTAGATTTAAATGAAATGTGAATGAGAATATTTTGTATCTGCAGTGTAGGAGAGATAGAGTGATGAATTTGCCCTTGTTTTTGTGGATACATGTTCAAAATTCATTGCTCTATATTCAACCTGATTTTAAATGATGTAGCTACTATGTTCCCAGACAAATGAAATCCATCATCAACTTGAATGAGCTTTCCTTATTACTGGACAATATTCTGAATGAAGAATGTAAAATGTAATTGCATTAGGAATTTAAAAATCTACTGCAGCTTGTCATACAATAGAGAGCAAAAGATAAGACACTCTATTCTGAACAAAAACCAAAGACACTCATTTATTTCCATGAACAATCAAGCGCACAATGTGGTCGGCCTGGCTCTCTCTCTGACCCTGTGAGGAACACATTACTGCTCCTCTTTTCCTGAAGAACTGAAAGTCTGAATAAAACCAGAGGGAACAGTGGTTCTGACAATGGTGCTGGTAGCAATCTTCACAGAGCTTTTTAAATATCAGTCCCATTATTCAAGGACCGTGCCAATGGAAGAACATGTTGGAGAACAACATGGAGAGCCGCCATTGTGTGAAGAAATGTCAAAGTTATTGTTAAAATGTTCATGTCTTTCCTTATTCCAGCTAAATACACTGATAATTGCAGCGGCGAGATAACAATTTAGCTGCTTCTAGACCATTTACCTACATGACAGTTTCACTGAGAAACTCATGAGTGTCCCAAAGACTAGTTCAGTCACTTAATAAAGAGATGTGCTCCAGCACAATGAACTGTCCTGTATGAAAGAGTTCTATTGTATTATGACAGGAATTTCTATGGGATTCCTAAAATAATCATATTATGAATTTTGACAATCAATAATTAGAGTAATTTGCTTTGGGCTACTATGAACACATCAGGCTATTATGTATTATAGATAATGGAGGTGTAACAATCATTCATTTTTATAGTAGATTCATATTTCTTCACAGCCAAATTGGCCAATTTGTTAGCTGATTTTCATTAACATTTTTAAAATGAAAAGTACTTGAAGCTGACATTGTGTAAGTGAACGCACCAAATGCACAAGCACGTTTCCAGTCCTTTTTCTTTTACCCTAAATCTCAATAGAAATAAACTTTCAAAACTTTGGAAATGACTAATTCTTAAACCCGTTGTTGTCTTAAATGTGAAAAATGGCCTGCCTGTTTAATAGCAGAGAAAACCCCATAAATCATCTTCTTTCAACTTCATGACTATTCATAGAACAGCAAAAAGTGAAACATCACCTTCATATTCATTTTTAAAATACTAATAACAACAACAACAACAACAACAATAACAACAACAACAACAATAATAATAATAATAATAACAACAACAATAATAATAATAATAATAATAACAACAACAACAACAACAATAATAATAACATGTATTCATTTATTGTATTATTATTAAATAAATAATACTATTATTAAATAAATAAAAATAATTTCCCTCATAAGGTTGTGAAATATCAGACAAAAGCATAATAATAAATTGGCTGTTTGAATGTTCAAATTCCTATTTTGCATCCCTAATAGATTACTTCATCATAAAACTCCATCAGATTTTCACACTAGTCTTAAAAAGTCCTAAAAGTAGATAAGGAGAACCAAATTAGAAACAAATGATACAAAAATATTAGACTTGGTGATTAATTTATTGAAGAAATTTATGGCAAAAGTGCCAAAAGTATGTAAACCTTTAGGATTAGCAACAAATGTTTGTGGAAGTTCATCATGTCAGCAACAAAGGAGATTTCTGAGCACCTCAGAAGAAGAACTGTTGATGCTCATCAGGCTGGAAACGGTTACAAAAGGTTATCTCTAAAGAGTTTGGACTCCACCAATCCATCCATCCATCCATCCATCCACCCATCCAGGTAATTCAAGACCATTATTACCCTCCCCAGGAGTGGTCGACCAACAAAGATCACGTCCAGAACAAGACATATAATAGTCTGCAAGGTCACAAAGAAACCTAAGGTAACTTAAGCAACTAAAGGTCTTTCTCACATTGACTAATGTTAATGTCCATAAGTCCATCAGGAGAACACTGAACAGCAGTGCAGAGCATGGCAGCTGTGCAGTGCTCTTCAAAAGAAACATTGCTTAAGATCACATGGACAAGCCAGAAAGCTATCAGAACAATGTTTTGCGGATGGATGAGACCAAAATAGATTTTTTTGGTTTAAATAAGAAGTTATGTTTGGACAAAGGAAAATTCCAGCATACAGACCTTATTCCATTTGTGAAACAGGGTGGTGGCAGTATCACAGTTTGGGCCTGTTTTGCTGCACCTGGGCCAGGACTGCTCACCCTCACCATAATTTCAAAAAGACATTCTTTTGCCAGGGATATAAAATATTGGATTATTTCCCCCAACAAATAAATGACCAAGTCTATGATATTTGTTTCACTTATTTAATCTAGTTCTCTTTATCTACTAATACAGAAAAGAGTTTGCAAACTTTCTAGCATATGTTTTCATTCAAACAGGCCTTGGCTTTTGAAACATCCACAGATCTGTGTGTGTGTGTGTGACGGGGGTTTGGGGATGGGAGTGAGGGTGAGGTAGAGTGAAAGGAGATGATATGAGTGTGCAGGCTAAATGTGCTCTAATGGAGTTGTGGGGCAGGCCATTACCTCTACTTTTCATTCTCACCACACCTCAGCCTTTCACTCGTCTTCTCTCCTTTGTCTTTGCAAGGCAGATCAGGTGATAAAGTGGTGATATAAAAAGTGAGCAGACTGCTAATGGATCTAATGGTAGGAGTTTGTATCTGCTTATTCAGGGACACCTTTGATATGCTGTGATATAATGCCTCTGGCTCCAAGGATCAATACTGGACACAATGAGAATGACTATAATGCATTGACAGTGACTGAATATCACATCATCCCTGACAGATCAAAACCTGATGATTGAATTAAGAGAATGATCTAAAATTACATGTTGCATTAGCTTAACCCTTCGCTGCAAGATATTACCGTATTGTTCCTTTTTTGCCTGACCATAATGACGCTGACTCAGTGTAAGATCACTGTCATTTTTTCACTATTTCTTTGTGAAGCTTAAGCCATTCTGAGTAACATCGTGTACATGATGTTCCTTGTTTTTGCAATCTGTACTGTTTTACGCACATCAAATTGGGACCAGGCCTCTGATGACTATTATTATTATTATTATTATTATTATTATTATTATTATTATTATTATTATTCAGTTCAGCTTTTCATATCTGTTTTCCCAACACAGTAATAAAGAACATGACCTCATGCATGGATGATAATCAGTTATTGGAAATTAATCTGTAGGTAAATCATTGTATAGACCTGATAATGATTGCTTAAAAGCACTGAAGCATTGTGTTTCATGCATGCCTGGAAATCCCCTCGTACTGGGGTTTATAAACACTGCCCTGTTTCTTATGTCATTCGAGCCAGTGATTCATGGTAGACATGTCTGCACACTGAGTGTGGCTGCTTGAGTTAAAGAAGTACATCCGAAGCGTTCTTGGCCATTAAAGTTTTTAAACTCAAATTAAACTCAAATGTCTACCCCTGATGAACTAAACTGATGAAGCCACTCAGTATCCATCTGTTTTTGACAGTGACAGCCACAATAAGTCAGGGAGGGTCTTCTTTAGATTTCACACTCAAGTGCACACACTCACACAGGGACATGTGGAAACCATCAGCAAATATTAGGATACTCTCTCGTCCTCAAACCATGAACTCACTAAGAGAATTGAGTTTCATTGCTCTCTCTCTCTCTCTCTCCCTCTCTCTCTCCTTCTCTCTCATTATATATCTCTCTCTCTCTCTCTCTTTCTGTGTATCTCTCTCCCCACCTCTCTCTCTGTATCTCTCTCTCTATCTCCCTCTCTCTTTTACTCTTTCTCTCTCTCTCTCCCTTTTACTCTCTTGCTCTCTCTCTCTATCTCTATCTCTTTCCCCCTCACTCAGTATTTCTCTCTCTCTCTTTCTTTCGCTCTCTTTTTGTGTCTCTTTCTTTCTTCCTCTCTCTCTGTATCTCTTTTTCATCTCTCTCTGTTTCTCTCTCTCTCTGTATCCCTCTCCCTCTGCATCTCTCTCTCTGTTTCTCTCTCTCTCTCTGTTTCTCTCTCTCTCTGTATCCCTCTCCCTCTGCATCTCTCTCTCTCTGTTTCTCTCTCTTGCTCTTGCTCTCTCTCTCTCTCTCTCTCTCTCTCTCTCTCTCTCTCTCTTTCCCTCTGTCTTCCAGCTCAACCCTGCAGTGTGAGTGTGCAGAAATGCAGTGTTTGTATTATGTAAACTGATCTTTTTGGGTGATCAGATGGAATATGTGGTTGTGCTCTTTCTACCTTTTTCTTTCCCTGTCTGCCTCCCTCTCTTTAATTGACTCACTCCTCTCTCATGTCCCATTCACTGTCTGCCTTCCTCTCTTTCTTTGTCTGCTTCTATCTCTCTCCTTCTTTCTTGCTTCCTCAGCCTATGCCTGTCCCTCTCTGTCTCTCTCTCTCTGCCTTTCTCTGCCTCCCCCTCACTTTCTGTCTGCCTCTGTCTTTCCATGGGTGAAGCGAGTGGTCAGTTGTCGAGGTCTGGGTTAATCTGTAAACAGATACGTATGTGAAGATCGCAGGTTTCTCTAGTCAGTAATGTTGTTGTAACTCTGTACCCGGTCTTAACCCTGAGTGTCATGGGCAGTTTCATATGGCATTCATTTGCTAGAAAATGCAGCCTCATGCTCTTTTTTAAGTGGTATATGCTAAAGCCAGCCTCTAATCTCCATCGCAGAGCTAAGATGGGCATCTGCTGCTGATACTGCAGTTTCTGAAATAAATTATGCAATCACTTGAGCATGCTGGCTATAACCTCAGGAGAAGCCCTTCTGCTTACAGCAATCAGTAATGTCAATAAATCACCAGCTGATGACAAGCTAATGTGTTGGCTGTGCTTATGTGCCTACTTGATCCTAGCTCTTATCATGTATTTAATTAGATTAATATAGTAAAAAGGACTTTAATAACTTTGATGCCTTTTAGATATGATTACTGACCACTCACTTTTAAGGAATACTGATACACTGGAGAGAAAGTACTGCATTGAAGTGCCTTGATTTAACAAGCTTATAAGGTATTTGCCTTGCTATATTGTATTCTGTAGTAAAGTGCTTTGTCACTCAGCATCACTGGTCTAATAGAACTTGTAATTTTATACCTCTTTTGTGGTTTCATCTATTAATGTTCTCTCATTATAATAAAAAAGCATGCAAATAAAACCATTAAAGAATACCTACAGCACTTAGTCAATACTGATGACTATCTTTTATGGGTTATATGCAGTATACAAACAGGGGAAAGCTAAAACTAAAGCGCTTGCCTAGTGGAGTGGAAAACAACCCTGTCACACATACAGGAAATCATGGTTGAAGACCCTTAATGCTACACTACATGGCTAAAAATTTGGAAACCTCCTGGCCAACAGGTGAATAATATCAATCACATAGCCACGCAGTCTCCATAGACAAATAATGGCACTAGAATGAAACATAGCACTGCCGCAGCTTTGCCACAAGTCAGTTTCTGGCTTACTAGATGTGCTACAACAACAGCACAGCCACAAAGCAGTAGCCCACGCAAACATGCATAGTGGGGCCGCTGAGTGCTGAAACATGGCATGCCTTAAAATCACCTATCCTCTGTTGCATCACTAACTACTGGAGAACTTTGTGTCAGGAGCTTTTCCACTCACGGGCAGCTGCTCACAAGCCTCAAATCACTATGTGTGATATCATGTGTGGTGTGCTGGATTTGCCTTCTGCGTAGTGGAAACATGTTCCTTAGAGTGATGAATCACACTTCACTACCTGGCAATCTGGGGTTGCCAGATGCCAGGAGAACACTGTCTACCAGAATGCATAGTGCCAACAGTGAAGTTTGGTGAAAGAGGGATAATGGCCTCCTGTGGCTGTTTTTCAGGGTTTGGGCTCTTAAGTTCCACTGAAGAGTAATATTAATGATACAGCATGCAAAGACATTTTTGATAATTACATGCTTTCAATTTCATAGCAACAGTTTGGAGAGGACCCTGTCCTGACTGAACATAACTGCACACAAAGACAGAACCACGTAGTCTGACTAATTTGGTGTGGAGGCCTTTTCATCCAGCATCCGTGCCTGACCTTACAAATGCTGTTTTGACTGAATCCTATTGAAAGCTATTCCAGAGGAGTGTACATTCCTCTATCATTCTTATCTCTCTGAATAACTGCATCTGCTAAATATGCAAAGGTGTTGTTTGTCTCTGTTCCCCTGAAATGTCATGTCATGAAAATGGTTAGCAGCTAGGAAAACATTATCAATATGTGTGATGGTGCTGCCAGCACTTCATACCTGAAATAAAGACATTTGAAAGCTGAACTGCTGTAATAGCCAATAAAGCAAAGCAGGTTATAAAATAGTCATTGTAAGGAGCCAAACTGAATGAAGGATTATAGCTGTAATTTTTGTCATTTTAACAATGAATGCTCTCTATGGTAATGATGATTTGTTTGAATGCTGTTATCAAAGTGATGGCAACAAGATGGGATTTTCAAGAAGTAGCTTTGTGGATTCCTTCTGAATTACACAGGCAACCAAAAACCTAATATCCATAATATCCACCCCAAAAAGCTTTTAGATTTTTAAATCATTCCTCTGACTTTGAAAATATATCATCAGAAGGTGTTTCTAGTCTTTAAACTGAAACGTTCAACTCTAAAGACTGTGGCACCACTGAAGATAAGCAGGCATGTTTACCACAGATTTTCTACTACTGTTTTCTGACTTTAGACATGAGCATCATTTGCACATGAATAAGATTTTACATCAAAAAACACTGTGGTGGAAATAACTGTGGTTTTGTAATAACAACAATAACAACAACAACAACAACGACAACAACAACAACCTTATTTATATCAAAGCGGCCTAAAGTGTTTTACATTTGGGGCATAAAACCTAATAGTAATAGAAGAAAATATGAGTGTTAACTTCAAATAAGGCAATCCCACAGGTACAAATAAAACATATAAGTACAGTTTAAATAAAGTAGGCATGATAAAATAAAGAGGCATGATGACAGAAAGAGGCTGCTTCATGTCTTCTAGTCATTTTCTTTATCCTAATGAAACTCTAAGATCACATTTATGTATACATATATATACATATATATGATATTTCTGACAGTTGGTACTCTAACAGTTTATGAAGAACAGACATTTGGGGCCATTAAAAGAAGTCTCATGGGGGACCATGCCCCCTCATTTAGGCTAAATTCCGTATGCCATAAGTGACACCCCTTACATAACATGTACAAAAAGAAAAGCAAAGGCCCTAGACTTAAACCTTGTGGGACTCCACAATATATATTTTTTGATGAATCATGGAAGATCTAAATCTTAATCTTGTGATCAGTGGTATCAAAAGCTGTACTAAGTGCCAATAAGACAAAAACAGAAGGATTTTGTGCCTCTGCGTTAAGGCTGAGGTCAAAGACAACACAAACAACTGCTGTATCAGTACTATGGTTAGAATGAAAACCTGATTGAATTTTTCAAATAACTTGTTTGATATTAGATATATATTTAATTGTTTAAATTCACATTAGAAAGGAATTTGAAAAAAATCAACAACTTAAACAGCTTAAGAAAGGAAGTAAAAAAAAAAAAGCCCAAAATTGTGTCTGGAAGGATCCATGCTACTCTTTTTTTAGTAGAGGCTTCACCAGGGTAGTTTTAAAAGCATCTGGAAAAGTACCTGTTGACAGAGAACAGTATACAACACAATTCTGAACGCAATAAAAAAAAAAGTAAAAATAAAATCTCGATAAGTGAAGCAGGAACAGGGTCAAGATCGCATGTGGATGAACATAATTTGTTTATAATATCTGTAAGCTCCTGATAACTCATAACAGAGAAAGATGCCATTACTGATATAGATGCCTCATCAGGAAGGTTATAGGAACTTGTTTGTCTTTTCAAGGGTATTTTGACAATAAACTATAAACTTCACAAATTGTAGGAGATAAATCACCATGCGATACATTAGCAGAGAAGCTTGGATCATTTACTTGATCTATGGTGGAAAAATAGGATTTAAGGACTTGACTTTTAAGGTCAGTCATTCCAAAGGCAAGTTGGACTTATAGTGGTTGTTTGTTAAAGTTGAAGAAAGCAAATTTTGTTAAAATGACTTCAAGCAAAGGCCGCAGTAGGAATTCAGTTAGAAGAGAGCCGGTGTACAGAAAGCAGATGAGCGTCTCTGCTGAAGCACCAGTCGATACGTGGTTATGCTTCTTTCAGACAGCCCCACCCCCGAGCTCATATTCAACTTTTTCATCTACAGTCCTCATTTGATCTGAGCTGAGATAGATTGGATCTTATTGGAAACACATGAGCAGGGGCAGGCTTAAGTGACTGGAACAAACAGGCCTTTAAGGGCCTTGTGTAGGGTTGATTAAATTTCTGCTCAGCATTCAGGGACATTAAAATTCCATCATAGAACTACAGGAGCCTTACAGATAAAAGAAGATAGAAAGGTTCCTCAACGTAATCCCACGAGCTGCAGCAAATGCAGCAGAGCTTAAGGACTGTTAAAACAGTCTGATGATTAAGTGATATAGCAGCCTTGTCATACAGTCATCCTTCAAGAAAATAGTTGCACCCAGAAGGAATCAACCGATAGGAATAAAACTTGGTGGCAGGTTTGACATCATGAGACATGCGAATGATTCAAGTTTCATGCTCGGCCGTGCATGTCACACAAGCAAGGAGAGGCCTTCTTGCTGTACCTGACTAACCCAACAGCGATGATTGCATACATTCAGCGGGCAGTGATGCCCTCCATGAATCATCCTGTTAGTGCCAGCACCATTGGCAGACAGCTACATGATGCACTACTACATGCACATACAGAGTCACAACGACTGGCCTTAACACCACATCAACGGCATCGAAGACTGCAATGGTGTCGTGGCAGACTGACTCCGAATGGCAGCAGGTCATCCTTAGTGGCGAGTCCCGTTTTTGTCTTGGTGGAAATGACCAATGGATCCTTGTGTGGAGGCACCGTGGTCAGCTCCAAGATGAAGAACAGTTTGTAGTTCACGCGTCACACGTCCAGAAGGCCTGATGTCACTCCACCTCCACCCCTACTGAAAAATCTGCAGGAACTGCAGAATACTCAAGCTGCATGGGATGGATTACCACAGGGTTACTGAGAGACATTTTTTCTGTACGTGTAGCTCAATAAATATTGCCCATATCAGTCTAAATCTTTTATCACTTATTGTTCCTAGTAACCTTTATCTTCCTTCTGAATAACATTGCAATCCACCACTTCTGGGTGCAACTATGCTTTTGATGATAAGTGTAATTAACTCATTCATGTCCAACTAAATTTAGCATGATGAAGCAAACAAGCATTCTTTTGACTGATCAAATATAGTGAAACCAAGCTTAACTACATGTTTAATATCATTTTATTCACTGTCGTTCTGTACCAGTTGTTTCTAAAACTCAGTATTAACAATGTGATAAATTAATCAAAAAAAAAAACCCTGCAAGCTCAGAGAATACATGGACCAAATATATGGACATGAACATGCTAAGCAGTGTATTAAACAGCTTTGTTCAATTTTTTGCTCTGTCACTGTGGTAGAGCTGGAAAATCTAATCTGCGCCAATGGCCACCAGAAAAATTGCAGTGTCCTTAAAGTCAATGTGAATCTGTGTTACTGTGAGGTCATTCTGAGTGAAATGGGTTTCTGAGCTAGCTGAGAGTTTTAGCTTGATGGCAGGTGAGGGTGATGGGGAAAAGGAGAGGAAACAAAATGTAATGGTTAATATATTTTTTCCCACCCACTGATGCATGGTTATGTAATCTGTAACATCAGAAGACATGGCGGGCAAACGGCATCAGATTTTGATTGACAAACAATAGGCTTGTGTCCATGCACTCTAACTAACAATGATAAAAACGTTACTTTTCAGTTTGACTTTAAAGCTCTCACATCCTACATTTTTATTATATTTAAGGTTTATCTGAGAGGTTCATGTATTCCACTTGACAGGCCATTCCAACATATCCATTTTACATGACTATTTGCCAACTCTGAATCAAACAGGCTGTTTTTGGTACTGTTCTGATTGGCTATCCCGTACTGAGCCTCATTCAGAAAAGCACTCGGAGCTGAAACACTCCTTAGAACTTCAGTATGTAAGTCCTCATTTATCATTTGGGGAAACCTTTATGATATTGGAGAAAGCAGCAACAATACCTTAACAACTTAATAAACTTAAAACTTAATAAACTTAAAATGGACTGTTGAATTAACCCTCTGGCACAAAGGGTAATTGAAAAGGAGAAAATAGCAAAATTCCTAAGAAAAAAAAAAATTAGTAAATACAAATAAGTTTAAAGTCTAGACAGGAAGTGGCCAAGTGTCAAAGCACTTTCTGTCCAAAGCAGCAAAGCCAAGTAATTTTCATTTAGTTATGTAAACATCCTTCAAGTAAAGTGTTACCGCATTCACTGCTATAAAAAGAGACACAGCTTTCGCACACAGCTTTCGACCACTGTACACAACCCAACACTTCGCTCTAAGCCTAAACAACTCCTTATACTCTCAGTCTTCAGCACTAGACTGACTTACTTACTTCCCACTCTACAAACATATAACAGGCGGTTTCTCATCTCACCCTTCAAGGTAAAAGTCCTAGCAAAATAACCCAGTGAATAAACACTTGAAAACACATAACCTAAAACCACACATTAACATTTCTTGAGCATGCTACAATATTATGTTTGGGTTTCATTATTAACATGCTGTATGTCCATGGGTAATAATTTTGATATAATGGGTTTTTGAAAAGATTGTTGTCATTGATGGAAAACATTTTTATTTCTCTAATGAAGGTAGTGGCACAGTGGGTAGCACTGTCATCTCACAGCAAGGAGCGCCTGGGTTCAATTACTGGCCAAGCATCTGGGGTCCTTTCTGTGTGGAGTTTGCATGTTCTCCTCGTGTCTGCGTGTGGGAGCTCCGGTTTCCTCCTACAGTCCAAAGACATGCAGTCAAGTGAACTGGAGATGCTAACTGCACCCCTGGGTGTGAGTGTGTTTATGAAAATGTATGTCTGTATGTCTGCCCTGTGATGGAGTGGCGGTCTGTCCAGGGTGTTTCCTGTCTTTGCCCAGTGAGTGCTGGGAAATTCTCCAGCACCCCCTGTGGCCCAGAAGGACTAGTGGCTTAGAAGATGAATGAACAGTAATGGTAGTATTAACTCCCATTCTAAATAATATGAGGAAAAAAACATTGAAAGATGATCTGTAATGCGCTTTTAAACATAATCCTATATATTTTTTAGTGTTTTCTGTAATTTTCTGTTACATAAATGTTTCTTCTACATAACAAACGGTGGTCTCTGACTTAAAACCCTCCCCTTGGAACAGTACACAAATACCACCCTGTGAGTTTTTGCTTGCTTGTTGTTTTCGGATGTTTGCGCTGATTGGCATGCAGTCTGTGCCACATCAAATCCGTTGTTTTCATCCGTGCCAGTGTGCGTCTGCCTGTGTGTGTGTGTGTGTGTACAAAACCCTGAATCTCATTACAGAGGTTCTGCCTGAGAGAAGCGCACAGGAATAGCATGTTCATTAGTGTATTCCCTGAGGTGTACGTGTTGAGGTGGCTCATCTGTGTGTATGAGTGTGAGCATGTGTGTGTGTGAGCAGCATGAAGCCTTCATGGCCATTTAAAGGAGAAGAGTGTAGAGCTGTAGAGCTCAGTGTGTGGTCACACCTGAAGGCATACTGAGTTCCTTCACCAGCACTTGACCTTGAACACTTGAGCAAGGAGAGGAACACTGTTCTGGAGAACGTGTTCGGGAACAACGCAGGGCTCCTAGCCTTAAATGTATGTTTCCGCTGATGTGACTGATCAGTTTGGACCATTATCTTAACCCTTACGCTGTTATCACTGTTGATAATGGCAATCACATATTTAGCTCCTTCCTCTGACAGGCTTTGGATATCTCTTATTCTTGTGTTCAGTGCTCTATAGTCATGTGTCACTTTCTCCTCACAGCTCCCAGATTGTATTGCTTTTGTGTATCAGATCTCCTTCTGTTTTGGTTCCTCTTCAGGGAGTTTTTCTTAGCCACTGTTGTCTCATTTGAGGACTGGATTTGTGAAAACAGCCGGAAGGTGCAAATAAACCCGAATAAAATTAAATTGATAACAAAAGTATGCTGCAATTTTATACCGTTGACAAATTCTCACTGGTAGCACACTGAATCAAGCAAAGCAATTCTGTCAAATATCACATTTATGTTTATGTTTAGAAGACAAGAAGTCTTTCTAACATTAAGTTTTGAATGTGATCAGAAAGCTTTTGGTGGAAAGCTTCAAAGTCTTGCCACTTCTTTGGTCACTGTTGTGAAGTCAGCAGGGAAGCACTAAATGTAAATCAAATGTAAATGTTGTTGGTTATATAATTGTGTAATTACAGAGCTAAGTACATGTGACACTTTAAAATCCTCCGACTTATTACTCAGAAACCACATGGGCTACAATGCAAACTAGCTGAGTTATTTTTGAAGTCCCAGGAAACACAAAGTAAAATATTTAAGGGTTTATGTGACAGTAAACTTGAGTGATATATTAAGCTTTAATGAAAAATATGAGATATTAATGATTAGACCTACAGTGCTGTGAAAAGGTATTTGCCTCTCACACAGTTTCTTCTGTTTGTGCTAATTTATCTTATTTAAATGTTGCACATCATTCAGTGAAAATTAATATAAGATAAAAACACGAGTAGGCACAAAGTGCAGCTCTTAAATGTTCAATCCATTTACTGAACATAACAGATTCTCTGACTTTGAAACTGTTTTGGGTGGGCGGGACATCAGCCTTTTGACTGGTTAAGAAATGCTTATGAAAGCGTTACCCAGGAATAGGATTGCCCAGGTCACATGCAGAAGAAAAAAATATGGTCAAATTCCATATTCCATATACCCTGTATATGGCTTTGCACCATCTTGGGCCATTTGTTTGTACTATGGGGGATGAAAAAATTCAACCAGACTGACAATGAAGAAGGAGATGGTTAGTGTAAGAACTTTTAAATATATAGGCAATCAGGTCAGATTTGTCAGATTTATGAATGAGAAAACACATTACTATTTAAGCCATTTCATACTTCAGAAGTGTCTTCTAAAGCAGGGGTTCTCAATCTTTTCCGACCAAAGGCCCACCTGTTTATAACGACAGAGTTTAGCGGTCCAAAGGAAAACTGAATTTTTAAATACAGTTTTCTGACACCGACAATGCTGACACTGAGAATTAGGTCCTCATAAAGATCACATCATCCATTTCAGTGATGATAATTTGAAAATGTTTGATTCTTCAATTTTGATCACTAAGTTAATAATTTTTATCCACAAAGTGACATTACTGTGACAAATCTATGAGTAAAGATGACAGACTGTAGCAGTATACTGAAATGCTTGAGCACATACAGGAGCAAGCCAAAATATAAAGTGAAAGTCTTAGCAGCTCATAACGCTAGTCACTCACTGCATTAGCAAATACTGAAAACAGCTTAGCAGCCAAGACGAGCCCAAGAAGATGGATGATCTCATACAACTTGCACTTTAATGCCTGCCGGGATCAAAGCAGACACCACCTCTATGTAAATGTTTAACTGAGGACGTGTAAAGAGGGGCTCATTGCTTTATGGTGAAAACCTACTCTCCCAGTGAGAGTGGGTATTGGTGACTGGTGCCGACTGGGCAGCACACCTCTGGACAGTAAAACTTGCAGAGACCAGGATCCATACTCTGCTGAGCCGTAACGGCTATTACGTGGCCACTGGAGAGGCCGTCTGAGTCCTTTACATGGTTGCACTTTCACCCCGGTCTGTCGATCAAACGAACTCCAGACAAATTCTCCACCCCCCAAGAAAACCTACTCTCTTCAAAATAAAGGTGGCAAAAGTCTTTCCTGGAGAGATGTCATAGAAGAGCACTTTTGGTTCTGTAATTAACCTTTTGGTGGATGATTCTATAAAGAACAATAACTGTAAACAAGATGTACAAGTGTGAAGAACCACATAAAGGTACTATACTAATTATAGGTTTTCCTAGAACCCTATGTCCAAGCCACAAACTACTAAAAGACTTTTTGAACAGTGTACCTGCCTTCCCATAAACAACATCCAGTCGTTCTGAAGCATACCAATCATGGGAAATTATTGTCCCTCGAGTGAGCAAGGCTTATCCTGAACAGTAAATGGTGATCGCTGCTTTGTTTGCAGCTGATGAAAAATCTAGAGCTGTTAAGGACCTCCCCGAACAGGCAGTTAAAGCAGACCGTAACAGGAAACCTTAAAGTGATGTATTAATATCCCACTACCATTCGTTTCACTGTGAAGTAATGCAAATGCTTATAGCATGATCTCTTTGACCTTGAAGGAATGCGAGGATAATTCAGTTCCATTTTTCTCTTAATGTATAATAAGTCAATAAGTATAGATCTAAGCCAGCATCAGCACTCTACATGCATAACAATTTTAAATCTGTGTTGTGAGCAGAGTTCCCCAGTGTCTTAGTTTAAACTAAAGAACAGCCTTCCATGCCCACATAAAGGAAGCGAGAGTATATGCCTTGCAGAATTGATACCCCTGATGCAGCCATAAATCTACACAACACGAACCTGAAATCAGTTAAGAGTTTTTTAAAATCGTCATCCATCAAAACAAAAATAAAGACAACCTAACAAATTCCACTCCGGAGTGCGCTGTATGTATGACAGGGTTCTCAATCATTTAAGTTCCAAGCAGTTACAAGTGGCAAATTCAATGTAGTGAAATTGCGGGAAAACAATTTGTTGATTGAAAACCAGATTTCTTTCGTTCTCCTCAGGTTTTCCTTAATATTTTACCTACACTCCCTCTTTCCTATTATCAGACCGCCTTGTCTGGTATACATGCATTCTTAAAGGAATACCAACCATAAAAAAACCCTAATGTTCCTAATAATGGAAAAAAAGTAGAAGATGTGGTTTTTGACCAGATTCAGGTACTCAAAAAAAGAAGGATGAACTTGTACTTTTCTGGGTGTTTTCAAATAGTACTACCTTACTCAGCTGCATTTTAGCAGTGGGAAAGGAAGGCACAGCAAAGAAGCTCTCTCATGTGTAAGGCCTGTGGGAGCTGGACTGAAGGCCTTGTGCATTAGATTAACTGCCAACATAATTAGGAACTGACAGTGGAATCAGCCCATCACATTTTGAAACTGAATGGGTGAGACCAATTAAGTGAGGAAAGAAATGTCACTTCAGACCATCTGGAACTCTTAAGACATGTGGACACCCCTCTTAAGTGAGTTATCACAAAAGCAGAAGATCACTATAGCACGTGTATAGCACGAATCTGCGTTTGGTGGATGCCAGGAGAATGCTGCAGGAATGCCAGTGCCAACAGTAACGTCTGGTGGAGGGATGCTGGCCTGGTTCTGTTTTTCAGGATTTGGTAACCCTTCATTTCAGTGACACGTTCATGTTCCAGCACTATTGTGCCCCTGTGTACAAAGACACGGTTTGATGAGTTTAGTGAGAACTCCAGTGGCCTGACCTCAACCCCACTGAACACCTTTGGGAACTGAAATGTTGAGCCAGGCCTTTTCGTCCAACATCAGCACCTCCTAGGGGAACAAACTCCCACAAACACATTCCAAATTGCGTAGAATGCCTTAGTTCTACATTGAAGTGCTAGCAGAAATTAGCCTCAATTCTGACTTTTGAGCTTTATCAATTTATTTTAGACCAAGATTACATTGAAAAAGAGAAGAGTAGCACATCAGAAGTGTCCTGTGCTGATGGATGCTGGATGTACTGATATGTCATGCTGTTTTGAGTTACTGCATTGTTTTATTTAAGTTTTCATACTTATTTACATACACTCATCGTCAAAAGAATAGCTGCACCCAGAAGGTGAAGTGTCAGATTGCAATGCTGTTCTTAAGAAAGACAAAGATTACCATGGACAATAATTGATGAAACATATGGACTGATATGAGCAATATTTATTTAGTTTAGTGCAGATTTTACGGTAGGGGTGGAGGTGGAGTGACACCAGGCCTTCTGGACATGTGACAACAAACAGTTCATTTTCACGCAGACCACGGTGCCTCGGTGTAGTTTTTCCATGTATCTGTACTTTACTGAAGTATTTCGATTTGGACGACTTTGTACTTTAAGGCAAAATTTGTAGTTCCTTTCGGCTTATGTGTGCGTAAAAACGTAACATGTCAAGACGAAACAAACTTATTCATGGATTCTTGGCATCCATGGAAATGTCCATTTCAGGCCTGGACTACATCAAGGACAACCTGGAGGAAGGTAGGTAAAGCAGGATGGGGTTAGTAAACAGATGAAACATATTGTTCCTGACTTTGTGGGTAAATAGATCACAATATAGAAATATGTACACATGCACTCGTGACTGGCGAATGTCTTTTTCTGTATTTATACAAACACTATTTCCTTTTAGAAGCCATTAGAGCCGTAATAAATCATGGTACTTTTACTTTCCATACTTAAGTACATTTGAAAGTAAATACTTTAGTACTTTTACTCAAGTGGAGATCTAGAAGGAGAACTTTTACTTTTACTGGAGTAATATTTTACCTTGGGAATTTCTGCTTTAACTCAAGTACATGGTTTGTCCACCATTGGTCAGGTACATCGATAAGGCCTGTCCTTGCCTACATATTTTAGCCTTTGGCATTTAATCTTGATAGTACCAGGATGCTATTTGATTGCGTACATTGCATCGACACAATGCACTTTTACAGTGCACTACCATTATTGCACGTTGTGTTACATATTACTGCTTCACTACTATGTCTGCATTCAAGCCTCATGTCCAACAAGAAGCAGTGGGTCTCTGTAGGCCTGAAGCTGATTCCGTCCCCATGTGCCTCATTCATTCTCAGCCCTAAGGCTCTTGCCACTTTATTCCCTGCTTCAATGAGGCCCCATGCCTCAGCTTCCTTGAAATAACATTTTAAATTCAAACACATTGATTGTTTATGTGCTGGCTTTGGGGCATGATTCACTTTTTCTCAAGATGATTCTCATCACTCGCTGATGAGGCATAGAGTAAACAAATTACTGCACCATTAACAGACTTCTTCTGCCCTTATTTTCCCTTGTGCTGCAGTGAAGAGTGATGCCTCTGTACACTTTCCCTGAAATAAATCCACATGCATCACCTGTCTAGAAGCCTAAGTGGAGAAACCAGGAAGCTAATAAGATATTTTAAAAGACACTAAAATGATGCAAAACCTTCAGCTTGGCTCAGCATCTCAATTAACAAATGCTGCACTTCACTTAAAGGTGCAGTAGGCAATATTAACCCAGTACACTTTAGCTAATATTTCCCCACAGTCCACTAGCTATCCGTTCAGTGTGCATGCTGGAAAGGATCTGTACACAAGGCTTGCTCTGAAAATAAGAAACAAACAAAGCAAAAATAATACTCTTCCAACCAATCAGTAAGTAAAGGGAGTGTTAGTGCTCATGCACAGGACAGGGGGAAGGTCTATCTGCTATAACCACCACACCTTGTCAAGAAGGAGAGAGGCTGAGAAACAGTGTAAGAGGGGAAGATACAGAGAGCAAAGAGCGAAGCTGTTCTGGACAAAACAAATGTTTGGTCTTTTGTTGAGTCCAGGATCCAAGGCACCTCTCAAACTTGATAGAGTGAGTACACTTAGAGTGAGAATTAGAAGTTAGAATCACCCACATAAACACTCTATAGTGAACACACACACTAGGGGGCAGTGAGCACACTTCCCTGGAGCGATGGGCAGCTCTATCCACAGTAAGAAAATATGAATGTGAGTATGGGTGTTAATATGTGAGTCGTAGAGTAAGAGAGCTTACATGAGTGTATGAGTATGAGAGTGAATATATGTGTATGAACGAGAGTGAATATGAGTGTAAGAGTATGAGAGTGAATATAAGTGCATGAATGAGAGTTAAAATGAGTGTACGAGTATGAGAGTGAGTGAATATGACTGTGTAAGTATGAGAGTGAAGTATGAAAATCATTGAGTATGAGTGTGACCTTGAGAGTATAAGTGTGAGCGTGAGAAGGAGCCTAAGAGTAAGAGAGAGTGTATGAGTTTGAGTGAGCATGAGTGTATGAGTATAAGTGAGTATGGGTGCATGAGTATGAATGAGTATGAGTGAGAAAGAGAGCCTGACTTTGTGAGTATGAGAGTGAGAGGATTATCAGTATGAACGTTTATGAGGGAGAGTTAGAGAGTATGAGTGAGTATGGGAATGAGTTTGAGAGTTTAATAAAATACATGGCTCTTATTACATCCATCCATTCATTCATTTGTTAATTAAGTAATTAATTAATTAATTATTAATTAATTTATTCATTCATTTAACAGATTTAGACACCATAACAGAGATAGTGGCTTCCAAATCCCCTGTTGCAGAATCTTCTCATACATGGATACTGTTGTAGGGATTGGGTGATTGGGAGAAGGGAAGGGCATGTTTGGCATTGCAGTCATCAGAAGTCATCAGGGTGTGTGTAACTCTGGAGCCTTCCAGGCTATATTTAAAAGACACTACTGGAGCAGCGTGATCCAACATATGCTGCGTGGCATGTCAGTCTAATTGTTCTGTGCTGAAACCGGGTGATGACTGGAAATCACTCCATTGTTATAAACCATAAAAAGACTCATATCCTCACAGGCATGCAGATTTTGGGCTTATGAAAGGCTGGGTTATGTCTCCCACATTAATCTGGACATTTACTCATCACATATACAATACACAGTTAATATCTGAGGTCTCCATGGCAGCAGACATCAGCTAGCAAAAATCACACTGCCATTCCAGCTGTATCTGCAATATTTCAGAGAGGTGTCATTTGCAGAAATGGAGGCTGATAGGAATTGGACTGGACTGTATTTCTGAATGCCATGGTGCTTTGCCATCCATCTAAAGAAAACCACATGAGGAAAACTGATGGGTTTAGTTTTTCCCAGACAGGGTTTTATATTTGGTTATATTCTACCTACCTTTATTTGCTGTCAGCAGTGATATAGGTGGCTTAATATGTTTAAGGTACATCATCGGGCATGAGCTGTTAAAGTTTGTAAATTATTTGTAAAGTGTGTTATACTAAAACATTTGGTACATGATTGCCACCTTGTCTAGCCCCGAAAAGGATGAGTGTTATTTTATACCTCATCTGGGACTATTTTACTGCTTTGTGAGGATTTGAATGCAGTAGGTAACGTTTCGTCATTGCGCTCATTGCAGTTTTGTTTCTGAACAGTTTCCTCCAAGTAGAGTAACACAGGTATCTCAAACCAAAATACATTAACAGACAAATATCATGTTATATATCACTGGACTGCTAATAAATGCTTTACTGAATATGTTAAAATTCTGTTAAAATCCTGGTTTATAAACCAAACTGGACTGTTATATACCACTTAACTATAGAAGGTGTTCAGTTTGACTTGATGAGGTTTGATTTTTGGAATATTGTTAGATTCATAAACATTTACTTATTGTTATTTTTGCTGTCCATCGCAGCATGCTGGAGATGAAATCAAATAATGAGTATTAGCTCAAAGTGCAGGCTTTTAATTTAATTGCAATTATTTCCAAAACAGATGAACAGTTTAGGAATCAGTACAAATTTCATGCACCCCCACCTCGATTTTAGTGGCTCATAGGTGATTTGTCAAACAAACAATCATACGTTTAATTTTCTCTTTCTACTTGGTTACAAATCCTTTGAATTCAATAACCACATAAAGTCTGGAACTCTTAAACATCACAAGACATTGGGTATCTTCTCTGCTGAGGCTCTGACAAACCTTTACTGCAGTGGTCTTCGGGTCCTGCTTGTTCTTCAGTTTTGCTTTCAGTAAGTGAAATGCAGGCTCGGTTGGACAGAGGCCAGGTGACTGACTTGTCCATTGCAGAACATTCCTCTTCTATGTCTTGGATTGCTTTGCAGTGTGCTTCAGGTCATTTTCCATCTGCACTGTGTAGTGCTGTTGAAGCATTTGGTTAAATCTAAGCAATATTAATATCCCTGTATACACTTCAGAATTCATCCTGTTTTTGTCAGAAATCACATCATCAATAAATAAAAGGTAACCATGTGCCAATGCCATAACACTACTTCCAGATGAGGTCATATGCTTTGGATTATGAGCAGTTCCTTCCCTTCTCCACACTCTTACCATCAGTCTGGCACAGGCTCATCTTTGTCTCATCTGTCCATAAGATGTTGTTGCAGAGCTGTTCAGACTTTTCAGATGGTTTTTGGCAGACTCTAATTTGATCACCCTGGCTTTGCTTTACATCGTGTGGTCAGGACTCGGTATTTACTCTGGTTTTTATTATCTTTTGATTGTTGTATTTGACACAGATATTCTGACCTCCTGCAAGGTGTTCTTGATTTGGCCAGCTGTTGTGAAGGGTTTTTCTTCACCAGGGAAAAAATTCTGTCATCCATCACAGTTGTTTTCCATCGTCTTCTGGGCCTTTGTCTTTGTGAGCTGACCGATGCATTCTTTCTTTTGAAGAATGTACCAAAGGGTTAGTTGGGCAAACCTAACACCCTTTGCTCTTTCTCTGATGGGTTTGTTTTGATTTTCCAGTCTAATGATGGCTCGCTACGCTGACAGTGAATCTTCTCTGGACTTCATATTGAGAGTCAACAGTAACAGATTCCAAATGCAAGCGCCACATTTGAAATCAACTCTAGACCTTTTATCTGTTTACAAATAAGTGAAATAATGAGGGAGTAACACACACATGGGCATAGAACCGCTGAGCAAACAACAGTCCAATTATTTCTGACCCCCTGAAAACAAGGTGGCTATGCATAAAAATGGTGATAATTCCTTCCCCATCCACACGATATGGATGTAAATATCTTCACAGTAAAGCTGAACGTCTGCACTTTGAGCTTAATTTCAGAATTTCAGACTGAAAAAAAGGACCAGTAGTGCTACATTTTAGAAATACAATCAGAAACAGTAAACATAGTGATGTTTTTCAATATTTACATACTGTGCTGCACTAAATCCAGTTAAACTGGTCCAGTTTTGCTGTCTTCGTAATGAAACATGCAGTTGGTCAGTGTCCTACAAGTGTTGACAATATAAGCTCACTGGACAAAAAAAAAATGTCATCTTGTTTAAGGAGTTTAAGGAGGTAGTAACTTCAGATGGTGTTGCACAAGGATGATCGGACTATAAATACCTGCCGGACCCATAGGTCAAGAAGAGGTGATCCAGTGCACTGAATGTTTCTTTGGATGTGTGGAAAATGGATTGCAAAGCAGATGTTAATGATCGGCAAAAAGGAGTGATTGCATTTGGGCGTGCCAAAGGCCATAGTGTGAAGGAAGTAGCTGGATTTGCAGGTGTAAGGAAGCATACAGTCATACGAGTCTACCAGCAGTGGCAAAAATCCCAGTCTACAGGAAATTCTCCTCAGAACTGTGCCAGGGAAGGCATCCACCAAATCTGGCCCGACTGCCCAGTTCAGTCCATGCCAAATCTAATCACAGCTGTTATTTGTACTCATGAAGGTATTACACACTATGTGATACATTTTTTTACATGGCATGTTGAGAAATGCATGTTGTATTGTATTGTGACAGAATTTATCACAATAATGATATACTGTATATTGACTTATTGCCCGGTCCTAAAATATACTATATACAGTATATGTGATAACTTTACAGAGGAAGGGAAAAACTTTTAATACTTTTAATGTAACTCAGTGAACCCAGACTTTGCTCCAGGAGGCCTGCAGACAAATTTGCCAATTTTGACAGTATCAAATAAACGTAGATGTTCTGTACACAATATGGAATACAAATCCTACTTGCCATCTTCAAATAACATCTATATTCTGCCCAACATTTACCCTCAAGTTGTCCTGCTAGTTACAGAGCATCAGTATTTGGCTTGCTTCTGTGGACATGTCTGTAATGACTATCCCACTCTCTGTGGGGATGGAGCAAACATACAGACAATTTTTTTCAATGCTGATCTAAACGTATTATATAAAAGTTCAACTGTAAGAAACCAAAATGTGCCCTAATGATTGAGATTGTGTTGAAGAGGTCATGGTGCATCAGCTTTGTGCTTGTACAGTCCAACAACTCAACAGTAATAATTAGGAATTATGATTATGTGAACTTACAGGGAACTGGGTTTTTCAGGCAACATTCCAGACCAGTGAGACCGACTGGGGCTTTGGAAGAAAAGGCGAGGGATGGAGAAGGAGGAGAAAAGGAAATATAAGGAGGAAAGGGCAGATTTAATTGCAATGTGTTTTCACTTCACTGTTGGGTGGCACTGGGGGAGAAGGAAAGAGCTGATGAAAAGGATTTAGGGAGGAGGAAACACAGGGAATCAGGCTTTTAAAGCTGAATTAACTAGCTTTCAGTGAGTGGCTCCATATGTGCTTTCTCTCTCTCTCTGGGGTTATAGGCTGAAGCAATGCCTGTTCCTATGTGTCACCTGTCTCATTGTCTGTTTCAGAGTATCTTCAGGGTATTCTTTGTAGAGGTAGCAAAAGATCACTGGTAAAAAGTGCAAGCATGGTGACAGCTAAGCCCTTCCACTTCTCTTCTAATGAGACAGATGCCATTGCTTGTGTGCTCATATCTTGCATTGATGCTTTCATCATCTCCATGTCGAAAACAATATCTGCTTGACAAGAGCTAACCTGAAAAAGGTATGAATCCTGTCACACATATATTGAAAAAGGATTGAATATATAGTGTGTGTCACACATATATAAACTGATTATTTTAACCACCAACTTTTTTACCAGTGGGAACCCTCATGGTCTTCGAAGTCGTGAGAAAAGGACTTATGATTTCTGGAAACTCCCTTTACCTTTACTCAATATAATCTTGCTCGTATTTAAACCTAAAGACCAATTTGGTGTGTAACTCTGGTGGTGGGGTCCCGGTGTCCAGCAAAGTATGGCGATTTACCTGCTCAGATACACCTGATTACACACATCTGTCATCACTAGGTTTACTGGATATGTTTGAGTAGGAAAACCTTCTAGCTGAGCTGGACACTGGCACTTCAGGACCAGAATTGTGTTCCCCTGGTCTAAAGCTTTCTGGAAGTCAGATGTCATAGAAGTCTGTACTAGTACTTCTGTCATGGTTTGCCTCAGCATGACAAGTATTTGACAAGTATGGCCCAAATTCTAGTCCTAGGTCCAAAAGAAATGCCACTGATTTTGACATATTCTTATGTTATACCTAATATAGATAATATAAAATGTTTTATCTAAATGTCTAAAATCACGTTACATTAAATTTTCTACGCTAATAAGTTAATGTTTTAAGCTAATAAGCTATAGTGAACATTTACATTTACATTTATGGCATTTAGCAGACGCTCTTATCCAGAGCGACTTACAACCGTGCTTAGTGTTCTGTCGGATAATGTTTCCCAGCTAGTATAAGTAAGTTAGGAGTCTAAAACTCACCCTGAGCTCAGACACTGCCCGAACAAGGGCCAGTGCTGCTACCTAGAGAGAACAATGCACAGATATATATAGCATAAGTGCACTACCTGGGAACCCAACCCAGTGCAAAACAAAATATTTCAACATACACAATAAGTGCTCACTCATTTAAGTGCTTTACAAAGAGATGGGTCTTCAGTCTGCGCTTGAAGACTGCGAGAGACTCAGCTGTTCGGACAGCCAGTGGGAGTTCATTCCACCATCTGGGAGCCAGGACAGAGAAGAGTCTGGACGCTTGTCTTCCATGCGTTTTCAGGGATGGGGGATCGAGACGAGCTGTACTTGAAGCTCGAGGGCTCAAGGTACATATCGACTCTTAACCATTGCCATAAGGTAGGGAGGGGCTGGTCCGTTCTTGGCTTTGTAGGCCAGCGTCAGAGTTTTAAATCTGATGCGGGTGCAGCTACAGGAAGCCAGTGAAGGGAGCGCAGCAGTGGAGTCACGTGGGTGAACCTGGAAAGATTGAAGACGAGTCAATCTGTTGCATTCTGGACCAGTTGCAAGGGCCTGATAGCCCGTAGAGGAAGGCCAGCCAGAAGCGAGTTGCAGTAGTCTTGCCTTGAAATGACTAGAGACTGGACAAGCAGCTGGGTGGCCTCCTGAGAGAGGAAGGGTCGTATCCTCCGGATGTTGTAGAGGAGGAATCTGCATGACCGAGTCAGGTTCGCAATATGAGCTGAGAACGATAACTGGCCATCCAGAATCACACCAAGGCTTCTTGCATCTTCAGTCGGGGTGATCAAGGAGTTCTCGAATGAGATGGCAAGATCATGGTGAGGACCTGTAGTGCCGGGGATGAACAGCAGCTCAGTCTTGCTGGGATTGAGCTTAAGGTGGTGAGCTGTCATCCATGAGGAGATGTCCGTCAGACACGCTGAGATGCGATTGCATACCTGTGTGTCAGTTGATGGGAAGGAATACATGAGTTGAGTGTCATCTGCATAGCAATGATACGAAAAGCCATGAGGGGAGATTACTTTACCAAGAGAATGAGTGTAAAGAGAAAAGAGAACAGGACCCAGCACCGAGCCTTGAGGGACACCGGTGGAGAGCCTGCGTGGAGCTGACGTGGGCCCTTTCCATGTTACCTGATAGTGGCGGTCCTCCAGATAGGACTCAAACCATTTCCATGCAGTGCCAGTGATTCCAAGATCGGTGATGACTGACAGAAGGATCTTGTGGAACATAAACAAAGTACAAATATTTACAAACTTTTGTGTTCATTTGATTTATTTACAGTGCCTATAGACACTTCCAATTTACACATAAAGTGTATTTTGATTTTGTACCTGAATATGAACAAAAATGTACACATTTATAATCACAACCAAAGATATGTAGTGTCATTATCAAAGAATTTTACTTTGACTGGGGTGATTTCACACAACAAGTAGCAATCAAGGTGAAGGAGTTTCCTAAATTCTCATGGACAACATAATTAAGCAACACCTCAAACATCTGCCAGGAAAATGAATGTTCATGGAACCACAACTAATCATCCCAGCACGGCAAGATTTCACAACGCGTTCTCAGACTACAGATAACAAAAGGCAAGAGAGAAGCTGTGATTCGTAAAGAGTTGCAGGGCGATCTGAAAGCAGCAAGAACAACTAACGAGAGAATCAGCAATGAACTGCTATGATGTATATTCTCCGTTCCTAAACCCCGCTTCCACAAAACTCCTCTGCTAAAAACAAGCCCAGAGTTAGAACTATAGTATTGTTTGGTAGTAATTCATCTCATTGTGTACAGAGGTAGGAGCAGAGGTAAGAGCTTCTCTGTAAGTAATACTGAGGCATTACACATCATTGAAAGAACATGAATGGAGCAATGTACATTTCAGTTATCAGAAAACAATAACTAGGTAACCAGTTCCACTGGCAGCAACACATGCCAATGCCATTACACTATTTCCAGATCAGATGATATGCTTCAAATCATGAGCAGCTCCTTCCCTTCTCCATACTCTTTTCATCACTCTGGTACAGGCTCATCTTTTTCTCATCTGTCCATAAGATGCTGTTGCAGAACTATGCTGGCAGTTCAGATGGTTTTTGGATTTTTGGCAGACTCTAATTTGGTCACCCTGGCTTTGGTTTACATGGTGTGGTCAGGACTCTGTATTTATTCTGGTTTTTATTTCTTTTGATTGCTGAATTCGACATAGATAGTCTGACCTCCTGCAAGGTGTTCTTGATTGTTCTTGAGGAAAGAGTTCTTCTGTCATCCACCACACTTGCTTTTCATTGTGTTCTGGGACATTATGATCCTGAGCTGACCAGTGCATTATTTCTTTTGAATAATGTACCAGATAGTTGGCCATGCAAACCTAATGTTTTTGCTCTTTCTCTGATGGGTTTCTTTAATGATTTCAGCCTGATGATGGTTTGCTACACTAGCATTGAAGCTATTTGGGTTAACGGCAACAAATTCCAAAGTCATATGCCATACTTTAAATCAACTCTAGACCTTTTATTTGCCTACGAGTAAGCTGTGCTAGACAATTAAAGTAATGATAATTGTGTCAACATCCAAATATTTATGTAGCTAAATACACTCATCATCAAAACATAGTTGCACCCAGAAGGAAGTGTCGGATTGTAATGCTATTTGGAAGATGACAACATATCAGACGTTTCAATATGGAGCTGTAGAGGATCCTAACGGTGTCCTGCAATAATCCATACCATGCAGCTTGAATAGCCTCTGACAGTTCCTGCAGATTTTGTGGTAGAAGTGGAGGTGGAGTGACACCAGGCCTTCTCGATATGTGACATGTGGAAACAAATCATTCATCTTGGTCCCTACCACGGCTCCTCCATACATGGATTGATGAGTGTTGTACGAACCAGATGTGCTTTCCAACCTAAATGCATAAAAAACTTTGATTAGTGCAAAGAGACTGTGTAAATGTGGCAAATTCATTTCACAAAATACAAGAGCTAATATCAGCATATTAGCATCGAAATGTCTTTTATTTATGAGATCTGTGTTACAATTGCCATGTGGAGATTGTACTTTAGCCTGGATATTTTTTATTATGTATTATTGCTTTAAACGGTCACCAAGAGAGTAATTAAAATAATACAAGTGAGAATTCTGTGACTTACACACACAACTCAGTGAAAAAAACAAGAAATATTGCTCAGACTGCAGTGAGAATTTGCAGACAACAGCGCTGTGGGAATATGAAAATATGAACAAAAGCACATCGTACAGTACCTGTTTACATACATAAAAAATTGATGTTACATTTCACCCCATGTGAAATCTCCAGACTATATTTTATTTCATTATTCAATTTGAAACTTTAGTATTTGTTCAGATTAAATGTCTTGGTAACACTTTACATTCAGTGTGGACTAACTAATATTAAGTAATTAAGGATTAATTAACATGTAATACATTAACAGTAATACAATAACAGTGCTTAACCATTGTTGAGTAAGCATGTAACAACTGCATGTTTACCCAGTAAGTAAGCATGTAATAGTTGCTACATGTTCACTTCATCTTAGTTGACTATTGTTGATGTATTACTTCAGGTTAACTATTGCAGTGTTAGTTAATCAACACTTAATGTAAAGTGTTACCAAAACCTTTTAAATCGGAGACAGTTATGAATATACATTATGCATCACATACATGCTGGCTAATGTGGATCATTTTAACCATCAAACAGATATAGATAAACTAAAACAACTATCTATCTATAAGCTATGATTCTAAGTTATGAGATATGGTCTTTTTCAAATCCATCTATGCTACCCTTGACATTTGCCACAAGTTCCCAGGCTAGCAGATGACAGAATTGTTCTTGCTATGGCTTATTAAGGTTTTTGTATACTATGGACTGTCTCAGGGGTGGAAGTAACTCTTTTACAGCCATGTTCTCACTTGGTATTTCCACATTTGCTATCAGCTCAACAGCAATCCAAAAGAAAAAGTGCTTTGACCTCAGTGATCGATGAAGCACAAATTCCCACCAGTCTAGATATTGTTCTCAGAAACATTGTAGAGGCTCATTGGATATCGTACACTCTTGATAGACAGCCAGACTGCACAGAGGGATCTATTGAGACAAACTGAAAGCAATCTGGCCTCACTACCCTGAAGTGGAAATGCTGTTTTTTTGTTCTTTTTAAAAAGAGCTTCCAGATGGGGAGCAGGTACAATGGAGCAGAAAAGGGGTTTGCAGTGATCTATACAGTGTTACAAAAATCTCTGAATCAATATCGCAGTGGCATCCTGAAAGAAACACTGAGACCAGAGAGAGGGGGAGAGAGGGAGAGAGAGACAGAGACATAGACAGAGACAGAGAAAAACTGCTATTTTAGAGTCTCCTGTGGCGCCTGACCGATTTTATGATTATTATTTAAATTTTACGACCAATACTGACATTTATGTTTAGGAGCTAAGAATTCTAAAAGAGATTATATATATATATATATATATATATATATATATATATATATATATATATATATATATTATATTATATATTATATGTATATTATATATATAATAACATATATATGTTATTTATAATGAAAAATTACATAGTTTTAGCTTTCACTGTTCAAGGCAGCCATAAACATTCCTGTTTTGGAGGAGGTACGTCAGATAACCCATGCAATACCATTTTCATCAATAATGTTGGAGTGTATGGAATATATTTTGATGGAAATGTGTATATTTCACAAAACCATTAGTGAACTGGATATTGATCTTCTTAGATGAGCAAATTCAGCATTCAGGAACATTTAGGAGTCAGGAGACTGCACCAGACTGGACAGGACTGATGTTGACCTAAGTTTGTGCCCGTGCATGACTCTGGTCCAGTCTCCTGACACCGGAATGTTCCTGAATGCTGCATTTCTAACATATTGAAATGCATTTTTAATAGTGGTAATACTGATTTTTGATGTCTCAGCATGGTGGTCTTTGTAGAGAGGTGTGAACTTTTTCACAGCAGGGTGTTCTCATCCCTCCCCTTGCACCCCTTCACTAGCAGCTCAACACACAGACAAGCAAACAAGGTCCTAGTTAATCAGGAAACAGGATTGTGATGAAAAGCATTAGGCGATTTCCATTCCACCAACAGTATGGCCACTAGGGGGCAGAGATATCTACTTAAGTTAGCATGCTAACCAGCTAGCCCTGGTTCATCCTGTCTCATAATACCACTTTGGACCTCAAGAGGCGATAGTGAGTCACTGTAGCTTTTCAAGGTAGCCATAAGCATGCCTGTTTTAGAGGAGGTCCCTCAGTTGTCAGTCATGTTGAAGGTCCCACTCCTGATCAGATCATTTAAGGTCATGGAGCGCATTAAAGGATAAGTGAACACAACAATGGCTGAAGATTTTGGCAAGCGACCATTATGACCCCTGTCACTCCCTCAACACAATCACACTGGTGGGCTTTCCACCTTTGGAGATGCTCTGGCGAGAAAATGGAAGAAGTTTATTGCTGAACTCTGAACGTTTTGTCTAGACTAGTAAGCAAACACTTGTTAATGTTAACCTTGAGGAGGGGGTGCTATGCTTTTCTTACGATGTTGCCCCTTTATTATTCAGACTAAGAAGTCAACAGATTGTGGCATCTTACACATTGCTTCAAGCAAAAGAGTGCTTTAAGGCCCCTGTTAATTAGTAAATCCATATATTGTCTTCGTTTCCCATCAGTTCTATTTGTAGAAAGTGTGTGTTATGTCGTCTGCATCGTTGTTATTTCAACCATGATGGTGTTTTGTCTTCAAATATACCCACAGAAGCAATCGAGTTCTGAAAGTAAGCTTAGCTGTCGTCACAAAAACCACCACAAAACCACTGCATGCTTTCTCTAATTTTTCCCAAAGCCAGTCAGTAAATTCTAGTAGTATATTGACAGAATTTGTACTGATACTGATAAAGCAGCAGGACCTTAACATCCGCTGATACTATCTGGCAAACCAATATCGGTCAGGTCCTGATCTAATCTAATGCATATGTTATGGTGCAAGCAGTGTAGTGGACCGTAAAATCCAACCCACATGCAAAGCGATCTTTCTGAAGCAGTAATAAACAGTCATTCTAATTAGAATCAAGAGATGAAAGCTTTTTTGAAGGAGGTAACGAACCTAAACCAATGTTATTGCAATAAACCAAAAAAATAAAAGAATAAAAAAACAGGGCAGACAATGGCATCATTAACAATAGTTTGTGTGTGTTCTTCCAAACAGGAGAAGCTCACTGTGTTAGTACTGCTGGGCTTGACAGGTCAAAGAAATGTGGTCAGGGGCTGAACTTCAGCTTATATGGCCACTATAATTGAAACCGAAAGCCTTTCAAGTACACAGGCTTATTGCTTTGTTCTGCTCTTGTTTCGTCTTGTCTGCCATGGGAAGGCACATTGCTCAGTATGAAAGGATGGCAGTGTCCTCTAGATCAAAATGGATATAATCAAAGTGTCAAGGCAAAGCAGTGGCTAATGCATCCCCGGATTCCTTCATTCAACACTAAGTACACAGGCACACAACCCATCAGCTTCAGTCAATGATATAGTATGTTAATTATGGATGCTAGAGGAGCAGCATGTGAGACGCAGCCAGAGATCCACTTCAGGACAAAGGGAGTGCACTGCTGTAAACATGCACAGGAAACAAAGTATTGTTCAAGCTATTAAAACGCTGGAATGGATAGAGTGAAGTTTAACAATACGACATGATAGCACTGTCAATACCTCAAGAATTGGCCCTGTTTTCATGTACCAGAGCGTGTTTCATTGCTTTTAAATGCTAGCTTCTCTGGAACAGTGCAAGAACTCACTATTAAAGCACTCATTTAAATGCCATGATGGAAAGAACACCACATTATTCAATGCAGCTTACAGTAACAGTAGAATACATTAGTGAGGGGAAACTTTACCCAAACCACAGACCACACAGGTCTAGATGGCCTGCTGGGAACCAGTGCAGTGGCCTGCACAAACAGGCCAAGGAATTGACCACTTGGGCGGAAGATCCACCCAGCATTGTATAGTATGATACACCTTCAATTCTACACAAATCTGTATTCCACAGATCAGCAGTTCATGGAGATCATGGGAAATTCTGTAAGGAGAGCATGCCTCAGGCTTTGGGCCGTTGCACTGATCTGAAGCAATGAGGAACTTTCTGAAAGGGTACTACTGGAAGAAGTGCTGGAGATCTTTATCTGAACAAAAGACTTCAGAGCTTCAGCTATTATGTCAATGCTTCAACTCCAGCAAAACTCTAGTTTAACATATACTTTTGTCTCTCTATATATATTTGTCTTTCTACCTTTCATTCTCTCTCTCTCTCTCTCTCTCTCTCTCTCTCTCTCTCTTTCTCCATCCCTGGATTCTAGATTTAACAGAAGAAGCAGCTGGCCCTCGCCCCAACTCCATCTCCTCCCAGCTCTCCAGCATGATGTATCACATTAAGGTCTAACTATATATAGCTCACCTGCAGTGCCTGTTCTCGTTGCTTCATCTTTTCTGCTCCTATTTTACACCTTCCCTTGTTTCTGTTTCTCTTGAGTCCCTAAGGAAGAAAATGAGGACAGGAGCAGGGTTGTCAGCTCATTTATCAAGGAACAGGCAGCATGCTGCCCATGATCCAGGTTGATTTACCAGGGCCCCAGTGCTGGCCTGGGCAAAAGTGCTGCACATGCCTGGTCAGCAGGGGGAGCCACTTGGCATCAGTGGTGGGTATTTTGCTTAACAGAGGCCACTGTGATTCTTTGGGGAATGATTGAATGAATCAAAAAATCTCAAATCTGCTTATAATTTAGTTTGATTAACATGATATAGGCACATACTTGGAGGTAATATTTATGCGGTTGTGGACCGAAGGAAAAAAGAAATAATAAAACATCAATACAACCAAAAAAAACATAAAAGAAAATTGCCCCAAAAATAAGAGCAAATTGTATTGAATATTATAATCAATATTGGACACATTAAACAGTCGATTCTGAAATACCAATTTCAATGCTTTTAAATTAATGTAATGATGTAACATATTATCTTAATGGAACCTTTTAGATCTTAATTCTAGATTTTAAAGTTGCAAATAATGAACATAGCAAGTTGGAGGCAGTGAAGGATCTCTTTGGAAATGTTTTCAATGAATGGGCTTTATTATGAATAAGGGGTAAATAAATAGATGTCAAGACTGTCTGTGGAGTGTTGGTGGAAGACATCTGGTGAAGTATGTTGTTAAGTAATTGTATTTCCCTGAATCACAGATATACATTTGTATCTGTATCAGTACGAGTGACTCAGTAAAGATTTCATCCACGCATTATGATTTACCCCACGTATTACCCTTAATTGTAAATGAACATGCTTTGTTGTCTAGCTAATAATATGTATGTCTTATTCATCTTATTAAAGGTGCCATAGAATGGAAAACTTATACACTGGCACATTTGAATAAAGAGAGTGTAGTACATAGAACTGACATACCATGAAAACTCAAACACTGTTGTTTCTGCTTCAAACACAAATCCTGCACTTACAGATGAGGGCAATAAAACATGTTGAATCCAAAATCCTAAACTGTTACATAACGTTAATATTTTGCATACAACAACAACAAGAACAACATCTGGACTGTTATGCTAACATACTGATAGGTGTTCATCTACATAGTGCTGTTAAGACCCATAAACTAGCTGAGGTACTCATCAGCTTTCTCCAATTCTGAAAGCAGCGTAAAGAGAATGCTACACACAGCAGCTGGAATGAAAGGCCTACAATGACTGTGCAAGTGCGGCCATATGAAACCAGATGGTTATAGTATCTTATAATCAGATTCAGGCGACTGTGTTCCAGAATAGGACCTACTTTCTGTTACTGAAAACAATGCGTAGGTGGGTGAGCTTGTGTTCAGCAAAAAAAAAGGAGCATTCGAAACTCCTGAAGTGTAGAGCATCTCATAATAGCGATCCATTCACAGGTTCTATTTTTATCTGATATAAATTCAGATTAATTAGGGTAATAAAAATTGAAAAGATTTGGAAATTACTTTCAGCGCGAGTGGAAACCGAATCCCCTCCCATGAGTGAGCATTAAAAAGCACTCTCTCATGTGTAAGACCAGATCATTATTGTCACTGAGAGTGACAAATGTGCTTTCATTATGCTACAAAGTGAGAGAGAGAGAGAACGAGAAAGAGGAAAGAAAAAGAAGGGAGAGACATGGAAAAGAGACAGAGAGATAGTGAGAGAGAGAGAGAGAGAGAGAGAGAGAGAGACTGACAATGCTTTTTAATAACCTTTTCTGAGCCATAAGCTGCTATGATAACATCAATATGTCACAGTTACATTGACACATGATTTCAAACAGTTGGAAAGTGCATTCCAAATGCCTGCATGCACAACAACACAAGGCCTGAGGTCATGCATGAGCTCCACTTATGGCATTTGGCCATTTGACAGTTGGGTGACATTTGAAAACTGGTCTTTGAGCCTTTGAACCAGTCCTTGTAAATAAATGTAAATACAGAGCTTTTCACAGTGAGTGTAAAGTGGCGCTGTATTGGTTTCAGACAATTTCCATTTTTGGGAAAAATAATACATAAATAAAATAGGCCACAGAGCAATTTTTATTTTTTCTCTTTTCCAAAATGTTAAATTCAGCAAATAAACAGCAATTGTGCATTAAATGTGCAGACAAGTGCTCTCTGTAGAGAATGCATTCTTATTTTCACTTAGGAGATCTGGCATTCAGGTCAATAGAGCCCGGTTTCAAAAACATGTTTTAAAAAAATGAGCAGAAATTATTATTTCGTTATCCCCTTTAACAAGCTAGCAAAAACCCTGACTGACTGCAGTCTACAAGTTCAGGTTCATTATGGCATAAAAAGTACAACTATGTCACTATAACAAAAACTTGGAATGAAATCAGTGGAAGGAAAATTCTGACTTTTTAAGATTTCAGCACAAATAAAAGGGTAAAGTCTTTTTCTTGGTTTGGTGTGAAATATTTCATTTCAGAGAATCCTACAAAGCTAAAAGGTTTTCACACTGGAGCTTACAGGAACCAGATATCTGAATCGCTTCATCCCACATCATGGAAAGTGAAATATAATAAATATATATATAATTATATGAAATGGTAATGAATGTATTGTCTGATGCCTGAGTCATTCTTTTCCAGTAGCTCTAAGATGAGATTTTGGGGTAAAGCATTATTTTAAAATCTATTCTTTGGAGAGGTACATACAGGGGTTGGACAATGAAACTGAAACACCTGGTTTTAGACCACAATCATTTATTAGTATGGTGTAGGGCCTCCTTTTGCGGCCAACACAGCGTCAGTTCGTCTTGGGAATGACATATACAAGTCCTGCACAGTGGTCAGAGGGATTTTAAGCCATTCTTCTTGCAGGATAGTGGCCAGGTCACTACGTGATGCTGGTGGAGGAAAACGTCCTTCTTGGTGGTATGCTGACATTACCCTGGATACCGTGGCTCTTGATACATCACAAAGACTTGCTGTCTTGGTCACAGATGCGCCAGCAAGACGTGCACCAACAATTTGTCCTCTTTTGAACTCTGGTATGTCACCCATAATGTTGTGTGCATTGCCATATTTTGAGCAAAACTGTGCTCTTACCTGCTAATTGAACCTTCACACTCTGCTCTTACTGGTGCAATGTGCAATTAATGAAGATTGGCCACCAGGCTGGTCCAATTTAGCCATGAAACCTCCCACACTAAAATGACAGGTGTTTCAGTTTCATTGTCCAACCCCTGTATAGGTGTTGTAAGGTAAAACAGTCCCCATATAAAGCTTGTTCTTTTAAGATCTACCATAGTTTTATTACTGTTACATAGAAACAGACACGTGTGCATGTAGTTTCACGGTTGGTTTTGGATGAAAAACTAAAATGGTGATATTTGTATTGTACACATCTGGTTCCTGTCAGCACCACTAAAACTTTAGCTTCTCAGCAATAACTTTATTTATGTTCCAGAAATTAAATTATGCAATAGTGTACAGAATTCCCCTTTAAGTGCTGAGAAGTCTCATCACATTTTTGCCCCGGTGTCTCTGGATTGCTGTTCAGGTGAAACGCTTGTAATATCCGTTTATTATATTTATTACATTAGTAGCTTCACAAGTTCAGATGAAAGGTAATTGAGTTGTTAACGTCTTTAAAAAGCAGGTTACTCTGTGCTAAAGGCGAAAGCCGCTGTTCTCTGCCTCTGATTACTGCACATTCTGACAGGTGCTGTTTGAGACATACAGCAGGCAGCAGCTCAGCTCAGCTCACAAACACACACACCAGCTCCCCTGTCTCTGCAGTGATGGGTATTATGCTTTGTGGAGTGGAAGAGGCAATAGCAGAGACAGTATTCTCAGCGGAGGGGCTTGTGGGATCCGGTGAAATGATGTGTCATCATCGAAATGACACGGCTGCCTAAAAAAAAACCAAAAAATGCCATGAGGGCCTGGGATGCCACCTGCCTGGCCCCACAGCAGCCTCCTGGCAGCAGATGTCTCGGAGACGAGCGAACGAGAGCTCGACTGCAGCCTCCATATTCTCCTGCATGATGAGCCGCTAATGAAGCCAGCCTGAGCCCAAGCCCCCTTCTCCCACCCAACTCATTACCGGCCCTGTCAAATGCAGTCCGAGACCCCATTTCACTGAGAGCAGAATTAACACAGGGTCCACTGCGCCATGAGTCGTTACAGCCAGAAACTCCAATAGAGCACTGTATTATACAGTAATGAAATCAGGAAATCGCTGCAGTGAGTGGAAAAACACTAAAGTGCCTTTTCGAGGGTTCTCCTACATTTTTCTTGCCTTTTTAATGTGTTCATCCCTGCCAATGTTATTAATGAAAGATTGCAATGTAGGCTGTAACTGTATCTGTGTCATCCCTGTTTCACAGAGCTTTGTAGTTTTTCCAGATGCAGATATATGAATGCTACAGACTGGCTCGTGATTTTGGTTATTTACACATAGAAACAGCTGAAACTGTTGAGTGTCATCCGTTACATTCGTATGTCTGTATGTGTGACACACATGCCCTCAAACAACACTCGAACAATCAGCTCATCAACAATGCACATGTATGACTGTCCAGGAGTGATTTGTATGACAGTGGTATGAAGGTGAACATTTTTTCTAATAGCATAAAATTACACACTGCTGCATAATGCTGCTTTAAATGGCCCGATCAGCATGAACAACTAGCTTTATTAGAACAAGAGTATTTGACCTAAAGACTGTTAAAAGTGTCAGTTTACTTTTCAGTCCATACAGTTCATATATGGAAACTAAGCTACAAAAAAGGCAGTGATCACAAATTCACCTACATCCACTCATTCCTCCAAATATAGTTTACCCTTGCCCATTCACATTTCAATTATAATAAGGTATTATTGCAGCCTATGAGAACAGAGCTCCTTTACATATATCAGTCTTAAAGGCACAGCAGCACCAGTATTTGTATTACTAAGGTATAAGGAGAGGTTGGAAACTGGTCATGTAACCATGAATAATGACCATTTTGGTACATAAACCCACAGAAGTGCTATTTGTCAAAAGACAATCTCAAGACAATAAACTACAAGAAAAGTGCAGCATACAGGTGCAGCATACAGGCCTTTTAAAATCTGCTACTTTAACTGGATACCAATCCAATCAAAGAGGGTGAAAAATGGTCATGTAAAAATGAATTATGACCATTTTTGGTCCATAAAGCCACACAATCACCATGAGTGGACCTCAGGGGAAAAATATACTAAAATGCAGGTAGAATGCTTTTTAGATTGATGTATAAGTGACCTCTGTTTTGATTGGCTACCCTATATTGTGCCTTATTCAAAGAGGCAAAGACTGTAAAGCTCCTTAGAACGTCTATATGAATAAGTGGAGCTGAGGTGCTAGAAGCTGAACAGATGGACATATACAACAGCTCTGTTTCTGTGACAATGCAAAAACAATGAATTTAATATGGGCTGCTTTTGCAGCATATTTTCCATATATGGACTATATGTACTGGGAAGTGAAGGTTACATTTTGCAAAATAAAAATCCAGTTTCATGAAATGAGCCATTAAATTGGTTCCTTGTGCTTTTCCTGTATCTTGGAAAACTTGTATATATGCTTTATATATTATAATGTTTTAAATAGGAGTTCTACTGTTGTTACAAGTCTCACTGAACTCACTGAAACCTTTTGAGTGTACAGTGGTGTATAGAATGGAAAGGAATTTTTTATGATAAAGCTGTTTATCTTGTGTTTTTCCAAACAGTATTTTGTGCTCTTAGAGTCAGGAAGCCAGCACGCCAAACCATGAGCCTCATAAGACCTAGCCTGGAGAGCTAGTTATCTGCTTATTGCAGTACAGTACACACAAATGCAGTACTCAACAAAATGTGCCTTGGCTCCGTATTAATTCTAGATGCCAGAGAGACTCTCTCCCACGTTTTCTCCCCATGTATCAGCGGCCCTTTAATTAGTCATAAGAGTACAGGTCTGCAGCTGAGCGAGTGTGTGAGGGTGCAAGGCTGACACACACATCACAGGGGGTATCAGAGGAGTGATAGGTCTAATTTGGAATTGAAAGCTTCGACTGGCTCCTAAAGTGCTGCTTCAAAGTGGAGGAAAACCCACGCTAAGGCAGCGTGGCTTGGGTGAAACACAAAATACTGACACAAGAAACATGGAGGATTCATTTTCCCATCATAGCACTACTGATCCAAGACGTTACAGGACCGACAGGCCTTTAGTTTAACCTTTAGAGCTGTTAAAGTCATTTTGCCAGTCTGGTATATGTAACCACACAACTACCTAATGACAGAAGGGAAAACTCAGCACCTACTGATTTATATGGTCTGAAAATGGTTTTCAGTTCATTCTTATTTCAGAGAGTCATCATCATGCCTGTAATTTGCATGTCCAAATACTGTATTCATCAGAATTCCTTTTCACTGTGCTATCTAGACAGATACGGCCAAGCTGCCTCTCACATTGGCTAGGATCTCAGGAGCTGGACAGAAAGCCTTACGTATCCAAACAAACCCAATCAACTAAAGGGTCTTGCCAGTGATTTGGCAATACCCTTTTAAACTTATTTAAATCTGCTGTCCGTGTATGCCAGACTGAAACGTGTCCACCTATAGAATCACAGTGCTACCATGTTTCTATCACTATATGAATAGATCCACAAGGCGTCTGTTATTGATAGATCCTGTTAAATGTGATTTTACAGATCAGTAACAATGAAAAGCAGGGGCACAATAAAATATAGGAACAATAAACATAGATAAAATCTGATTGTATTCCTGTGTTTGCATGTTTAAAAATGTAGTTTGTGACAAACTAAGTACATTTTTTGGCTATGTTAGATTCCATTCTTTATATCTCATGGGTAAACAAATAAATGTGACAACACATATAAATTAAGCCTATTTAACATAAATTAAAACTAAGACATCAAGAGATACATTTCACTTTTGGACTAAGCTATCAATGATAGTTTTTATTACAGCACTGCCATTTGATATTTAATGCATATTTTTACATATCTTCTACCTGTCATCTACAAGTGATATTTATATTTCTGTAGATAAACTTTCTTGTATATATTCTTGCCTCATTGTAATAAGTGAGATATATTTATCTATAGCAGACTGTATTATTTATAGTTTATACTTAATAGTCAATATTTTTTTCTGAGCCGGTACTTACTTATGTTTATACTGTTACATCCCTTTTTGTATTGTATTACTGTGCTGTACTGTGTAACTGCTACTGGCTGCTAAATTTCCTTCGGAATCAATAAAGTATCTATCTATCTATCTATCTATCTATCTATCTATCTATGTAATGTCAACTAGCAACAACAACAAACAACCAGCATACAATCAGATTCATGAATATACCATCAATGCAACCTTGCTACTGCTAAGGGTTTAGCAGAGCACAGTGCTGTCCCGTCTGTCTGAAGCTGGAGGACATGCAATGGCACGAGATGCATTTTTCATGAATCCTAAATCCACTTAGCCTTAGAGATATCTCTGTTCACGTGTGTGTGTGTCTCAGAGTAAATTGACTATTTTCTTCTAGATGACTGTGTTCCAGGGAGTCAAATGTATCTTTGATGGGTACAGAGCAGAGGTCTGATAAAGATGCTATGGTAACGCTGAAGACCCCATCTGCACTGTGATTTCAAGGTCCGTGGCCAAGATAACACAAGTGATCAAGGGTGATGCCACAACACAGCAGAGCACCCAGAAAAAGGTCCAATGAATAATGACAGAGCCATCTCCAGCCTGATAAAAGGTCCCTCTCCCCTTAGCCTCAGCAAATGATCACCACCCAGAATGGACAAAACCCAATCCAGGTGACAGGGGTAACACTTTATTACCCCCCTGACATGAAACAGCGTACCACCCATCCCCCAAACCCATGCTGTTCTACTTAAATCCAGTGTGAAGGTCAAATGTAGAGGAAAACATAAAGAAAAGAAGAAGAAGAAAGAAATAGAAAAAGTGACATTATTGCAATGGATTACTATTAATGCAGTATGCTATTTATTGACTCCATGGTACGTAGTTGTTACTCTATTTAAGAGCTCACCAGCGTCTAGTATGAATCCCTGTTTTTCCCAATGATGAAATTTTGTAGCAAGCTTTTAATGCAGCTTACAGCCAACATGACATTTGGTTGTTTCTTGAAGAGATTATGTTTTATTACGCTTTATTTCTGTATTTTCTAGCTTTGTGGTGATGCGTCATGGGTAACTGAGGAGAACAACAGGTGCTAGGTTCCAGAGGGGGCGCTTAAGAGCAGGTAGGACCTTAAGGCGAACACACAAACACACTTCCTAGGGTGAGGATGAGCATAAGGGCTGAATAAAGTATAAACCACCTTGCACAATAAAGATGATCCTTACAATAAAGATGAGAATCTTCTGAGATGATGCTGACCAACCACCATCACCATTCTGTTATCACCACAAAGAGGCCCCCTGCCCAGGCGGTTCACTGTTCTCCTCAGCTTACACACTCCGAGCCAAACGAGATGAACCCCCTCTCCTGGTGGGACTTCTAAGTCCTCAAAATGTCACAGGGAGAAGAGATAGTACTCATCAGATGGCCTTATTTTTAGCTGTTTAGCTATTTGTGGCAGCATTCTTAGCCTGTCAGATGCAGGTGTCCTTCTTGGCTGGGCACTAGACTCCAGCAGACCTCTCTATAGTGCTGCAGTTGAAGAGGGCTTTTATCGCTAGGAAGCAGATGGCACTCGTCCTGACCTCCAGTTAAAGTTTAAAGACTCAAACCTTTAGAAGGATATCCATGAAATGGTGTGAAAGATAATAGCAAAGATAATTACCTCTCAAAGAGCTATAGAAGTGGTAATCATTTCCGAAGATAGAGCAACAGTGCAATGAGAATGTGAGGAAAATGCTCTACAACTACAATAAAAAAAAACGCTTAGAATTGCACAACATGCAGTCAAGTCCATAAACATTTGAACACCATCAATTTTATTCCACAGCAGCATATTGGAGTTAGGATTAAATATTGAATATTCAAAGTGCAAAGAGCAAAAACGTTTTGTTACATTTGTTAAAAGAAAGAATGCACTGGTGAGTTCAGAAACCAAAAAGCCCAGGAAACCAGAATGACAAAAGAATTATTTTCCTGGTGAAAAAAAGTCCACACCATGATGTATAAACTTTTAGCAAGCCTCAAGAACAAAAGGAAGACATTAGATCTTGCCAAACAAACAAACAAACAAAAAAAGCTACAACATTTAAAACAGAGTTCTGGAACAACATTATGGACCGATGAGACTAAGATTAAGGAACTGCTCATGATCCAAAACAAAGCAACTCATCTGGGCTGCATTCAACCTCAACAAAACATAGCAAAACATTTATTCAAATAGAAACTTTGGGGCACTGAATACTCTGCTGTGTTATGCAAGTGCTGCAGCAATGGCAGTTGAGAAGGCCACTCTTGGCATCTGTTCTGAAGAATTTGGAAGGCTGATTTTTGTGAGGCTGATCTAATATATTAATTTGTTGTGTACACCAAGCTGCAGCGGTCACTGTAGTAGAGTTATTTTGGAATCCATTGTACGCTGCCTTTTAATACAGCAAGGTTTATATACATGTCACTGCAGATTGAGTAACAAACACCCATCAAACAAGAGAAAACATAGCCCAAAGCCCATTGCACACTGTTTTGCAACGTTTTGATGAAGCATGTCATTCAACGCAACATTTTTGTGATTGAATGTCCCTCTATCAAGCATGGCGGAGGTAGTGTTATGGCATGTATGGCTGCCACTGAAACTAATTCCCTTGTATTTATTGATATTTATTCTAAAGAGCATTAGGCTATACCATCTGCTCTCAATCATCCAAATGCTTGGATGACTGCTTCACAGTGCAAAAGGACAATGACACACACAACACCAGAGCCCGATATTTGTTGTATCTGTTCACATTGCTGGTTTGCAAAAAGTTATTTTCTGAACATGGTTCCTTCAGCTTTCCAAATGGCACTCATTTTTGCACCCTAATATTCTAGTACACAAGGCAAAGAAGTAGAGCTGTAGCAGGTGTAGCTGGGGCCATTATTGCAGCAGGTGTGGTTGCTTTGATTACAACAGGTAAAGAGAACAACAGCTTTTCTGAAAATGTCTAGCAGTCTGAACATTATTTAACTAAAGATGAGGACAAACAGCCCAGGAGTAACCTTCCTCAGGCAGGCTGGGTTATCAGGCCTGCATCTGGACTGCAGCTAATCAGTAGTCTGCCATTACTAAGAGTCACTCATCCTTGTTGAACATGCAGCTTCTGTGTTATCTTCCCTCTCCAGATCTCCTTCTGTCTGCACACTGCCACAGGCTCATAACCACTTCCAAGCACTCCAACCCAACTAAGATCTGCAAGTCAGATATATTAAAATATAAAGTGTACTTTCCTAAAAATATATTTTTTTTGTGACATTTGCATTGTTTTATGTGAACAAATGATTGATTGAAAGCTAAAACACTCCCAATTCCTTTTTTCAAAATGCTCTTTCTCCATTAGAAGCCTAGATCAGTTTTGATGAAAGTACAGGGGCATGACAAATGAAAGAAAATCAGCATAAAGTTTTTTAGTTAGGTATTGGTCTTCCACAAGCCACCAAAACTGCTTCAGTCCACTTTGGCCTAGATTCTACAAGCCTCTGGAACGGCACTGAAACAATGACACCCCATTATTCCAAAAGACATTAACTCAGTTGGTGCGGAAATGATGGTGGTAGAGAGCGCTGTTAAACACGTCAGACCTATAGGTGTTTTAATGGCTCTGGTGGCTGCAAAGGCCATAGCATATGATTTACATTATTTTCAGCAAACCATTCAGTGACAACTTGTGCCCTGTGCATATAAGTAATGTCATCTTGGAAGAGACCACTCCCATAAGGACAGGAATGTTTCATCATAGGATAATTAGAATAATTTCAGAGTAATTTGCAGAGATCCTCTCCTGTAAGGGAAATCTCTGTAGACAACTGTACTATAATATCCTGTGGACAGGTTGCTCTTGCTGACATATCACACAAATGTATGAGCATCACACTCAATGAATGTATGCCTTCAGTCGACCCTATCTACTGATGTAAATGCACATGGCTTCTTAGTCCGTGTTGAAACCCTAGCAAGTCAGACAGTATTTGTCACTGACGTATCTGCCATCCGTGCTGCAGTAAAGATTTTTAAAGAAGGGCTTCGGTCAGCATGACCGAACATACCACAGCGCATAGTAGGATGTTAATTGCTTAGCTGTATCATGCAGTGCAACTGTCTGGATCCACACTCATTATGTCACTCCTCTCATTTATGCAGGTTTTCCCTTTAATGTCACCTGTCTATGTTTGTCAAATACATATTCTAATTGCAAATAAGACCAAACCAAATGATACATCTGCTCTGCTGTCAATGAATGAGGCCAAAAATGAAGGAGGCAGAGGCTGATGCTTGACTGGACTGATGAAGGGTCTATTAGGTTTTTGAACATTTCAAAAGAGTCTTCTGACATTGATGCATTCTAGCCAAAGGCTTTCTGCTAAAAAGGCCTCTCCACCTTCTCCTTCTAGAACTGTGGAATGTGCAGACAAAGGACCATCTCCAGTGGCAGGAAACTGGCCGGCACACTTGACCTTCAACTAAAGACAATGAGAAATATGGTCATTAGCTGAAACAAAGGACAAACAAAAATTTACCCAACATATTGCATTTGCTCTTACACTCATGTTCATATGACCTGTAGTGAACATGTTTTCACAGACATGATTTCATGTTTTCAAGTGTTTTATAGTTTAAATATACACGTATCATCAAAAGAATAGTTGCACAAATAGTTGCACAAGTAGTTGCACCCAGAAGGAATCAACCAACAGGAATGAAACTTGGTAGGTAGTTTTGACATTATGAGACATGCGAATGATTCAGTGATGTGAGGTAAGCAAAGATGGGCCTTATCATTGTACCTGACTGACCCAACTGCCATTCACCGAGCAGTGGTGCCCTCCATGAGTTATCCTGTTAGTGCCAGTACCACTGGCAGATGACTGCACAATGCAGGAGTACATTTATGCAGACTGTCATGACGACTATCCTTAACACCATCAACATCGCCAAAGACTCTCACGGACTGACGCAGCAGATCATCTTTAGTGACGAGTCCTACTTTTGTCTGGGTGGAGACGACCAACAAATCCGTGTGTGGAGGCACCGTGGTCAGTGCCATGATGAATGATTTGTTGTCATGTGTCACACATCCAGAAGGCCTGGTGTCACTCCACCTCCACCCCTACTGCAAAATCTGCAGGAACTGTGTGAGAATATTAAAACTGCATGGGATGGATTATCACAGGACACCATTAGGAACCTCTACGACTCCATGCCGAGATGCATGCACGTTGCATTAGCAAACATGACAGCCTGACACCATACTGAGAGACACTACTTCTGTATGTGTGGCTCAAATAAAATTGTCCATATCAGTCTAAATGTATCATCATTTATTGTTCCTGGTAACCTTTATCTTCCTTCCCAATAGCACTGCAATCCAACACTTCCTTCTGGGTGGAACTATTCATTTGCTGATTATGGTAATTTAAGCATATAAGTATATGTCTGTTACATTGGTATTAGATTCTCTATTTAGCTTTGTTTCATTTTTTAAGCCCCAAAAATTGCAGTCCAAGCTACATATTTTTTTTTTATCAGGAAAGGCCTGCAGACAGAACAGTTATTGTTAATATATGGAAAAAGTTCAAATAAATAAATAAATCATAAATCACTTTGCCCCAGAGTACTACAAACTGCACCGCTTTCTACACGGTTACAGAAGCTACGAGAGCAAAGATGTCTAAGATGTGAGACAAAATCTGTTGCCTCAGAGCACACTTGTTATAGAAGCCAATGGCCAGACTGGATCTTCTGATCTATTCTAAGTACACAGAAAAACGTCTACAGTGATTGACCAGATGCAGCAGCTCAAAGCATCCTTAGGGAACCAAAGAGTTCAAAGAGCCTCAAAGAACCTTTGTAAGAACAGACCACAAGAACAGTCTGTAAGAACAGACCACAAATGATATGACATGTAAATGGTACTGATAGAAACCTGTCATTTTTTGCAACAGCTTAATTTGTCTCCTAAACATCATTTGTAATTTGGATGGAAACATGGCTCCAGGCATTCCCTATCTGTTTCTGGCAATAGCGGCTCTCATCAACTTGATGTTGATTGTCTAGAATATCTGTCTCTGTCCTCAACAGTTGTTGCTGGTGTGTTCCTGAGACAGCACCAAACAATTAATCATGTCCCATTCCAGCATAGAGCTGCTGGTGGAAGGGTGGCTCTTCTGGAGCCTTCAGGCTGCATTTCCAACCCATCTAGTCTTCCAGCTTTGCACTGTCTACTGCCACGCATATGTCGAGGAGAATGAATGAAATAAATGTGTTTGACACCCGGCAAGACAACGCACATCTGTTCTGGTCCCAAACACAGAAAAACAGACTTTAAAAAGCAGCGCTTCAGCGTCTGCGCGCTGTCATTGTCGGGAAATCTTGGCTGAATTTGAAAGTCGTTTATGATCACATATGGCCCAGGGGGAAATTAAACAGAAAGGTTTATGCTGGCGAAGGAGCAGTAGCTTATAAACATACAGGAACCACTTTCTGAGTTGTTATACATGCAGACTCGCTGTGGTAGAACGGACTTTGCATTGATGGATACCAGGCTGTGGGCAGTGAGACGCACTGACACTAATGGTTTGTGTCTGCCAGACTATTATAGCTGGGTGTTTAAAACACACTGCAACCTTGGAAAGAGTATTACAGGCCTCAGGACAGAACTTGACCAGCATTAAGCTACTGGAAAAGGAAAAAGGTGTGAAGGAAAACATAGTGGGTGAGTGTCTTGGGCACATTTAAAACAAGTGTAGCACAACAGCTGGGTCTCACCGTGTACTTAAGCAGCATGATAACACACTTACTGCAAAACATGCAATACTTACACTTACTTTACTTTTTAAAACTAACACTTAACATCGCCCAAGGAGCAGTGTATAACCCCTAGCCATAAGGCTGTTCTTTGCACACTACTAACCTCCTTCCCCCTCCATAGCACCCATGGTGGCCGCCATAATAATGTAAGTTTTCTGCTGTTGCCCTAATTTTGTTTTGCTTCTTCATGTTTTTTTCTTCGTTGACTTTAAGGATCCACCCTCCTCTGGATTTTCTTGTGTTTTTGTGTCCCTTAATTATTTTACCATTTATCTTGCTTGAGTTTGTTGTCAATTTGTTCTATGTAGTCTTTCTTTTAATTTAGTTTTTCAGGTTAAAATCCAGGGTTCAAAGTTCTCACAAAACACAACACAAATAGTTTATTTAATCCATGCATGAAGCAGTCCTACCTAGCAAGCTCATATTAATATACCGTTCAAATATTGTAATGTGATTTTAATGTTAATTCAGTCCAGATTGAACTTAATATTACTACTTACCCTTGATAAGCTGATATGGTTATTAAAACATCTTAATTATTCTTATAAAGCTCCACAGATTTTTTTTTCCAGTATTTTAAATTGTTCTCTGATGTCTACAGGTCAAGGTGAAAAATGTCCTTATGTGGTTTTATAGCCCATTTACAGTTCTATGATTTGGCCCTAGAATGAAACAAGCTATTTTCCATTTTTTTGGTGAGCTCATGAATAATCTGATGAGCTCAGCTCTAATTAGCTGGTTTACAGTGAGACACCATGAAGACTCTCAGAGAAGCAACATGTCAAAATAAACATAGATAATGAAATAAAATGAACCTCTGTGTAAATGAGATTATCATACTATTTAGTTAGCTATGCTAGTTACATGGAGTGTACTGGTAGCAAATGTTACCTATACTAGCTGCTTGCTGTATTGACATCAGTACAAAGTAAATTAAAGTTCTAGCTATAAACAACTACAAAACTTACATATAAAGCTACTTTTGCACTTTAACATCTGACTTATGTTAAATTTACAGCACTTTACCCCAAATGAAATTAAATGAAAGTTTTTTTTTTAAAGGAAATATTTTTAAAACCTTGAGTTTAAAACATACAACAAATAAACAGTTCTTAAAACTTTCATCTTTAAGAGAAAATCGAGCTCCACTCTTTCTTGAGGTCTAAAAATAAAACCACAGGTGTTTCTGTCCAGCCTTTATTGTGAGAAGACAACTTTTCATTACCAGATGTAGCTGTCAAGAAGCTGTTATTGAGAAAAGGAAATAGTCAAAGGCCCAATCGCATTTCTTATTTTTACCCCTACCCCTTGTTTTTGAGTGTCACCTTGCTCCTTAGAACTGAGTTATAAAGGGTGGTTGTTGAAATCTCCCCCTACACAATGGGACAAACCTTCAAGAATCTGTTATAACATCAGAAAAACTCAAAAGAACGCTGCTTCATTAGCTACCAGACTACTAGTGGTGCTCTGTAGACAACCCTGCCAGTCTGCAGTGATATTAGAGAAGCGGTTCAGCAACCTTAAATGGTGCAGCAATTGCATGCAAGCCCCTGATGTCAGAATGTAACAGCTGCAGGTGGAATGGGGAAAGCTGGCGAATAAGAAACTGGTGAATAAGAAGCTGACTTCATTCTTAGCTGTATATAACTAGGTAAACATAGTTAAATTTAGGGCATCAAATGCCTTCAAAAGGGGAAGGAGGGGGGAATGTGATGTGAAAATTGTCATGCACAAATCAGCTATAACAATGTAACTTTAGCTAGCTAGCCTACTGAGACATCAGTATAGTACCAGCAATTTTTATGCTTGTTATGAAGAAAAGCACCATATTACATTGAAACAAGATTAAACTAAGATAATATATGGTGCTTGTAATTTGTAAAGGAGAAAATAGTTATATCTCTGGGTTTCTTTGATGACTTGCCCAGCCATCGTATCAGTGATTCACAAGACATTCTGGGACATTGATCATAACTCTCCATTGGAGTGTGCCTAAGGGAACGTCTTTGAGTGAGTGTTGCCTAGCCCACCCAGACGAATCCCATGCCCATCCAATGAAAACTCACAGATACAGATATTTTTTCAGCATTCAGTGCTCCTCCTTTACACTATCAAACCACAACACTCCTTCACACATTGGGCACTGACATGGCTAAACATACTGCTACCAAGATAGAAAACAACAGCTATGACATTTTGTGTTCAATTTGTAAGTCATTCAGTTGATAACTGTAAATGAAGTAGCTCTCCAAGGGCACCATCAGGGTGATGGGGATGAGACAGTTCTTTTGATTAAAAATCATTCTAACCTAGCCAGAACTCTCCTATTTCATCATACAGATGTTCGTCATCATAAAGGCAATGCTGCCCAACCCTGTGCATTCTACTCTGCCGTAGTCTACTGAAGATCCAAGCCAAAATTTACTTAATAATTTAATTTAAGTTTTTCTTTCTGGTTCATGCAAATACTCTACATAAAATATTCATCTAATCTTACTTTTCTATTTTCAAAATTAAACTACAATACTAATTACATACTCTACCTAGGAAGTCTAATAAGTTTGTTGTTGCCCCTCCCCAAATAATACAAATGCCCACACAACCAGAATTGGGGCACACTACACCCAGGCGTTAATGTGCAAAACGGAATGGTAAAGCGCTAGTGGTAGAAGATTGGGGTGAAATGGGTCTGGGCCTGGGCTAAAAAATAAAGGAATATTTGCAAACCAAACAAAGAAGCTGATCGTGTTCCCAGAACAATGGACTGACCAGTCCAGACAGTCCAGACCTCAATGTCACTGAATTTGTTTACTTTGCGTAAGATTAGCAGAAAATGCAACCAACTTTTAAGACTGAATTTTGGAGGTGTTGCAAAATACCCCTGCAGATTTCTGAAAGCAAGTACATAGAAAGGAATCGAAGCTGTTATAAGGGTAAAGAGTGGACACGCTGAATACTCAAATCAGTGATATTATATTTAGTTGTTGAGGCTTCTGAGTTATATGTTTCCAGCTTTTTCCCCTTTGATGCTGAAAAAATATCAACTGGCCGTGTTGACTGCAGTTTAAGTAAACGAAGGGTGGTCTCCAACTTTTGCACAGCACATTTATGCCTTGGCTGAAATAACATTTTAACATTGTGAAATAACATCAGCTTTGTTGCTCAGATCCTGCAGAAACATCTCTAGTGCTTTTCCAGTGTCTCCTCTTCGGACAATTATCTTCTGAAAACTCAAATATCACAATCACCCTGCATCTTTTTCAAGACCATTTTACTACCATAACTGCAGTAGCAGAACGAGGAAACACTGCTTATTAGATGGATTTTTTTCCTGAAGGCAAAACTGAAGCTCCACCAGCACATGCGTATGGGATGAATGTGTGCGGCTGCATCTCTGTCAGAAAGATGACAGCACGCGCAGAGCACGAGGTTATCTATCTGAGCCTCATTCGTTCCCTAATGAGATGAAGATCAAAGATGATAGGGCTCCCTAAACAAACAGCTGGCTGTGCGTCTGCATACAGTCCAATCAATTTGCACATATCCCAGGCCTGAAAAGAAGCCTTGCCCGTTAAGTGTTTCGTTATGGAGGAGAATCATAATTAGAGAAGGAAACCGGCAAACGGGATGTGAACATAACCCTGCGGGCCTGAGCTGATCAGCCATGGCGACTGATTGTAATTCTTCTGGAACGGGATTTTCAGGGAGAGAAAAAAAAAGTCATTCCTAATCCTATTTCGAACACGGAAAGGCTTTCCGCAAATAAATAAATAAAATCAGAAGTCATTTTCTTGACATCCAAAATGCTGTCTGTGGACCTCCTTAGTCTTTCTTGCTTATAATTGCAATTGTGCAAGCAATCACAGCACACAAACAAATGCCTTCGGATGTCAACAAAGTGCTGTTGTGCCATGATAGCAATCCAAAATACACTGCTTGTTTTTTGCAAGAAATTTTATACACAGTTGAGTTACATTATTATGACCAGCGTTATATCCAGAGTTACTGCTGTGTGCAGCACAGACAACAGCTAGACGGGCTGGGAGTGACTTAACTGGAGCGAACACGATAAAGGTGGTCCTACAGATGCCCAGTTGGGCTCAAGACCAGTGAATTAGGGGGCCAAGGTAGTACTTGGAAGTCTTGTTCATGCTCTTGTAAAATGTCAAACATTTCTAGCAGTGTGATATGTCGCATTGTCTTGCTGGAAGATCCCATCCGCCCCATAGAAGACAATCAGCATGTATGGGTGTACGTGATCCGCAAGGATGGATTCATACCCAAATTGGCTGTGGGCCCAGAGAATCCCACAAAAACGTGACTTCCTTCATGAGCTAAGCACTACAGCCATCAAAAGTAGGAAGTGGTCATAATAATGTCACTTGACTGTGTATCATATGAATAGTAGTCATAAGCATAAGCTCCAGTAGGAGTGCACGTTGTAAAGCAGCTGATACGTGTGCTGTACGGATCAATGCTTCTGGTTTGGTGTGCCAGAGTTAAGATCCGCTCGTGAAATGGATCTCTCTTTAGCACACAATTGGCAGAGGGAGATCTTAAAGCCTCTGTGCTTTCACAACTAGGTCACTATGACAACTGCACGGGCAAGTGCTTCTTAAAATAAAAATGCTTTTGGATGAATGCATGGCCTTGGAAAGTGCCTCCGCTGCAGTTCTGTCCCATCTACACTGGGCATCTGAAGGATATATTAAGCAAATGTGAGTCAAATCCCTCGTCATAAATTTTTGGAGATATTGTATTGTGTCACATACGCATTTCTACAATGAGAAAAGTTATAACTGATTCAGATGTGATTCAGATATGAGTTCTATATAATGACTGTAATATAACCAAAACAATATAACTTTGCCTTGGAGTATGCTTATTGTTGATATCCAGTGGCATGCAAAAGACTGTGAATAGTCCTTTACAATTACAAGAAAATCAACTTATCTCCAAAAGGCAAAACATTTTAGCAAGATTAGCATATTATTTTTGCTAGGTACAATTTTAGAGTGGAGAAAAAGGAAAGGGGCACCATGCAAAAGTTTGGGCAGCCCAAGAGATTTGAACTCTCAGATAACTTTAAGCAGGCTATAAGACCCCAATTAGCTTTTTCAGGCTAAGGCTTGTTCACAGCCATTGTTAGGAAAGGCCAGGTGATGCTCATTTCAAATGTTTATAAATATGGTGACTCCTCAACCTTGTCATAACAATCAGCGGTCACAGGCACCTCTAAGCAGCTGCTTAGCACTCAGAACACTAAAATAATTGATGCCCACAAAGCAGGAAAGGGCTATAAGAGCTGGTAGCTATGACCTCAGTTCACAATGTAATTAAGAAATGGCAATTAGCAGGAATGCTGGAGGTCAAGTTGAGGTCTGAATGACCAAGAACACTTAAAGGTAACTGCTGTAACACCTCTCCAATTGTTACGCACAAAGGTGCATTTGGATTTGTGTTGCAGTCAGTGGCATGGGGAACATCTCGCTGGGAACAGGGGCCAATGGTTTCAATAAAAAAACAGCAAATTCTGGAAGCAAACATTAGACAATCAGTAAAGAAGTTTGTAACACAAGGTGACTTCTACAACAGGATAATGATCCTAAACACACTTCAAAATCCACAAAGGACTAGCTTGGAAATCAGGTTAGCTATTCACATATACAGTAAAAATATATATATACAGTAAATATATATATTATAAATATATATAACAGTGTATATATATATATACAGTAAAAAAGTTACATACATTATAAAATTACATAGCTGAAGCCATTCTGACTGGAGTGCAGCTCACAGCTACTGGAGAATGAAAACAACAATCAAGGTGGTCCCACAGATGCCTAGTTAGGTTCAGCTCTGGGACCAGGTTAGTACTTAGAACTCTTGTTCACGCTCTTCCAACCAGTGTCAAACATTTCTAACTGCTTGCTACACATTTGGACGAGGGGTGCTCCAGCTTTTGCCATTATAGATATATATATATATATATATATATATATATATATATATATATATACAGTTGTTGAAACATATATATGTCAGTTGAAATCCACATTTCTACATACAAATGTACATACATAGTCTTTCGATTTCTAATGTTAATGAAGAAATTTGCTTACAAAACTGGCCAAAACAATATATCCTAGACCCTGGAGGTGAACTCACTGACCAAAGCTATCTTTAGTAACATGGCCTGGGTCCAAGCCAACAACTGAAGCACTTCACTCTATTATTTTTGTACTGGTGCAGCATTTAGGACTGCTTGTCCTTTGGCTGGAACATTCACGGTACATGGAGAAATGGAAAAAGAGAAAAAGGAAGAAAATGTTATCTGTCTAACCCGCTGCTCAGAACCGTCTAATAGGCTGAGCATTCAGCTCCACTGCAGCAGCACTTACTAGAGGCTCTTTGCACAGTCTGTGGTGGTAAAGGCATGCAGGTCTTATTTCTATTCTGTTCTTATACCTCACATTTGCTCTATGTTGCCTGTATTTCTATGACAGGGTATTAGAAAGTGGCTTCAAACTTCATCAGACAAAAATCAAGTTTTAAGAAGTTCATCATGTTCATTTGGTCCAACTCTGCAGAGTGTATGCCTGTGTTTGCAGAGAATCCCTCACAAATATATAAGTCTGGATTTTCATGATAAGTGCAGCATGACATATAACCTGACTGGCCAAGATGTGACAAAAGTCTGATATTTGTATACATATTCACACATAAATAAGTTACTGCACACACACACAGATGCTCAGACAGACAGATCAGTCCTACACAACAGCAAAACAATTAACCTAACCCTGATCTGCCATCTGGACTCTCTCCATCAAAGAGACCAACTACACACACACACACACAGCATAATTCAACCTGAAACAACAGCGTGCAACACCTCACTCCTGCCACCTGCACTCTCTCTAGCTCTCTGTACAGCAGGAGTGGGGGAATTGAAGGAGTGGCCTAATGACCATGCACATGGTCATCTGTTTTATCCTTCTGCTCCTGCAGATGCACAGATTAGTCTGCAGTGGTGGAACACCCATGCCCACCCCAGCGAGACCGAACATGTCCCAGGCAGAAGAGGTTAGGCTGTTGCACAGCTGGACACACTTTACAAGGTAGAGACAAAAAGGAAAGAAAGAAAGAAAGAAAGAAAGAAAGAAAGAAAGAAGAGAGAGCCCAACAGACAGAATTGTTTCAGCGTTGTGCTGCAGCACATTCATGATCACTCCTAGTACACGTCTTGTATTCCATCAGATCTCTCTGACAGATTTATCACAGCTGTCTTAAACAAGGAACACGTCAATTAAGCGCACATTCCATAAAGACGTTCCTCTTCCTGCACGATTGTTCTTCACACATGCGTCAAAAGCAAAAAGAAGCCATTCCAGAAACACAGTCAGACGTCTCCGCAGATGTGACTGAAGATAAAAGTGCAATGTGTGTTCAAAGTCCTACCACGCTGCAGCAGCTGAATCCAACAGGGAAGACCACATAGAGGAGTCAATTAAACAAGAGCAGGTTGCTTCTCCCATTGTGCAAAGAAGTTCCTCAAAAGTACACTACATGCCACCTTATTAACAGTGAAAGGAGCACTACTGTTAATGAGCCTAGAGGGGAGTTTGCAATTGTCGCATTGCAAGCTCATTAACAAGAAGTCCAGACAGATGTTCAGCAACAAAGTTCTATAGCGGATTACTTCTGTAACGAACAAACTAAAAGTGCTGCTGTTATTTAGTGATTATTCCTAAACTTTAATAATGCACTTTTACACCTTTCTAAATCTATGGGTAATCAGCTTGGTGACAATGTGTACAAATATGTAAAAGAGCCTTTGCCTTGCACCCACTTAAAATCGCAGCCAGTCTTCCTGCACTGGTGGTCACCCATCACCGGTTTTTAATGAGTCGTAATACACAGTAACAAGTTCACAGCTCAGCACACCACTGGTGAGTCCATGGAGTTTATGAAGCACCAGCCAAATTAACCACTGCTCCCAAGGAATGTGTTCTATAAAACCACTGTCAATAACAGTGTGGCCGCTACCATCTACAGGCCTCGTCCACTTTATTCTGAGTGTAACACACCGACTCATCTTCTCGTTTAGTGGTCCACTTTACGATCACCCCAGCTTCCCAGTTTCATAGCTACAGCATAAATAGAACAGGATTTGCCACACTGAGATTGACTACACATCAAACTTAATAAGCTTTCAAACATGCCATATTTATCTGCCACTCATCCAATCAGGTGCTGCCCTGGAGCCCCCAGGAAGCAGTTCAGTTGTATTCTGCAGGTGCCACAGATGGTTACACTTCATTCCCTTACAATTAGCAGGACTGGTAAATATAGATAAGCCCACCCTAATTAATTCACTTATTCTTCTGAGAAATTAGATGCAACAGCTTGCAGGAATAAACCTAACAAACACTGAATTAAATAGTGTCACAGTAACTGCTCAGTACTAGGAACTACTTTAAAGGCGACACACTACATCCATTTCCCACAAGTTAACATAGTTTCCTGGAAAACAAAAAGAAGGGAGAGGAAGACAGAAAGAAAGAAAGAAAGAAAGAAAGGCAAGCAAATACACATAGAAAGAAAATGGGGACAGTAAGAAAGAAAGATGGGAAAAAGAGAGAAAGGAAAGAAAGACTGAAATGGAGAAAGAGAGAGATAGGAACAAACAAAGTGAAAGAAAAAAGAACTTTTTACTCCACCACATTAGGCAAAATTTGTAGCTCCTTTCAGCTTATGTGTGTGTAAAAAAATGAAAGCATTAGTATACAGATCAAACATATTGTTCCTGACTTTGTGGGTAAATAGACCACAATATAGAAATATGTACACATACACTCGTGACTGGCGAATGTCTTTTTCTGCATTTATACAAACACTATTTCCTTTTATAGTAAATTAGTTTTGGCTAGTTTATGTTTATGAACAGAGACCTACAGATGCAATATAGTAAAGGAAAACCCATTTGTGATCCTGCTTAAAGCAAGTTTTTATTAAACTTAAACTTGTAACTAAGTTGCAAATACATTTTTTGCTTGTTTGTAAAACGTTATTTTATAGTTCTAGCTACTGCAACCTGTTCTCCGTCAGTGTTCTGTGCTTCTGATCATTTGAATAGACATCAGTGTCAGACTAATTAATGACTTTCTATTAAAAGAGTCTTGTTGCAGAAATGATAAATGGACATTAGAGCCATAATAAATCATGCTACTTTTACTCTCCATACTTAAGTACATTTGAAGGTAAATACTTTAGTCTTTTTACTCATAATACTATATACTATATACTTTTTACTATAATATAGTGTCACTTAGACAGCCAGCCCAAAAGACCTCGTAGCTACAGTGTAGATCTGCTCATACATGTAGCTCAGCATCACTGATCCAGACAGCACCGCAGTTGTGGTACAACGTCATCCAAGCAACAGGCACAGGCAGCCAACAGGCAGCAGCAGTGTAGCATCTAACAGGTGCCCAGGCCTCATAGCCTCATAGTCGAGATACACTGTCATTCAAGCAGCTGGCCAGTCAGGGGTGGAGAACTCTTAACCACTATCTCGGTGGATGCGATGGCACCTCAGCCAGCAGTGAAACATCAAAACATATACACAAACAATATAAAACAAACAAGAAACTGATGTAAAGCGGCAGTCATGCTGAATTAGCATACTTACAACAAAACACATATACACCCTTATTTCACAGTTTGTGGTTGGTAGGCACTCTAAATGAATGAGCACAAGCACTGAGAAAAACTGAGAATTATGTCTGAAACTGAGAATGTCCCCTATTTGCCTTATAAGTACTGTGATTGAACCAGGCTTTATGAAATGCCAGCAACCTTTTTGGTCAATGACTCAGAGCCAAAATGCTTGTAATCTACTCTTCGACTCAATTTGCCTATTACCAATTTGGTTTGAGTGCTGTGAGTTCACCAGGCTTTATGACATGCCTGCACTGGTCACCAGCCACTGTAAGCACAAACTGTGATCACAAAAGCATTTTCAATATATCTGCATCTACACTGCACCGCTCTGCACACTAGCTCTGTTACAGATAAGCAAACCCTTCATTTTCCTGCCAGAGCTTGCAAAAACATGCATTAGAAACAGTACAAAGAATGGGAATTAAAAACATTTTTCAGAGAAGGTTGTCAGCTCTTTATTCATGTTTCCTGTCCCACGGGTAACTGCCCGGGGAATTCCTTTGAATTTTTGGGAACTTTCTGCTTAATTAAATTGTCCGGATGTAAACAAAGTCATTAAGAACAGGTCAGTGTAAAACATTATATTACAGAGAAACTTACCAAGTCACTATTATTCACAGTGGTAGTGATAGGAACCAGACGTCTGAGGCAATTAATGCCTCTAAAAGCTACATTATAGAAAGTCAGCACAAGAAATTGGTATAAAAACTGTGCATGATGCCTGAGGGTTTTACAGTTGTTTTGAGACAAAAGGTTTTAAGTGATCTGTGATCTGAAATTAGTCCACAGTGAAAGCTTTTTTTGAGTCCACAATAAAAACTCAATAACACAATAATATCCAGAAGATGCATTTCACTGGTCGTGTTGGATAGTAAGTAATATAGCTGTACTGGAGTCATCACGACGTGGTGACCCCATTAACACCCCTGTAAACATCTAGAACCACTTACATGAACAACTTCACATCAAACCACTCTGAACGACTTTGTTTCCATCTCTGTCATTGAATTGTGCAGAAACCAGCAGGTAGGGAGGTGCTGTTATTCAGCACACTAACAACACAGTGGCCCAGTCTGCCTTGCCCTAGCCACACTGTGTCACTGATGCCAAGTTCCTCTCTTCCATAGGTAACCTGCTGCTTTTCTTTGCCTGTGGTCATCCACAACCTAGCAGATGAAATGAATGTCCTCATATCATAAATGTAATTGCTTCCATCACTCTTATTTATGAAAAATCCTACATATTAATGATGCACACAGTGGTGAATGCTAACAGTTAACCTTCAGCCTGCTAAACTGAGTGTGCATTAAACGCAGGTCGTAAGGTGAATATGGGAAAAAAAACATTAAACAGACCAAGTGAACCCCATCACAACCAGCCTGTTCAAACAGACAGTCAGCACAGCTTACAACACTCACATGGTCCTCATCTAAACTGCTTATCCTTCTGGGTCGCAGGGGTTTCTAGAGCCTTTCAGCTTATAACAAAGACACTATAAGAATATAGGATACACTGAACACAGCATACATTGTATACAGACTTTCAGCCATCAAGTTGAAAATTAATAACCAGAATAATCAAAATGCAATTAGCAGTAATAAATTACAACACTGGTAATATAAAAGTACTTATAGCCCCTGCGGGATACTCAACTGCCCCCTGAGGAACAAACAGAGGCCATGGTTTCAGCTTCTAGCTGTTGTAATTATGATTTATAAAGTTAATTATTTGCAGAAAAATAGTTATACTCTGTAAAATTGTGGACCCAATCTGTAAAATAACAACCCAACTGTTACTTTAGGTACTATTGCAGTAATGACAAAGGATACTCATTTACAGGAAATGTACAATATTATTCATACAGTATTTTTTCTACATCTTACATAACATGCAAATCCACATAAAATGACAATTATCTATATTTAAATATGCAGCACACTGGATAGAAATGTCAAGGTAAAGCTTTAGTTTTCAGGTTAATCTTTTAGTCTTTTAGTTTTAAATGTATGCACTGTCAAAAGACATAAAAAGGTCAAATAACAAGAAACAATAGCTGCCAAAAAAAAATCTAATTCCAAATAAAGTACACAAACAATACATTTCTTACAGTAAATTTCATTAAAAGCTTTTTTTAATTTACAGATTTCTGGTAACATTACAGTAAAATACTGGCAGCCAGGTTTCATCTTTCTCATTGACTCCTATTTGCATATTGTTTTACTCACCCTATTGCTCATCCCACCCTGCTCGCTTTCCCCCGGCTTACCTCCTATTGTGTGTCTCTTTCTAACATGCCAAGGTTAATGCCCCGCTGCAGGGCAAGTTAACTTCACAAAAGTGAACTTTGGGAATTAAAGGACTGTAAGGACCTGTTCTTAAAAGTCAACTTTGGGAGTTACTGGGTTGTACAAATCCATCCACCTGACACAGTGCTACAATCCTCCCTCCATTAAAACAGTTTGCTCCAACTGTCTGTCAAGAATAAGCAGATCTACGCAGAACAGAAGTAGGTAATGTATAAATAATCAGTATTTATCAATCAATCGATATTTACTCTTCTATTAACAAACTTAAGCATAGCACTTCAGCAATTAAAGACAATACTATTACTACAATGCTACTATTTTATCAGCTGCATTGGGACCATTCAAACTTCCTTTAACATATTTTCAAGTATAAAACACTATTTACACATGGCTTAGTTGATTACCATTTCCTGAGGGACTTGCCTCCACATTGCCCTGTGTGCCCAGCTTAACATATTGTACTCAACATTTAATCAATGCTAATCTATTACATTCTGTTTTGCATTAGGATAGAGTTGTAAGTAAACCTTGACTGAGAGCTTTGTTAGACGTCCTAGTCCTCACACCTAGAAAAAAAGGCAGCATCAGAAACTGACAGGTGGAAAGCACCCAGTCCCAAGTGCCCAGCACTTGTGCCCATCAGGAATGAAGTGTAAGCAAGTCGAGACATACTGTACCCTTGCAGCTTATCCTGTTGTCATTGTGCCCTTGAGCAAGATGTTTCTGTAAGGCCTCATATATGCTTCAGGCTTGTCTGTGTGTGACTCTCTGTTGAACAGTGCCCTTGAGACAGAGGCATTCAAAATGAAATCCCAGTCTCCAAGAAGAGTGTAAACTAGTGCATTTCTTATGCTTCATGTTCCTCCTAGAGTTCCAACAGCAACTGTAAAAATCTCTGAAATCCCGACATGACACACTTCTTTTCTGCTGCTCTGACTTTTCCACACCATCTTCTGCATGCAAGACATAATGGGATTTTCCAAGTTCCCATGATTTTGTAGAGGAGATTACTATGGAGAACGATAAGAGAGAACCCAAGGAGGTAATTGAAGCATTCTTTTGTGCATCACTGCTAATGTCAGCTTTCATCATGAGTACAAAGAGATGGACTGATGTACTGTATCTCCAGTCCTATCATTAGGTTGTGTAATGAACAGGGTGCTGCTGAATCACACTGGGAATGAGATTCAGGAGCGTGTCAGCAGGGCTAGTCTACTGCTACTGCAGTCATGAGAAAATAGGGAAAATGATAGAGGTATAGTGAAACAATATAAAGCATTAAAAAGGAGATGCAGAATTGGGGCTGATGATGGGAACTAGGGGTGAAGATGTCTACATTGTAAACATGCCAATTTTATTTACTATTCGAAATGACTAGTGAATGTTCATGTGTTTATATATTTAAACACTTTCTCCACCAAAACTTTCTTGCTATGGCATCAGACACCTTTTCATGCTCTTGTCACAACCATTTCACATACTAGCTTTTACAAATGTTAACTTTTAGAGGATTAAACTCTTCAGATGTCTGGTTCCCATCACCACCTCTGTAAACGATTCTGACCTCGTAGCTTTCCTGGAACAAAGCATTTTATATCAAAACACCCAGAATACCTGTGTGTACATATTAACCATTTAATGGACATAAGAGATTCAAATTAATTAAGTTCATCAAATTGATTATTTTCATGGCATTCAAAATACTACAACTTTAATGAGCACAGGATCCCCAAACAGGATGTGAACACAGCTTTTGACTTTGACTCTTCTTCCCAAGAGCTGTGGCCTCCACAACTCCTCACTGACTGACTGATTACTACCTCGGTAATAGATCTTGTTCACTTTACATGTTTATGCACATTTATGTACAGTCACCTTATGTTATACATGATTATCCATAGTGTAATTCTACCTCCATATACTGTCAACTGTACATTTGGCATATTTTCACTGATTTATTTATATTTATATTGCAACTGTTGCTGTAGCTATCTATACTGTATATTACTGCTCTTTTTATTGTTTATTGTTTATTCTTGTCACAGTAAATGTCTTTGTATTCAAGTACAATGCTAATAAAATGATTCTATTCTATTCTATTCTATTCTATTCTATTCTATTCTATTCTATTCTTTCCCCACTATGATTTTCCCCAAGTAATGAGGCAGAAAAAATCTCTGCAGTTGTTGGAAAAAATCGATTTATGAGCACCTTTTCACCTTTTCAGTACAGTCATATTCCTGCATGCAAACCAATGCATTATGTACGTTCAGTAATAAAAACTACATTTTTCAAAAACAACATTCCTCCAAAAACTCCATACAGCTCTATGAAGAGGGGGAGCTGAAGAAATAGACATAGACAGCAGGGTTCTATGGGTATGTAGTAATTGCTCTGCAGGGACCGACGAGAGCTAAGCAGTATGGGTTTAGTCATACGCTCGCTACGCACTCCGCTCAGGCCACTGGGCATTGCCTGCCACTACCCTGCTGCTGAATTATACAGGATTATAATGGGTGGGTGGAGGTAAGCGCTGGTACAGGCTAGGCTGAAAATAAACTCTGCTCTAGTGCCTTACTTCAGCACTACCGCGTGTTCATGCAAACGACAGCACAAGACATGCTGAAAATCACTCATCTAGATTAACAAAACTGCATCTGCTGATTTGGATAACGGGATTATGGTTGCATTTCAGGATTTTATAGAAAGTGCTGTGAGAAAGGATGTCACTGTCATTTCAGTCATGTGCACTAAATATGTGTGTAGTGTAAATGATAAAGCTACACTAGGAATATAGCTATATGAGAATAATAGACTAAAAATAGCATTTCTAGATTTTATAGCATGTGTTGGGAGAAATGAATGAGTAACTTTCATTGCTTTCAGGCTAAATGAGTGGAGTGAGAGTCACTCTATTGATATAAATATTGGTAGAATGCTGTGAAAATAGCACTCCTGGATTTTATAGCAGACTCCAAGCGAAAATAATGGGTAATTGTTTCATTTCATTCCGATGAGCTGGTTAAAATTAGTATTTGTTCCCTTTTTGAAGGGCATATTAGTTGGGTGTTAGTGGGTGTAAGTGCCTAATGTCACTCTAGTGGTTTGGATAATGTGGTTAAATCAGCATTCCTGGATACGTGCTAGAGGAAAGGGACACGTAGCTGTTTCATTTCATTCAAGTAAACTAGAAAAAAACATGTTTTTTATTATTATCATTTTGTGGAACATATTAATAGAATGTACAATGGATACTAGTGATTCGGAAAATTTCAAGAATTTTCAAGAATGTTTCCACAAATATAGCCAATTTATTGACTATCCCAAACCACCAGTGAATCTACATGTGTCTTCTGAGTTTTTACATGCATTATAGACAATGATAAAATACTTTCTTTGGAGACTATTTTGCTGTGATGGATTGGCAGTCTGTCCAGGGTGTATCCCGCCTTCTGCCCTTTGAGATCTGGGATAGGCTCCAGCACCCCCTGCGACTCAATAGGATTAAGCGGGTTAGAAAATGAGTGAGTAAGTGAGTGAGTGAGTGAGGGGACTATTTTGCCTTACACCACCCTGCATGTAACTCTCCGCCACAATGGATTAAATTAAATTAATGGATTAATGAGACATTTTAACCCAAAAGCTATTGATCAAAAATGATTACACAGAATAGTAATGCAGAGTATTCATCAACATTTCATGTAGTAACATTCTGTGGAGAAGCTTTTCAACTCTTCCGATGTCTGGTTCCCATCACCACCACTGTGATCAATTCTGACAGTTATTTTCTCTAGAATTAAGAATTTCACATCAGATCACTCAGAGTAGCTCTGTTTACATCCTGACCATTTAATTATGCAGAACTTTTGAAGCATTGGTGGAGTTTCCCTTTAAACTAGCATTCCTGGGTTATACAGTATATCAACCCGAGAGACTATTATTCAGATAAACTCTCTAAAGTGAGTAATTTGTGTGATTTTAGAGAGCATATTGGTGGAGTGTAATGGCCTGATGTCTCTCTAAATGATTTGCAACATGTGATTAAATAAGCGTTTCACAGCACGTACTGAGAGAAAGGGGTGAGTACCCGCTTCGTTCCACTCAGGTGAGTTGAGAACTAAATGAGGAAGCATATGAGTGGAGGGTTAAGAGCCTGAAGTCACGGCTGTGAGAGCAGCAGGAAAAGCGGCAGCTCACACCGGCTCCCGTACAGGAACCCAAGTCATTCGTCCTCCAGCTCGAGCTGAGAGAGGTGCACGAGGCACCGGCACGCGCGGCTCACACTCTCTCTCTCTCTCACACACACACACGGAGACGGAAAGAAGCAGCTGAGAGGAGCCGAGAGCTGAGAGGAGAGGAGGAGACATGAGAGGGAGTCATTAGAGGAGCGATTAAAAAAAAGCGACAGGCAACTTGCGGCACTTTTCATCTGAATTTGGTTCCAGTTTCTCCCGTAAAATGGAGGTTTTATGCTGCATGAGTCCCTCAGCAGGTCTCCGTCACATCCAGCAGGGTTAGACGTGGATGGCAGGCACTTTCACTAACGGCCAGTTTTCCACTCACTGAAGCCGGAGAGAGAGTGAGAGGGAGATATGGGCTGTTTTCCGCTGATTTGTCCAGTTTTCTCGGGGAATAAGGAGAGCACCAACTCCCAGGGGGTCCGTCAGTCTGGAGAACTTTTTACACTATGGATTCAGGCGAGCAGCCCACTAGTTTTAGGGAGCGCTCTCTGCTCTGGGACTCTCTTTTAGTTGACCGCATTTACCGCCACCCCTCGCGCCCTTTCTGAGGACTTTTTAAGGGGCATCCTGTGGTTTAGTCTTTGTCCCAAAGGTTCTTCCTTCCCTCTCAGTTTCTTTCTTTCTTTCTTTCCTCCTTTCGTCCCCTCGTTCCTCCGGCGGAGCTGAGCTCATCCTGCTGGCTCTTATGGGAATGAAACACTCCTCCCGCTGCCTGCTCCTCAGGAGGAAGATGGCGGACCCGGAGAGCGCAGAGGTGAGTGTGCCTCCACTAGATCACACACTAAAAGTGTCCGGACAGTCCGCCTGAATGGTTCGAGCCGCGTCACTGCTATGAAGCCTGTTCTGCTCCTCAGAGAGAGGAGACACGGCCATTAACACAGAGCGACCTGCTGTAGCATCACTTAGACCAGTACAGCTACCCTACAGAGTACTTCTACAGAGCAGTGGAGACCACCTCTCTCACTCTCTGCTGTGGTCTTCAGGGGGCATCCTGTTGTTTGTGTGTAGTGTCGGCATGAAGGAGGGAGATAAGTGGCGCGGTTGACCTGAAGTGAAGTGGTTTAAGAAGTGGAGGCTTGAGGACAGTCAGTGGTGAAGGAGGAGAGCGGAGCGCGGGCTGTGTTTTATGGGTTGTGTGTGTGTGTGTGTGGTAAAGTCCTGAGCTCCTGAGCTGAAGCGCTGGCCGTGGTGCTGCACAGAAGCTCCAGTCCGCTCAGCGATACGCATAGCCTTAAGCCGAAAGATTTCCGCCCATGTGGTCACATATACAGCTCTCTTCTCTCCAAACCTTCTTGGTTGAGTCACGCTGTGTTCACCGTGGTAACAGTAGTTTAACTGATTCTGATGAGCACTTTGACTGGTCTTACTCCCTGATGTGTTAGACTTTCCTCTCATTTGAGGCTACATGGAGTGTCTTCCACTGCTCTCTCAGATTTTCCTGTTGTCTGATTCGGATTTCACTCAGCCTACATGCAGAGTAAATACATTTCCATTCATTTTAGCCTACCGTTTACATTTCTCTATCTATTTGACATTCAAATATTAGAGTTTGTCACTGCTACATATAGTTTACTTAAGCTATATATATCTGCTGTTAGAAGAAAACCTAGTATCCCCAAATTGATGACTTTATAGGAGAAGGAAAAAACACTTACTTTTAATGCAAGTCAATAGAACCAGATTTTTTGGGGTCATTTCTTTCAGTTCAGTCATCACGAACATTGGCACACATTGAAAATGGCTACAGGCGTTTTCAAATTATGTCAGATACTGCAAAATGGAGATACAAGGTTTGGTGCATGTGCATATCGTCGCTATTAGGGAAAAACGTTGTATTTCCGTTTCTGTCAATTTTCTTATATGGGCAAGTTGGCATATGTTTTTACAGGGGCACAGTTTAAATATTTAGCAAGTATATTTCAAAATACCACTTGTATATTGCATGGCAAATATATGGACATCTTTTGTTTTCCATGTAGGAACTTGCCTTAAAGGGCCCTTTTCATACACTGTAAACTTAGGCCTAAATTTGTGATATACCTTAACAGGTTCAAACTTAAAACTTTATTTATGATTATATTTACCTTGTAATGCAGTTATCCGAAGTAAGTGTAACTCAAACAGCCCAGTAATTTTAAATGGGTTCCGTTATGCCACTTGAATCAAATATTGATCTTTGTGTATCTGTGTGTTTGAACAACTCCATTATATCTACAGTAATAAAAGAATGGCTTAGATAAGAATAAAATCACTAATTTCTGAAGATAGTTTAATGCAAATCTGCCATTTTGTTTACATTACTGATAAAACCTGAACTGATAAACCTTAACCCAGAATTATATGAAGAAATTAGAAAATAAATGAGTTAATTAACACAAACCAACCATATGACAGGGCAGAAATTTGGGAACAAGGCTCTTGAGTCTGTTAGACCTATCCAGATTTAACTGATTTAAACTAGATTTATTTAAGGATTACACCAGTAGTGATATGTGTTACTACATTTGTATTACTATTGTATTACTTATTTTAACAAATAATTCCCTTAAAGTAAGATTAAAAAATTAAGTCAGCAAACAAATTTTTCTATTTTTTTATTTTTCTATTTTTTCCATTTCTAAAAAAGTTGGAATGCTAAACAGAATGTAAATAAAACTGAATGCAATGATGTACAAATCATTTAAACCATGTATTTATTTGAAAAGACAACATATCAGATGCTTAAGTTGTATTTATTCTTTGAAAAATGAATACTCGTTTTAAATTATATGCCAGAAACATGTTTAAAAAAAGGTGCATGGTCCCTCTTTAGCTTAAAAGGCGTGGAATCCATGATTACCAAAAACATTTCAAATGTTAAATTGTCAGACCACAGGGTGCTTTTCCACTTCACCTCAGTCCATCATACATGATCTTGGGCCCAGAGAAGGTGGCAGCATTTCAGGATTCTGTTTATGTCTGGCTTCTTCTTTGCATAGTAGAGTTTTAACTTCTATTTGTTGATCCAGTGATGAACTGTGTTCACACATGATGGTTTTTGTAGGTGTTCCTGAACCCATGGAGTGATTTCCACTCCAGAATCTTGCCTGATTTTAATGCAGTGCTGTCCAGTGCATTAATGCAGTGCAAAGATCATGGGCATGCAATGTTGGTTTTGTCTTTGTCCCTTGCATACAGAAATTTCACATAATTCTCTGAATCTTTTAATGATGTTATGTATTATAGATCATGAAACCCCAATGTCTTTGCTATTTTAGACTGAGAAATAGTTTTCTTAAATTGATGTACTGTTTACTTATCTAGCCTTTCAGTCAGCCTCTCTGAAATGCTCTTTTTACCTTAAACTACCTGCCTGTAGATGAGTTCAGAGGTAACAAAAGCAAACCATTTAGAGGCATGCAAACCTCCAAATACAACCACAACTTACTGGGAGTCTTACACACTACATTTCAGGGATCAAGGCTAGTTAAAGTGAACATTCTGGTCTTTTTGACCAAAAAACAGGCTTGAACGTCAGTTTAAAGAAAATAATCACAATTTAAATCACAGTCACTATATAAGCAAGTAGATTTTTCCCAAATTGTTGGCAGATGTGAACTGTAGATGGACAAATGTGCAAGGAAAAGACTATAAAATGTGCAAGGAAAAAAACTATAAAATCAGACCTATTCATCTCTTTGACAAGATATAATAGAAATTTGCTGTATTTAAACAGTACAGTACATTGCAGTAGTTTAGATAGATATAGATGGATCCGTAATTTGGAAATGAAGTACATTACCATGTTAAAACAGTTACCATTACCCTGCAGAATATAGTGTTCACTGCTGTACCATATGGTGTGTAAGAGCTGGGAAAGTAAACAGATAAAGTTTGAAGTAGTTTTGGTATTTGTTGTAAAAGCAAAAGCTTGGCTTGTTAATTGGTACCTACCCCAATCCTTCCCACCTGTAGAGTAAGGAATACTGAAGTACATATGTGCATATGAATTTGAATAGAATATAACTGCTGGTTGAATTGGCACGTAGCCCTTTTGGAATTTGTCGTAGGTGAAAATGAGTTGAAGAACTAGTGGTTTTCGGGTGTAAGCTTTGAAGTTAGGCTTGGTGTCTCACTTATTTGTCATTTTACATATTGGCATCTCACCATATTTGTGTGTCTAGAAGCACATCTGCTTTATAAATAATGTAAAATTAAGTGAGACACAAAAACACTTCTCCTTCCGATGACTTAATAGTATAAAAGACTTTATTTAAATGTACTTTTTGCAGTGGTCCCCACAGCAGCAGGAAAAGCTCAGTTTAAAGTTTAAAGCGCAACTGCTCGAGAGCGATTGACCCCTGAAAAATACTGCCAGAAATAGCTGCAAGACCATGATAAATTATTCTGCTTAGTGCCTTTCTTCACTCAAGTAGAGGTCCACTGAACTCTACTTGGGGGGCAGGTGAGGGGGGATGGAGATAACACTGACAGTGTTATGTAACATGAACCAATGTGAACCAATTTGAGAAAATGGAGCTTATCATACACTCTATGGGCAAACTTACAGAATGCTGTACAAAATATGGACAAGGAAGCATTTTAATAATTTAAATGAATCATTATTAATGTAAAATGCATGTAGGTGAAATGTATGTAGACATCTGAAAAGAAATATTCCTTCCTATACCATTCATTTCATTTTAAGTCAATATATCCTTTATGTGTGAGGTGTTCATTTTTCAATGATATACAAAATATACAGTAATACACTTGTATAAACAATGATAAAGTCCAAGGAGAATAATACAAGTTTAATATAAGAGAAAAATATAAGTTTCAAAAGCTATATATGTAAGATTACCAGACAAAAAATTAGTCACCTTGCATGTTTAAGGTTTAAGGTGTTTAAGCCTCCTGCAGATGGCATTGCACGAGGATGGTTGGGCTATAAATACCAATTTATGTTGAGAAAAAGTGATACAGTGCAACGAATGTCTCGTTGCATGCATTGAAAATCGGTCGCAAAGCAGATAGTGTTAGTGATTGGCAAAATGGAGTGATTGCATTTGACCATGACAAAGACCATGACCGTGAAGGAAGTAGCTGAATTTTATAGGTGTATGGAAGTGTACGGTCATACGGGTCTACCAGCAGTGGCAAAAATCCCAGTCTACAGGAAATTCTCCTCAGAATTGTGCAAGGGAAGGCATAAACCAAATCTGGCCCAACTGCGTAATTCTTTGGTGCAAGAGTGGCTGAACACTGATGTCGCCTGCATCTTGAAACTTCCAGTCCATGTCCAGTCGAATCAAAGCTGTTACTTGTGCTTGCGGAGGTATTACACACTGTTACGGACGTTTCAGTAACAGGTGACCATTTTTTTGTCAGGTGAGCTTTTTTTAAAAAATTGTAATTGGGGTCAGTTTGGAAGTTGCTGAATGTGTCCCTGCAGATTTCTTTGAAATGTTTATTATTATATGGAAAATTACAAAGTGTATATAATATTCACTTTGTAATAAATATAATATTAAAAACAACAGTGTTTGATGATTCATGACATGTCAGTTGTATCTACCAAACATTCTGTATTCCAACTATGGCAATGTAAATGTTTTCTGTGGCAGCTTTAAATAAATACAAGGGCCGTCTCTGACTTGTGCACAGTACTGTATGTCTAGAAAACGATGTTTAGAAAACAATGTTTGCTTATTTCCTTGAACCTGCTTTGTGAAGGGTGAGGGGTTGGAATGTGTGTGGAGTAAAAATAGAATGTGAAATGAGATTCGTTAGTTGGCTGGAGGGGGAAAGGACATTTGCTCTCCACCCCTCCCTCTGTTAGATGCTATCTTGACACCTTGATGTCTCTTGATGCAGCTGCTTTCCCTGCTGCTGACACTCATTATCTTAAATCCTCCGGCTGTGGGGATCTGCACACACACACAGATACACCGTGGCCACATGGCCACACACACACCTACGATAATACCCACCCACCTTCCTACACACACACACACATACACACACACACACCACACAATCACACACTCATGGAGGAATCTTGCACTGCCATTAGATGACTTATGAAAGATGCTTGTCAGACCGTTCTTTTCATCATCATCAGATGCCTGGTGACTTAGAGCAAGCAGTTCTGTTATGCAACACTGAGCTCAAGTTGTAAAGGACAGCATATGCTAGCACTTCTTCTGGGGTATAGATTCATCTTATATGTCCAAGCTTTAGCAAGGAAAAAAGATAGGAAAGACACCAGAAAAACATGGCTGTGAAAACATGGAATCAATGGTGAGGTTTGTGTGAGCAAATGTTATGGAATTTGAAGATGTTTTCACAATAAATTATATATATACATAACACAGCAAAAAACTGTGAACAGTGTTATGCTGTCATGCAATGGCATACTAGAGATTTGATCTAAGATCATAATGCTCATAATACTGGAATATAACCAAAAGCTATGCCACATGGGATCACCAGCTAAAGCTCTTTAAAACATACAGTGTTTAACTACTAAAGGTATCTTTTGTGTGCTCAGACAAGCATGTTGTAGCAACCTGTAGCAACAGAAGGTGTGGTTATGCAAAGCAGGCATGCACTCATGCACAAAGGAGAACCACGGTACTAGACATTGTGGTGGTGGTCACCTTACCCGCTCTGCCCTGTTTCTTTGTCTTCTTATATAGTGGCATTTCACTATTGGGTTACAACTGATCATGATAACTAGGAATATTATAATGGTGTGCTGATTCTGATGGCGTACATTATTCTTGTACACATCTGCTGATGAAATGTAACATCATGGCTAAATTTATCTGCATTCCAGCACATTTGTATGAGGTTAAAGTGACTAAAGTACAAATATTTTACAGATATAAAAGCAGTAGTCCATCACCACCAAGCAATATGCTTTTCCGGAGTACAATAAAGATGTCAAATATTAGTTTGAAATATTAGTCAAAAACCAGTGTCAAATTCAAATGTCTGTACACTGCTTATGAATAAAACAAGACTGTATTATCATTATCATGAGAATATATTACCCACCTCTGGAAACAGTTCATATAATCACACTGGAATACAAATAAATAGCAGACATTTAATTGTGAGTCTGTCATGTAACCCCTTAAAGCCTTAGGGCTCACAGACAGAATAGCGGTTGAGTTTCCAGTCATTACTGAACAACAGATTCGAGATTAATGATGGAATAAGAAGTACAGAGATCTAAGGGATTAAGACATGCACCACTGTGTGACATGGAACAGCTTCTTATGAATGCTTGCAGAACATCTACATGTAGTACATGGCAGGGCTGTAGTATTTTAGAGAGAGAGCAGAAAGGCTCTGCTGTCCTGCCTTTGCTCTCTCTCTCTCTCTCTCTCTCTCTCTCTCTCTCTCTCTCTCTCTCTGTAGGTAGTGAATGTGTTAATCTGGGCCAGAAAGGCTGGCCGTATGTGCTGCTCCTTTCACCAGCTGCTTCCTTTCTAACCTTGGCCCTCACATTAGTGCAGCTACTATTGTCCCACCTCTCCCAACACTGCAAGTGCTCCTCCACTTCTCCAAGGAGTTTTAACTGTTGATAGATTTCATAGATTATGACACCAGAATGAAATTAAAGAAGAAAAAAGGGGGTGGGGGAGGTATGGGGGGCTCCATGATATTGCAATTACGTCATGGAAGACAACTTTAGTGTGCCTTCAGTAAGTATGACCCATACGTACTAGCACAGTAATCTTTTCCCTCTCTGTCTTCCTCTTTGATTCTTGACTCTCACAGCAACAGCCACTGAGTGCAGCACCATCCCAATCAGTGCAGCCGTCTCCTCTGCCTAAACCAGTGCCCTCAGTCCACCATGCCCCGCGACCCTCACACGTCTCTCACACGCCACACACCCCACATGCGGCCACCCTGCCCACCTGCCCTGGCCGTGGCAAAATGGCCAAGTTCCTCAACCCTGAGGAGATGACCTCAAGAGACTACTACTTTGACTCCTATGCCCATTTTGGCATCCATGAGGTAAGACAAAGAATTGCATGCCCTACTCCTGACCTCTAGGTTCAGGTACAATGATTAGGCTTGGATTGCCTTAAGCATTATTATTTTTATTGTTGAGGAAAAACTGCCATTGGCAGTGCTGATGCTTATACCCTGAAAAACAAAGGTTTCTATATAGTTTGTGCTGGACATATGGTACTAGGAAAACATTGAATTGTTGTTAAATACACTGTGTTTTTCGAACCTCCATCTTATTTCCTCATTATCCGTTAGGACCATCAGGTAAAAGATTCTTAGTCAACCCTTAATAAAAGTAATACTTCAATGAAATTGGTCCAAACATTATTTTTTACGAGTGCATGTGTATGTTTAACTGTGTGAAAAAATTCCATCAATAAGTAATGTAACCAAGTACAAAGTTGCACAAATTCAGAAGTTCAGTCAGGAGATGCACTGTGAAGCAAGTTTTTTGCACAGTAAAAAAAGTATGCTCATAATGTTTAATCATCAGTTAGAGTGACAAAACTACAGTATATAATGCTGTTTTTTAACGTAGCCATGTTAGGCCTGGACTACATAATTATATTTTGTACTGGAATTAAAAAAAAAAATTCATCACAATATTCAGAAACTGATTATTACTCATCTCTAACCATAGTAGGATGTAGAGAGAGGGAAAGGGAGGAACTGGCAGACAGAGAGACAGAGGGGGAGGGGACAAAGTCACTGGGTTTTGGGGGTGGGCGTGAGCAGTGGGATTCAGGCGAGATCTGTGTGAGATGAATTTTGTTCAGTCTCATTTTTAGTATATAGGTCAGGCATTTTTTTCTTTCCCCTTTATCTCATCTCCTCAACGTGAACGTGAGCTTTTTATAACACTGAGAGGAAAAGCAGCATGAAAGATCTGAAGAGACATGCTGTTATAGCAACAGTTTTGCCCATTCTTACAGGTTTAAACCATACTATGAGGATGCATAAAAAATGTTGCAAAGCCAAGCAGATTCTTGGGTGCATGTATTTCCCTTTAAACAACCCCCACTTCTTACATCTTCTAAATACATTTTGAAATGATTATGTTGTTGTTGTGAAAAAATATTAATAATTATTAAATAATTAAATGGATTTTAGTTTCAAGGTTACATCATGAAGTCATGACAAGCCTTGCATCAAGACTTCAGTTTGTTATGAGGTTTCAGAAGGATTTTGCAAGATTCAGAGTGGAACTGTGATAGGACTACCCAAACAAGTAGTGACTCTCAGCTGACCCCAGAACAGCTGTGCTTTGGTTATAGACGTAACTGCCTGATATGTTTATCTTTGTAAAACGCTGCACTTACGTTGCCATGAGTGACTCTGACGTCTTGAGATATTCAGATATAAGTTACTGTAGGCTAGCATGCAACATAGCTCTTAGAAAAATAAAAACTCTAAAAAAATAAACTCTAAAAGAGAAATTGACACTTTGATGCAGGTCACTTTCTATCAAAATAGACCTCACTAATATTTTGACCCTAATTACGACCCTGCTTATGCTGCATAATTTTATTGTTTATTTGCCTATGTTTTATTCCAATTGCTTCTCTACTCCTGATAAACTGATTACTATCTCCGCTGTGTCACATTGTAGGAGATGCTGAAGGACGAGGTCAGGACGCTGACTTACAGGAACTCTATGTACCATAACAAACATGTCTTCAAGGACAAAATTGTGCTGGACGTGGGGAGTGGCACTGGCATCCTCTCCATGTTTGCTGCCAAGGCTGGAGCCAAGCACGTGTACGGGGTAAGAGGGCTAGCCCACCTCCCTCTGTCTGGAGCTCAACAAACCTGCGGGGTCTCGCCATGTTGGAGCAGTGTACTGTTCCTAAAATAACATTCTGCATGTGTGTTCTGCCCTGGAGAATGAAACTCCAAACTCCAGCGTTGCTTGTTTTTCAAGATAGAGCCGGGGTTTTCCCTTTATGGTAGTAAGTTTTTCTAAATGAACACTCTCCTCATCTCATGTGTATTGCCCTTCAGTGGGCAAAAGGTAGTTGTTAGTGTGTGTTTCAGTCAAAAGAACAGAGCTTTACTTGCTGTACTACTGTAAGAGTACTCACACACTATCTTGAGGCAGGTGTAATTGGCTCTTGGGAAAAATCTGACTGATGTATTGCAGAAAGGGCCAAAGGGTTTATTTCCAAGTGATGCTCATTATGTTCACTGTCCTTGAAAGCAGGACTTTAAAGGATAGGGTAGAAAATATAAGGAGAAAGCTATCTGCAATGATAAACTGGGTTGTGAAACGTATATTCTAGGGATGAGTTAATTACCAGTGTTAATCATGTACCGCAGGATAAAACCAAATTGATGTGTATGATTCATGAAGTCATGGTTGCTATATATAGCATTTTGCTACAGTCGCCCTGCACTTGCCAGAACATATTTCCATAGGCATAATCTGAACTAGTGTTGGGCATTGTAGTGTCTATACCTTATACTGGTATCATAACCGTAATGATTTTGGAGTTTAGCTGTTTTGTACTAATGGTTAAAATAACTTCAGAGTTTAATTAACTTTTGTCAGTAATGAAAAACAAATCTGAACAGAAAACAATATTCGTAAATTTGCATGGCTTATTTAGATTCTGATTTCTGTATAGCCCAGTAGGCAGATGGCTGTTTTTTGGTTAACTATTATTCTTGATTTTTTTTTAACCTAAAGCTCAGATTGTAAGGGGTAAACAAACACATGAAGCACCCTAGCATCTTTTCAGGAAACTGTCTGTTGTCCAGTTTTGATATGAATAACATGTTTGTTCTTTAATGGACTAAACTGGTGTTTTAGTTGCCTACAGTAAGCTGCCTATTTAAATAACATGAATGAAACAAAGTAGGTAAAAAGGCATTTGGGTACTTAGCACAATGAGTCATATAATTATGCAGTGACATCCTGGTGTAGAGCACTTACCTGGCTTATGTTTTTCACATTATGAAACCGCATGACAAATTTGCCAAAATAAAAATAAATTGGCCTAATGCTAATTGCATGTTTGGTGTGAAATATTTGCACATACCAGTCTCATCAATTCCAATTTTGTATCTCTAGTAAACATTATTAATAGTTGTAGGCCTGGCCCATATAACACAAAATAATTAAAAATATATATTTTGAAAGTTACTGCAAATACATGCAATCCTAAATTCCTTTTATGTGGGCACTGGTGATTTGCACCCCATTCCTTGAGAAACTTAGTTGAAACACATGCTCTAAATGAGTGACCTCCAGAGCCATGTCCATGTACTTAACATATTTAAGATTAGGTGTTTTCGTCATAGTTAATGCACTCTGTATTTCTGCTATAGATACCTGTGGGAGACCATAAAGTATTACATTTTTATACTTTTACAGAAAATGCTAAGACATTTTCAAACTATATGTCACACTCTGGGAAACTTCCAGCTGAGACAAAAGCAGCTTTACTCTGCTGTAACATAGCTGCTTATTGTTCCCCCGTAATAATCCATTATTCTAACAGTAGATATAAGTAAAACAGTACATGTACATATTGTTTATTTTCTCCAATGTAGTTTTATGGCATTCTGTCAATATAATACGTGTGGCTAAATGACTTCAGTGGTCTCTGATATCTTGGTTTCTTTGGCCGCTGACAGGACATTTTCAAACCTGCTCTAGAAAGTTCACCACTTCTAGCATGTTCCTGTTTGAAAAATTTAAGCTTTCTGTGTGTGTGTGTGTGTGTGTGTGTTCCTCCCACCCCCAGCTTTCATGAGTTGTGTATGAAGCAGTGGTGGTGTTTTTGGGGGCTGTGCCAAGTGTAAGCTGTAGCTGAGTTGATCTGATTTGCACTCTGCAGTCTTGATGCAGTTCTGCTGGTAATCAGCATTTCCTCGAAAGGCCTCATAAGAGCTAAATGCCAAAGAGCTCAGTGTGTGGGGCCACCATGCTTTCTCTCGTGCAAACGCCTGCACTGCACTTCTAAATGCGGCCTGGGCTGCGGGCCTACTCTGATTTATGATACTGCCACGTCCAAGACAAATGCAGAACTGTTACTGAGATATTACGTTGCAATAATTGCTGTCTGTCATTATGGCCCATTTATTGTATTGAACTGTTAGAAATGGATGGTGTACAGCCTGGCATGTCTTGATTAATCCAAAAATAGCTCCATCAGCATTTTATATAGAACAGAGGGTGCATGTGTGTTTATAAGAGATAGAGAGTGAGAAAGACAGAAAGAGTGATTGAGGAAGAAATAGAAAGATAAAGACAGAGTGGGAGAGGGACAGAACAGAGACAGAAATAGAAAAAGTGAGAAGGAAAGAGTCAGAAAGATAGAGAGGCAGAGATTGAGATGATATGAGTGATGGACCAGAGTAAGAGTGAAACAATCATACGTATTAATAGGCATTTAATGTTCAAACAAAGCAACACAATAAATAAATAAACAAACAAACTAATAACCAGAGTGGCAAATCTTCATCATGTCACTAGGTGAAGGTCCCAGAGCGTCTGTGCTTGGCTCTGATCATGTATATCATCTCTTCTTTGTCTTTAGTGAGGGGAAATGTGCTGACAGAGCCAGCAGCTGATTATAGTTCAGGTGTCCTCCAGTGAAATCTTACTGCATTACTCTCCTCTCTCTGAGAGCAAGAGCGGCCCACATGTGTTCAAAATTTCACAGGGGAGCAGAGCTGTCTGGCTGTGTGTGGAAAACGCAAGGTTGATGGGGCCGGCTGTGGACACTAACGAAGTCTCACGAACACAACAGGGAAATAGAGAGAGCAAGAAAGAGATAGCAAGTGGCAGAGAGAGAGAGAGAGAGAGAGAGAGAGAGAGAGAGAGAGAGAGCACTTCAGGGAAACCTAAAATTGTGATTGTTTACTCATTAGGTTAACATGAGCAAACAGCATGCAAGTACAAATTACACTAAGCGGTGGCTTTCCAGTGTTGTATTCATGTCATTGTAAATTGTGCATTTCAGTTCTTTCATAAAGCTTACTTAAGCTTAAGACTGACGTCCGCCAACACATCTTTCATCAAAACTGTGTTCATGTCTGAATATTTTAGAACTCAGGTAACCAAGTGAGCTACAGGAAACTACCAAGCAAAAGTTAACCTAGCAAGTGTAGCCTACTGTGATAATTCCACTACCATCTGTTATCTGGTGGTAGAACTTCTGTCTGATCCCAAATACAATCAGCAGGTTTATACATGTAGGGCTAAAAAATCATACTCCACACCAACACTGTGTATAATACTCCACTAGTGGCATATCAGGTTAAATTCTTGGATATAAATGCCTTGTTTACTCATAAGAATATTAAGACCAGAAACAGTGATGCCATATTTTATCGGTTATTTATTCTTATATTATATCCTTTCTTAATAGAGCAGTTATGTTTAGTATCATACAAACATTTTATATTAATATTTTATACAATGTAGACCGATCACCCGCACCAACAATCACCCGTACTACTTTTGTTTACTGTTCGGATTATAACTTTGTAATCTTGTGTTGCCCTGCTGCACACCAGTGATTTATGTTCTTCTATGTGTTAAGGTTTAAGTTAAACTGTGGTCACATCTAATTACTAACCCAAATTAAGAGCAGAGCATGTGAGCGGTGTGGAGTGGGAGCACAGCTGCGTGATTTTGGTTGAAGCATGGAATGTCTAGTGATCTCTCTTGAAATGGCTCCTGTATCGCTTAATACCACAAGCCATTTTTTTTCCACCTCCGTATACCTCTGCTTGACCTGAGTGTTGGGCAGCTGTTTGGCAGTGTACTAAAATTCTCACCAATCACAGCAAAGTTTCTCATCCCTTTTGCTGGAGGATGATAAAGAATATTGTGTCAATAGCGCTTGCATTTTTAGTCCCCTGTAATTTTTGAGCCTGTGATTGGGTCATCGCTTGAGTGAGGAGTGAAAAATCTGGAGTGGAGCTAGAGCAGGTTGCAGAAATGCGTTTAGTCAACATCATTCTCTGTAATTTTACAATTTAATAATTTCCTCATATGGTGCGTCACACTTTCTCTCTAAGATCATGGACAACATAATTGTCTTAGCACTTGGTTTCAGCGTTTGCATTGCAATATGGTTTTAGCTGCTGCAGTCATATTGCATATTTTTAACTGCATGCTTCATTTTTAAGGAGGTCTGTCTGGCAAGGCCAGTTGCTTATTGCACCTTCATACAACCTTCATAGACCTTTCTATTCAAGCAGAAACGTTTGATTATTGGAAATGACATAAAGTTCAATAATGAACATTAGTCAAACTATTAACAACATAACTTGGATTTCTGATTTACATACAGATATTTTGCCTTTTACTAAAGATTTGTGGGGAGGGGATCATTGCAAGTTCTACTCATTTTTGAAATCTCTAAATTTGCAGAGCTATATCTTTTACTATTGTGATATACCACATATGCTCCTGATGTATCACAATATTATATTTGTGCCATATTGCCCACCTCTGATATATATATTTTTTGCACAAAAAATCTCTTTTTATTGCACAATTTAAAAGCTCTAGTTGCCCTTTATAAATATTCATGATGGACAGACCAATGGACAGACCTGTAAAACTGCAAATTTTGAGTTGAAGATGGCTGCATAATTCCATCAGTGCTATTTTATAGTTTGATGTCTTTGTTTTTATTCTAAAGCTAATCATTAACCTAAACTAAGATATATATATATATATATATATATATATATATATATATATATATGCATATATAATGTTTATTAAACATCTTGTTCTGCCTTTATAGTTTTAGATATTCTGTCTTTAATTAATCTTATTATTTCTTATGAGCTGTCAGTTGTCAGCATTTTGCTGCTAGTTGCTGCTAGTTGCTAACAATTGACAATTGTTTATTTGTCAGTTAGCAGTTAATCATAATCACTCCTAACTCTAACAGTGTGATTATCAATGAGTTTTACACATTGAGTTTTATCTTATATCATTAAAACTGATAACTCCCTAATTCCTACACTCTTCCACAGAAGGACAGTATGCTGATAATAGCTCAGACGCAACATTCTCATTAATGCACTTTTCCCACAATGTGCTTGAACTCTTTCTGAGCCCTAGGCAGTGTTAAATGCAGAGGAGAGTACTCGTGGCCCACTCTAATGAGTAGAGAGGGACTCGGCTATTGAAGGGCCATCAGTGTAAAGGGACTAGAGAGTGAGTAGAGAAGCAAAGGGTTGTGTGTGTGTTTCAACCACTCAACCAAGGCATATCTGCCCTGGCTGTCTTTATCTCTATCACAGTGCCATTTCTCAGCTGTGGGAGCGAAAAGAAAAGGGAGAAATGAAGGAGTTCTCATGGACAGGTGCAGCACAGTATCGACATTTTTGCTTCATATGATTGTGATATAATGCAATTAAAGACTGACCTGGATTATATTAGCCACAATTATTCACATTTTTTGGTGATATGATTCTTCAAAGCATCCACAGATGACTCATAAGAAACATATATACACATAAAGAAACATATATACATAAAGTTGGATAGAATCCTCAGCTCATCACTGAAAAAACTGATTTCATTTACCCCTTATAAATAGCAGCCTCATTTATTTCACTATATTTCAGCTCTCTGCAATATCAGTAGCTGCACAGGGCAATGTTGTGTTAGCAATTAATTAATATTGTGTTAACTAATATCTAGATGTGATGCTAGTTTGTTCTTTTTGTTGTTTCAGATCGAATGCTCTAGTATATCAGAGTACTCAGAGAAGATCATCAAAGCCAATCACCTGGATAACGGTAAGTGCTTGATAAAGTAAGTAGGTTCTTACAGTGACTTCAAAGACAAAAGTGTTTCAAAACAAATATGGCATTATGATAAATGAAAAGCATGGAAATCTTACAACTTACAACTATAGCAGGAAATAAACTGTATGAAATACCATTAGAGCAATGGAATAAAGGTTCAATAACTCTAAAACTAGTTGCTTTATCTGTTTTACAGTGGAACCTATTCTTAAATGCAGTATAGAATGCAAACTGCTTAGAGACTGGTAGCTCAGATCCGCAGTCACAAAACTTGAAACAACCATGACATGCAGAATTTATCGTGGCAAACAAGCATAAAATGAGAAGCTGATATGTGTGGTAATTGAGGAGATATCTAAAGACTTTCTTTTTACCAAGCCAAATCTCTGAAGCAGAGCTGTAGTCCAGCAGGATGACTGGTAAAGGGGACGGGAGGCTTCATATTTCTTGCTGACAAAGTGTTCCATTACCAGCCGAACTGAATTCAATAACTCCCCGTGGAAGCTGATCAAAAGCTGGGCTGCAAAAACCTGCCTTTTTTTCAGGAGATGGATCCACTCTTACCCACTCTGGCACACTCTCGCACACTCTCACACACACTCACAGGCTGCTTAGCATGATTTGCTTGTTGATGCACAGACCTAAAACTCAAGAGACAGAGAACTGACTTTATGTCTGAAGTGTCCAAGCTTTGCTAGTAGTTGTATGTGTGTTTGTGACTAATTACTTTATTTATGCAATATTTCTGCTATATGTTGCAGTTATCACGATCTTTAAAGGGAAAGTAGAGGAGACAGAGCTGCCGGTGGATGAGGTGGACATCATTATCTCAGAATGGATGGGCTACTGCCTTTTCTATGAGTCCATGCTCAACACTGTCATCTATGCCAGAGACAAGTGGCTGGTCAGTATGTGTATGAATGTGTGGATGTGTGATAAGGACTGTGCAAATGTCTAACATCACAGTTAGTGTTAAATTTGTGCATGCTGTAGTTTATTCAGTATTAGAACAAATACAAAATATAGTCACAAGTGCCAATCAAGCAGGATGTGACCAGTTTTAGCAGCGTTGCCCAACTGGCAAGCAAGAGTCAGGCAGTTGCAGGCGGAGATGTAGGCAAGATGACAGACCTGCCCTTCAAGCTCTGAACCTCTACAACAGTTTTTTGGGATAACAGTTGATTGGTGCCCAAGAAAAAAAAAAACATACACAATTACTTCCTACATAAATTGTTGAGGAGCTCTGTAGTATTGTAAACCTTTGGACCTTGAGATCATCTAACTATGCCACTCACCATATTTGTGGTAGGTCAAAGTTCAACAGACACACAAAACACACAATGGTTACTACAATGCAAAATGCAAAAAAACACCCCAAAACTATAAGCTTCAAACTCCAAACACAGCAAACAACAAGCCCCAGAGACACCTCCACCATAACATTAGCCCAAAAACATAATCACAATACACAAAACATCAATGTTTGAAAAGCAGTGATGGCAGTCCAGCACAGTGATGCAGTCCAGCACAGTGCAGCAGTAGCGATATGTAAATAAATGAAATCAGCTTACTTTGTCTGGAGTAACCTTGCTAGCTAGCAGCAGATGAAGGTGGAAGCATTGAATAACATGTCTTTCATAGACAGACAGAGCTGTGAATATGTTTGGTGATAAAGCACACCTGCAGAAAAGACAGTGGTCATAATCCAGATAGGTGAAGTGGAAGTCCTCTTCCCGGCACAGGATAATGGACTCCCTAGTTACACGCAACACAAGGTACATCTTACTTTTTCAGAGGTCTCTGTCATACCTAGTTCAAATTCAAAGAACTACCTGTTCCCAGTGTGGAACACAGAAGGGGCCATAAATTGGACAAAATACATACGCATGTAGGATTCAAAGACAGAACTTTACATTAATGCAACCTGCTACTGGCCACACTTCATCAGAGAATGTCAGCAGATGCCGCTATGGGAAGCAGGCACCCTTCGGAAAAGGAACTTATTTTTTTTATGTGGTTGTTGTTTAAAGGTTTGTGGTATATGTTTGCGGTGTTATTTTGTGTTGTGCAGTCAGGCTATTTAGAGTGGGTTTGCACAGCAGTGGCAGCGGGTTGAGTCCAGTGTGGAAGGCAAATGACAGCTTGCTGATCCGTTTTGCAACAAGGTATCCTCGCACACCAGGACAGCGACTTCAGACAGCTGGAAGTGACCTACGTCCAACTTAGGTCAGTCACCAATGGCGTGGCTGAGGCAGAGGATCGGGGCTGCAGCACACAAGAGTGCCCCCCACAGCCAATGTGTACAGCATGGCGTATGGTAGGCAAAGTGGTGGGGAGTTGAGAAAAAGGCTATTGTTGCTGCCACTGTCCCCTGTAGCACAGGACTTGACACAGTATGCTTTGAGGAGGCTTGTTGGGTCAGGCACAGCCGCAGGGACACGGCCCTGAGCTAGTCATCAAGCGAGCACCTTGTTGTGTTTGTGCTCTGCAAAATTGCACACACTCCAGGGACTTGGCTCGGGTTGGTAGATTGCCAGGATGGTTGACCAGCTACTGGCTGCACTCCCTCTGAGAAGCTTGGGAGGCCATGCAAAGAGGCTCATAGGAGGAGCGCACCCTCCTGTTGTTTATATCAGTTAACGGTGATGTGGCATGTGTTTGCTGTGTTGTTTTGTTCTGAGTAATGAGGTTGCTTGGAGTGAGTTTGCATCTACCATAAGGCGAAGAGCTATGGCTAGTGGTCTGCTATCAGTGACTATGGTATGTGCCTTTCTGCATATAAAAGACCACTACTTACAGCAGAATTATGGCCTGTGTTATATCTGTACACAGACACAATATATATTATATATTGTATATACATTAATTATTTTATATGCTATGAGACTGTACCTTATGATTTCTTCATAGGGCTGGAAAATGAGAATAACACTAATCTGTTCTGGGACCCTAATTAAGGCTAATACAACACATTGTGTAGTTACCACTCAGTATCTAGTTTGGCTAATCAGTACCTCATTAAGTTAAATCCAGAGTTCTGGTGGTGGAATTAAACAAATCCGTACAATGGCTGGAGCACCCTAAGGACAAGAGCAAACAGGACAGTGTCTTTCTAACTAGCTTACAAGAAGTTACAAGAAATTCTAACTGGAATTTCTAACTGAAGAATATGTTCTTGTTATTTTTAAATGATAAAAAGTGATTTTGTAAGCAAAAACACTTGCTTCCCAGATAAATAGCTTTCTTGGCTGGCCTAAGACTTCTGTACAGTACTGTATATGTGAGTAAGGATGTGTCCCATTGCGCGTTCTCTCACAGTGAAGAGACTCTGTGTTCTTTTCCAGAAACCCGGTGGCCTGATGTTTCCAGACCGTGCTGCTCTTTATATTGTGGCAATCGAGGACAGGCAGTACAAGGACTTCAAGATCCACTGTGAGTGTATACACACATACACAAGAGAAGGGGGAGAGGACGTTTGACATGGCATCATTTTACAGCCACAGTGCTGCAGGCTGTGTGATGATCAATATTACAGTAAAGTCATCAAACATTGCATCTGAACAACACTGCTTGGTAAAGCTGCTGCTCAGGGGAAGATTGTCCTCTAGACACTCACATCTCTCTAGCACACACACATACATGCCTTCTCATAACAGACACCGAGTTGTAATGGCTGTCAGCCACAAGCACAATAGTGACTGCTGCTTTTAACACAGTGTCCCCTCTGTAATTCCTGTCTACTACACTGACCCAAAATGTTTAACTGGTCGCATCATTATCCTATAAGATCTAAATACAGCTTTACAAGTCACATACATTGCACTGATGAGGCATTTTTCTGCCTGCTTTTGTTTTATGCTGAATTGGATAAAATAATATAATCTGCATACCCATTTAGAAATTAAATACTTTATGTAGGTTTGAATTGAGCATAGCTTTAGGCTATGTGTGAAAAACACCCTGGTATTTAGGGGGTCCTATGTTGGTTAGCTGGCAGTTCTAGTGTTGGCTAGCTTCAATGGCAACGAAATATTTAGCTTAACAATTCTTCATTTAGAAGTGCTATTTTCTAGTTTGGTAATGTGCTCTTCTACACATTAACTGAGATATTAGGCATCACCTCTTTTGTCTTCAGTATAAAAATTTAATAATAATTCACGTCTTCCACCAAACTCCTGGGAAATGGTGCAAGTTTGCAGATTTACAAACAGGCTATTTACAAACTGGTTGGTGGGCAGACCAATACTGCTTAGATAAGAATAGCTGTGTGAAGAAAGCTGTGCGTGAAGCTGGCTAAACAGTGAGCTTTCCAGGAATTCGTATTTGACAGTCTATTTTTCCCCTAATAAACAGCATAACATTAATTATGTAAATTACTTTTTACATACGCCCTCAAAATTTTGATTTTGAGACATTCAAGGTGTCCTGGAGGTTAGGGATCCCGTATTTTACACATTGGCTATGAGCTAATACATGTTTGAAACAGGGCTGCATCAGACCTTGTGACACATAGTTGTGATGTTTGGTGTCCACTTTGTCTAGAAACCACCAGAAAATGTGACGTAAACTGAAATGTAGGTTTCCCTACAACTATAGATAATATCCTATTATATATAATTCATTGATAATAATAATAATAATAATAATAATAATAATAATAACAGGCTCAGAAATGGCAGGTCTTGGCATTGTTGGCATGAACCTCACAGAGCTGGCTTTTCTGATTTGCATACTTTTTGGGGAATTTGATCATGCTGTGTGTACAAATTGCTTAAAAGAGAGGTCATTTTAAATGATTCAGTATTCTGCCTCTGTCACTGATGATGGCTGAAGCAGTGAACTGAGGCAGAAAGAGATTATACAACTTGGCAGCAAACTAAAAGATTTACTAACATAGAATCAGCTCAGTATGTGTGTGTGTGTGTGTGTGTGTCTGCAGGGTGGGAGAATGTGTACGGCTTTGACATGACCTGCATCAGAAATGTAGCAATGAAAGAGCCACTAGTGGACATAGTGGACCCAAAGCAAGTGGTGACCAACGCTTGCCTCATCAAAGTAAGTTTCTCTCCATTTGTCCTAATTTATATGCATTAAAGTTCTAGCCTGGTTCATGCAGACATCGTTTGAATGCTGAGCATGAGTGTGTTTTTCATGAGTTAGTAGAGTGTTAACTGGTTTGCATTAGCTCACTGAAAGAAAAAGCCATGCATTACAGCATTTGGACCGATCATTAGTTCACTAACGAAGCGTGGCTGTTGTATAATGATCCATAGAAATGAAATCTTATTTCACAATGAAGTGCTGGATAATGGGCTGAGAGAGGTGGCGATTGGCTTGATCAGCTTCATTTGAATGCATGGAGGGAGACGGAAGTCTCACAGGGATTTTGAGCAGAGTACAGATGTACAGATGCAAAGTTATGAGAGCATTTTTCTTGTTTATTTTCAAATTAATGCATTACCATTAGATTAATGGGTTCAGTATGATTTTGATTACGTTAAGCACTTATAAGATGTGCCAAGGTAATAATGGATAACAGAGAAATTAAAAGCTTTATTTTTTCTATTTCATTGTCCTTGTCTGCAGATAGGATAGTGCTGTGCATGTCAATTCCAGAGTCTAGACTACTGACTGCTTTGCATCCTCCACTATTTTATTTTTAATTTTCAAAAATTAAATTGTTGATTTAGCTTTAACTGGTACTTTACTGTACATCATTTAAGTGTAAGACAGATCTGAAGATGAGGTGAGGTACATATTCATACTATGACATCAGCTGAATTGATTAGGACATTTTGTCAGTTTTGGAATCAAGTAACCTTTTAATCTCTGATTAAAGTGAACATTAAATGCAATAACAAAAAGATACAAACTAATAGATCTTTAACACCCACCACCACCAATACCTTTCTCTACCTCTCAATTACAGTGCTGCTAGAAAGTTTGTGAAATCTTTATTTTGTGAATTTCTACATGCATAAAATATGGTCAGCGCTTCGTTTAAATCATAACAATAGAAGAACAGAGCTCAATAAAATAAACAGCACAAACAGTAATATAGTTTTTCATGCACATATTGAACAAAGCAATCCAACATTAAATGTCCTTGTTGTCAAAAGTGTGTGGATCTCTAGAATATCATAGGTGATAATAATGGTCAGGAGGTGCAGTCAAGTCAGTGATAATTAGGTGTGAGTGTGGCTGACCCTACCCTATTTAAAAAACATCAACTGCCAGCCACAGAGATTTGGAAATTTATTATCATTGTTGCCCTTCTCTGGAGTGGTCATCTAGCAAAAAGAACCAGTGTACCATCTAAACATCTGCACATAAGGCCTCTCTTACACTGCCTAAGGTCAGTGTTCATGACTACACAATCAGGCAAACGCTGAACAAGAATATCATGCATGGAACGATAGCATAGACAAGGCTAGTACTTTATTATGCTTTGGTTAAAAATTCCAAAACGCCATCTGGATGAGCCAGAAGACAGCCAATGAAGTAAAGTAATGTGGAAGGATAAGGCAAAAATGGCTTTTTATAGCCTAAATGAGAGATGTTATGTTTGACAAAACTGAAAAGTGCATTCCACCATAAGATTGTTGTCCCAACTGTGAAATGTGGTGGTTACCGTATCAGAGTTTGGGTCTGGTATGCTGCTGTTGGACTAGGACAGCTTGCCATCATTTGATGTAGCTATGAATTCTGCATTGTATAAAGAAATTCTACAGGGCGTCCATCACTGACCAGAGCCTCAAGAGAAGACATAAACCCTAAAAAACAGTTAGTCTACAAAGAATAGTTAAAGCAGAAGAAATGTTGCATTTTGGAATGACTTAGTCAAAATCCAGACCTCGGTCCTATTAATGAAAATGAATTTTCTTTGTTTTTTATGTTATTTGTTTAATTGGTTTCTGATGGAATTAGGGTTTATGTAGAAATTCTAAAGGGTTCACAAGCTTCAATGCAGCCCTGTACAAAGAAGCAAATTTGTCTATAGAGGAATAAATGTCACTTTCCAAAGTTTGTGATGTGTAATAGCACATAAAAAATAGTACAGAATTTAATGAGGCCAGTCTGGAGAGTGAGAGCAAGACTGTGGCAGCAAAGGAGAGAGGGAGCAGAGCGACAGAGAAGAATGCTATTTTGCTTTTGTTTGTCTGATAAACAAGGTTTGCTCCTCTGAGAGTAAAAGCGATGGAGAGATGGGTACTGGCAATGTACAGCAAGCTGATGATAAGCCCTGATTGAGCTCTCTCAAACCTGGTATACTGACATTTCAGATAGAAACAGATAGGTGTAGCATTCCCTAAAGCATTTCTAATAGAGATTTATTCTTTAGTCAATAGTTGGGTTGTCTGCTTTTAGATCTAAGACCATATAGTAATAAATCATTTTAGTGCGCTTTAGTCTCATATTATGCAGCTGTACTATTCTCCCCTGATGGAACTGTTTTCTTTTGTTCAGGAGGTGGACATCTACACAGTAAAGCCAGAGGACTTGTCCTTTACCTCAACTTTCTGCCTGCAGATCCAGAGGAATGACTATGTCCATGCCCTTGTCACCTACTTCAATATTGAGTTCACCAAGTGTCATAAGAAGACTGGCTTCTCCACAGGTGTTGTGCTGTAATTTTCTGTTTCTGAAATGACCTGGTTGTTTTTCTTCATGTTGGATTAGAGCTTGAAATATTTATCCAGGCTTGACAAGACTTAAGCAGTTGTGTCAGGTTTGGACCTAATTTCTCACACATATGTTGTGCTCAGATCAAGTTGACGTTCCACTTTCAGGCTTCTTATAGCGTATCTCCCACCTTTATCTTGCTTCTTTAGTGGATTTTACCTGCATTTATCTTCTTTAGTTTGTCTTGCTATTGTATTATTCCTCCTTTGATTTGAAGGTAAGTCATTTCAAGGCAACTAATAGTGAAACTAATATGGTAGCTAATTAGATAAGTGGAGTCACTTTTGTTGCTAATAGTGAGAGTCACTTAGGCAAGGAGTGTCCAATAAGCGGAAGACACTGGACTTTTCTGTATGTGATTGGACATCATTGAACTAGGCCCACGAAGTAGGATCCTGGCATGTTGTTATAAGGCATTCATTAAATTCAGTGATGCAGAATGTAAACTTAATTTGGATGGCTGATTAGTTTTTTAATTGTTTTCTAAGTGTTGATGATCTGGTGACTGTCACTCTTGCTTGGGAATATAATGTTATTGCTAAGCTAACTAACAAGCACAATCAGTACCAGTGTGGAGTTTTCAAGTTGGTTGTGGGTCCATTGGGGTTTGCATTCAGAACTTGAAGCCAATGTGGTTAGGGTGAATTTTCTCAGGGTTTATTTATGCTCAGGCCTAACATTTTGGGTTAAAGCTCTGCTTCAGACAAGGGGTCTGACCTCCCACATGTCCTAGATAAATATACTTGGGTAAAGGCCAATCACAATTATTATATAACCACCTTCAATAAAAATAACGACCATCAATTATTTTTGCTGATCGCGATTTTTGTTTTCCACAGTTGTTACCTTTCACAATCATTTGTCATGCCCTCATCGTCAAAAAAATAGTTTCACACAGAAGGAATCAACCGACAGGCAAGAAACTTGGTGGGTAGGTTTGACATCATGTGACATGTGACTGATTCAAGTTTCACGCTCGGCCACGCATGTGACGTAAGACGGGCCATATCACTGTACCTGACTGACCCAACAGCTATGATTCAGTGATTCAACGATGAATCACGAGATGAATCAGAGATTCAGTGAGCAGCGATGCCCTCCATAAGTCATTGACACAGGACAACATGCACGGAGGCCGTTACGACGACTGCCCTTAACACCACGTCAACATCGCTAATGACTGCAATGGTGTTGTGCCAGATTGTCATGGTGTGACTCAGAAAGGCAGCGGGTCATCTTCAGTAACAGGTCCCACTTTTGTCTTGGTGGAGATGACCAGTGACTCTGTGTGTGGAGGCACCGTGGTCAGCGCTAAGAAGAACGGTTTGTTGTCACACATCCAGAAGGCCTGGTGTCATTCCACCTCCACCCCTACTGCAAAATCTGCAGGAACTGCATGAGAATATTTAAATAGCATGGGATGGATTATCACAGGACACTTTTCTCTACAATGTTGCGTTAGCAAACTTGACGGCACGACACCATACTGAGAGACACGACTTCTGTATGTGTAGCTCAGTAAATATTGCCATATCGGTCTAAACATTTATCATTTATTGTTCCTGGTAACCTTTACGTTCCTTCCAGATTACACTGCAATCCAACACTTCCTTCTGGGTGCAACTATTGTTTTAACAATAAGAAAAGTATGATTACATAATGACAAACCTGATGTAAATTGGGAAATTTGCAAACTTGAATTGAGGCAAATAAATGTATATAAAAAGTGTATGTTGAGGATAGGCAATGCTTCATAACTGCAGCTTTGGAAATACACAGCAGGCTTTGTGCTTACTGGACACCCACAACTCTTCCAGACTGCTGGGACATTTAAAGTCCTAGAGGGATGCAATTATCATTCCGGGAGTGACTTAAAATGGACAAAAGACCTTGCTTATTAATTTATTTACATGAGGACTGAAACCTGTGAATCGGGACTCTACAGTGTTTTTATTAAGCATTACTGCCATCTTGTGGTACTGCTTAGTATGATTACCAGTTGTTATTCTGCAGCATCTCTTGATCTCTTTTTTCCCCATTGATTAGAGCATAGTGAATCAAACAGTATGTCTAGTCAAAAGTATGACTAAGTTTTCAATCAAACTAGACACTGTGACTGATTTTTAATAAAATATATATAGCAGTATAAAATGTATTGCTGTATAAATATATATATTTGAATACATGGAAATATGAACTTAGTGGCCATAGTAGCACTTTGACAAATGCTAAGCAAGTAACCAAAACATTGCCATACCTTTTATTGTAAAGAGCATGTTGTAGTTCACAGTTTTTAAGTCAGAAAGTAATTAGAAATCTAAATTGCAAAGAAATGTCAAAATCTGTGTTTTATTATATACTGAACATGTATTGCATTTACAGTAGTGTGCAAAAAGCCTTGGAATCTAAGTGCAGTGTTTAAAACCAGCAAATCTTAACAATATGTGGGTTTTTTTTTAAGTAAAACATCATCTATCATTTATACATTGTCATAACTTCCAAAATGGGAAATTAATTTATTACCTAGTGTTATTTAACATGTTTTTTTTTTTTTTATTTGACCAGTTCATACCAAAAAAAAAAAAAAACAGCTGTAGCTGCTGTATACACTAAAGGTACCAAAGACAGTAAGCACATCAGGAGGTGCCTTGCAAGACTTTTCAGCAAGCAAACAGTGAAATCATAAACCATTGCTTACTTTAAATAATGGCATTTCAGTCCCAACCTAACTTTTGGTCATTTGTATATTGCAAGGCCTTTAGTTTACATACATCTGGATTAGTTCCCTGTTGTTCACGTTAAGTAATGATGAACAAGAATTACCATAAAATCCACAGCTTAACCTGAGTCACAGTTCACTCAACTACATTTTGGAGATCACTTGGACAGTGAAATGAGAAATGTTCCTGTATCACACAACATAATTAGAATAGTTGCAGAAGAGCCGACTATGGCTGAATCTGAAACCACAGCACTGCACATGCTATACTAACAGGTATACTATATGGGGGGATGGTTGCAAGGGGAAAATGGCTTTATTAGTTTCAGTTAGGCAGGTATCATCAGAGGCAGATCCAAACACAGAAAGTACATCAAACAGAAAACATGGCTGTAGAACACACAGTGACATTACAACCTTTAAACAAAACAAAGTGGTTAATAAAAGCCAGTTAATGAGTCCAGGATCATTTGCAGGTCTGTGAGTGGGCAGAGCCAGGGAGAGTCCAAGCAGAGACTCCCCAGAGGGGAGAGACATGACAATTAGTATGCTTCTGAGATGCAGCCTATGAATAATTGACCACTACCTTCATGAACACTAGCATCTTTGATCTGTCATCTTTTTTGTGTTCACACAGGATTAATTTCTTTTAGCACGTGCAGCAATATTGCCGTGAAGTGCCAGTCTTATATTTGCATTTATGGAATTCAAAGGTGTTATAATCCAGACTGCCTTGACATTTATCCAGCAAAGACCTGAGGGTCTGTATGGTCTTTATGAACATGTGTCCATGTACACTGTGTTAGAAGCAGTTTTTCTTGTATTCTCTTTGTCTAGTACTGATTATGATTTCCACAAAACCTCACGTCATGTTCAAAGGTCATTCGATATCTTGATATATTACATACATCAGGTTTCATTTAACCTCTTGCTGTGTGTGATAGGAGATAAGCTCCGCTCTGTGAATAGCTTTAAAGCTGAGAATGGTACGGCCAGGCTGGGTGCTCTGATCTGAGAGCACATTGAAGTTCTTTTGACCTTTGCAGCTTGGTCAATCGGTCTCTCAGCACCAGCCCTCTCTCACAGGTGGAGTTGTTCGATATCAGCAGAGAGCACCTGGCGGAGATAAATGCTCACTCACAAACACACACAGACACGCTCACACACAGATACTGACCTCACGTCTGGAGAGGAGTAAGGAATTTTTTGTGAACAAAGGTTCAAGTGAGAGCGTGAATCTGGCAAGCACTATAACTATACCTGTTCACGCGTGGGCTACTGAGTGCAAAGGAGAAAATAACTGCATGTGTCTAGCCTACAGTAGCTACGTGTTTAAGAAATACAGTTACAAATTTGTAAAAAATCTAAATTCAGTAACAAACATACTCAATTAGTAGAATAAATGCTGTTTTGCAAGCCTGTTAGCTTAGAACATCAGTGTCCAGTTGTAGTTCTGGAGGGCCAGATTCCAACACAGTTATTTGCTGTAGTGCACCTACTGAACCTCGAAATGATCTACCGAGTTTAATTTGGCATTTGAGTAGGGAAATCACCACACTATGGCCCTCCAGACTTGCAGGAAACTTTTAAGCATCCGATTTCTAGTCCGTCATATATTATCTGATTACATTGCCCTATTTTTCAGGCCTACTCAGCAGTACTGCTCAGTACACCTCAATAATCTTGGATCATTATGTCTGGTGTACTGACCTTGGGTACTAATCTCATTGGCCCCTTCTGTGCCCCTCTGCTGTCTCTTAGCATGTCATTGATTGATATGTAAACTTGTTGCCTTTTTGTGAAATTCAGTTTTTAATGCTGAACAAGCCAAAACAAGCAGCTACCATTTCTCAAACTGATCAGTTTATGTGGACTGCCCACCGAAACCTAAATGACCATCTACCATCTGTTTGCATGGTAAAATGCAAATTGCACTTTTCTTCCTCTTGCACAATGCATTTGAGGAAGGGCAGAGCAAAACACGTGTGGAGATATACAAATGCTTCTGATTACATAACCAATTCTGCTCGATTTACTAAAGTTTGAACTTGTGGCTGCCAGTTTAAAACCCAGAGTAAATTTGCGTTAGGATCTAAAAAACACGCTTTGTTGAGAGACGTACTTTAACACTGGCAGTAGACGCAGTGGTTAGAGAGAGGCCCAAGCTTTGAACACATGTTTACCATCAGAATAACACTGTTAAAATTCTTGTGACCAGATGGTGAGAAGATGCAGTACGAAATATGCCATGAGGTGGCCACAGTAAACACACTTACTCTGTTATTATTACACGAACTCTGTTCTCTCAGCCAGGGTAGAGTTACACCCCTGTAGAATGTTTTGATGGGAATAACCTTCATGAATTTACATTGTTATCTCTTTATCACTGATAAAGATCTCTTATTGTTGATTCAAGTGTTTTACTGCTTGCTTTCTTTTAAACCCTGAGCCTTAGTAGTTAGTGTTTGGTGGTAAGCTGCAGTTTTAGTAAATTAAGTGTTGGATTCAGGCACATCAAGCATATTGCACATCCGGCTCTATTTATTTTCGGAGCTACACAGCTTAATGAACAAGGGAATGTGTAAGGCATGTAGCCGTGTAATCTTAAGGTGGTAATCAATTGCAATGCATTTGTACAGTATTTTGGAGTTGATTTGAATCAATTATAATAATGTTCAAACATCTTCTCATTATTTGGTAAGGTTAAAGTAAAATTGTTTACATTTAATTTAAAGTTTCTGTATGTTTTATTCTGTATATTCCTTTAATGTGCATCTGCTAAACTAATCTAGTCAGTGTAATTAAAGGTGTAAAGATGTATTGGATTGACAGATGATGTACATCTCATGGCGATTTGATTCAGTCAGAGTCATTGTGAGGTCTGAGATCTGCTTCTTTACCATGCTTATTCTTCTTTTTGCAGCTCCTGACGCCCCCTACACTCACTGGAAGCAGACAGTCTTTTATCTCGAGGAGTATCTTACAGTGAAGAGAGGAGAGGAGATTGTGGGCACCATCGCCATGCATCCCAATGAAAAGAATGCGGTGAGAGCCCACCGAACAGTTTCTTTATATATATATATATATATATATATATATATATATATATATATATATATATATATATATATATATATATTTGCTTAAAAATATAGAGGTTAACAAAAGCCAGACTGACCCTTCAGATCTCCTTAAAGGGCCCATATCATGAAAAAAACCCACATTTTCTAGCATTTTTAATATAGCATGTAAACACTGCTAATATTTCAAAATGTATGCAAAAGCTGCAAAAACAGACCATTCTGAATGAACTGCTTTTTGTGATGTTACAAAAACCACATTTACACATTTACATAAACACAATAGACAAAAAATTAGTCACCTGTGACTGAACTGTTCCAAATAGTGTGTAATACCTCCATAAACATGAATAACAACTGCGATTTGATTTTAGACGTGGACTGGAAAAGTTTCTGAATGTAGGTCACATTAGTGTTCAGCCACTCTTGTANTATTTGCTTCAGCACATTATACATTGCTGTGCTAATCCCTGTGTCCTCCTTCTCCTCTCTCTCTCTCTTTAGCGTGATCTGGACTTCACTTTTGAGCTGGATTTTAAAGGTCAGCTGTGTGAGGCTGCTATCGCTCACGACTATAAGATGCGCTAAGCAGCCAGCAGGGGGCGAGAAAGCCCTAGTGTGGCAGTTGCCTCATCACCATAAAGGCAGAGGAGGTGGCACTTTCCTTCCAGCAGCGGCAGCCACTGATGCTAAAGGTGAGGGCTGGAGGATCCAGGCCACGGTTCTGCTTATCTCTGGGAGCTGTGCCAACATTTTGGAGAGGAGGTCCTCTCCAAGCAATAGCAGCCTTGCCATCGCCAATAATAGCGTGCACTAGTCCACCATTTCTACGACTGTTCAAAAGGCATCTCTGAATGTATTGCCTTATTAATCCAAGAATGTCCCTGTCCTTATGAATGTGAAGAGCGAGTTTACAGTTTCTTTACTTTTTAAACAGCAGAGCTGGCGGCCGATCAGGGTTTGGTGCAAACTGGATGTTTCAGAGACCAAGGAGCTAGCCTAATTTAACCGCTGATGTTTTTGCATTAATATGGTTCGTTTTACCCTAAGCCAGGAGTGTCCAGTCTTATCCGCAAAGGGTCCGTGTGGCTGCAGGCTTTCATTCCAAATGAGCTGGAGCTCACCCAAATCTACTTGATTAATCGACTGCTGAACCCCTAAACGGCAGACCATGTGATCTGCTTCATTAGAATGACAACCTGCACCTACACTGGCCTATTGCTCATAGGATTAGACACCTCTCCCCTAAGCATTAGTTTACTGCACTATAAGAGAGTACATTAAGATAATTAGATACACAATTCTGTGGTGTATACTTTAATGCTGAGCTCCTAAGTTATTGTACCTTATTTTTTATAGAATTGTTAAAAAGTTGCTAAATTCACGGCAATAGCTCAAATCCCACCTCTTCAGATAGTGATAGCACGTCTGTTAACTGTTGTCTTCTTTTAATGGTGTGCAATAAGTTGTGAGAGTGAATGAGTCTCGTTCTTCGGTACAGTGTCTGTACTTTTGTTATGACTAATATCTACCTTCCAACAGAGCTTAGAAAGAGAAAGAGCACATATACAGTGTGTTTGTGGAGTCAGATAGCAGCTGCCAGTCCTCACCTGTGCTCTTACTGAAGTCATCAGCAAGGTAAAAGGACCTCTTGTCCTGCTTTGATCCAAAGACATTCTGTTCATTAGCAAGAAACAGCCACACATCGCATTTAGCAGTTTTACTGTTTGTACCTGTTTTGTTTGGCTTACATGAACATGGACTGCTGATAGAGGATATTATAGAAGTTAGTAAGTGTGAAGCGCTAGGGATCTTTAGGCCCCTGGACAAATTTAATAGCTGCATTTTATCACCAGCGTCTGCAGCAAGTTTGCTCAATTACACAACATGTAGTCTTTTAGTCCGTTAATTGTTTTTAAATTTTTCAACACTTGATTTTGACTAGCACATCTGTATTACAATGGCTAGGCTGGCAGTCTGATTTATATCACTTATTTACTTTTAAGATGCAATGTAGGAAGGAATAAGGCATGTAAAAGTTTAGGTAGTTCTCAGTCTTGTAGGAATAAAGAATATCTCATGAAATCTTATTTTTGGATCTTATACATGCAGTACACCACAGTGCACCGGTTCACCACAGGTAAAGCTCCAGTCAGGATGTCCGAAATGACCAGTTACTGAAACTGATGTCAACTTACTTAGTTTCAATATATATATTACATATATTGCTTGGCACCACAACATATGCATACAATGACAAAAGCAAGCAATTTGTCTAACAAATAATACATTTGGAAACATCCTGACTGAGCCTCAAAAAGCAATATGATGTGTTTCCCCTATCAGTAATAGCATAAACATATCATACTGAACTGTCGATTCATATGTAAGGAGATTTATTGATGTAAGAGAGCATGCATTATTCGTAAAAGAGATTTTGTGTCTGTGTAGGATGTGAAGGCTTATCATGTTGTATTAATAGATTATGTGTAAAATAAACATCCAGGTGTGATCAGAAATATGTTGTGAATAAATATTATTTAAAAATATATATCTAATAACTGTTAATGATGCCAGTAGTTCCCAGTCACAGTCCAGGAGGATTCATGCAGTAGAGTTTGCTTTTCTTGTGCTCTACTACGTCTCAAGCTGCTCATGATGGGCTTAGTAATTAACTGATTAAATGAATAAAGCAAATTAGAGTGAAGAAAACAGAAATGTGCAGAACATACAACCCCTGGCAAAAAGTATGGACTCACCACTCTTGGAGGAATCTTTCAATTGTTTAATTTTGTAAAAAAAAAAAAATCACACAGACGTGCCACAAAACAAAAATCCACAAAAATGTTTTTTTCAAAATTCCATCCATCTGGCATTAAGAACACAATAAAAAAAGGAAAGAAACAGAATTGTTGTAGTCAGTCACAGTTGTGTTTGTGAAGTGTAAAGATGTTGGCTGTTCCCAGTCAGCTGTGTCTAAAATCTGGACCAAGTACAAACAAAATGGGAAGGTTGTAAAAGGGAAGCATACAGGTAGACCAAGGAAAACATCAAAGCATCAAGATAGAAAACATAAAGCAGAAAATGCACAACAAAACAAATGAGAAACAAGTAGGCGGAAACTGGAGTCAATGTCTGTGATCGAACTGTAAGAAATCGCCTAAAAGAAATGGGATTTACATACAGAAAAGCCAAACGACAGCCATCATTAAGACCTAAACAGAAAAGAACAAGGTTACAGTGGGCTAAAGAAAAGCAATCATGGACTGTGGATGACTGGATGAAAGTAATCTTCAGTGATGAATCGTGAATCTGCATTGGGCAAGGTGATGATGCTGGAACTTTTGTTTGGTGCCGGTTTAATGAAATTATAAAGATGGCTGGCTGAAGAAAACATGTACATTTCCACAGTCATTGATGATATGGGGCTGCATGTCAGGTAAAGGCACAGGGGAGATGGCAGTCATTACACCATCAATAAATGCCAAAATCTACATTGAAATTTTTCTTCAGCTGAAAGGATGTTTGGTGATGATGATTTCTTTTTCCAAGATGATAATGCATCTTGCCATAGGGCAAAGGATGTGAAAACTTTCCTTCAAGAAAGACATATAATGTCAATGACATGGCCTCCAGATCTCAATCCAGTTGAAAATCTGGAAACTGAAGAAAATGGTCAATGACAAGGCTCCAACCTGCAAAGCTGATCTGGCAACAGCAATAAGAGACTGATGTTGGAGACGTATTGATGAAGAAAAACGTTTGTCATTAGTTAAGTCCATGCCTCAGAGAATTCAAGCTGTTATAAATGCCAGAGGTGGTACGACAAAGCACTAATGGTGCAGTGTTCTCCTCATGATTCCATAATATTGTCCTCCAAATTTAGTAATTCCATATTTTTTTCCTCTACTTGATCTAAAAACACAAGTGTGACTGACAACTATTCCATTTCTTTCTTTTTTTGTTCTTAATGCCAGAATGTTGGAATTTTGAAAAAAAGATAGTTTTGTGGCATGTCTCTGTGATTTATTTTTTTCTACAAAATTAAACAATTGAAAGATCTTCCTCCAAGAGTGGTGATTCCATCATTTTTGCCAGGGGTTGTACAAACAGAAAACCATTTAACATTTCACTTTGACCACTAGGTGGCAGCACAAGAATGGTACACATCTGTCTTAAGAAATGGTTCAACTTCACGAAAGTGGTATAACCGCATAAGGCGTTTTAAACAAAGTGCAGAGTCGTGCATTAATGTTGAACAAAGTTATTTTTACTCAATTTTGTGGCACACTTGATTATTTAATCTGGTGAAGATTTTAGCTGATACTTGCTTTAAGGCACTTTTTGTAAATTAGCTTTGATTTAGCCAAAGTGTCTCCTAGTATCAGAAACTCATCTGTAATTGAAGCCCTTGAAACTATTTTGGTCAGCATACTTATAAAACACACACACACACACACACACAAATCAAATGAACAAATTCATGTAAACAGGTTATTTTTATTACAATTACTTACAAATACTTATTACAACCTTCAAAATATCCATACAGTATCCATAAAGATGAATTAGAATAATATTTTCCCTTTGTGGTTCTTGAGTACCCTAAACTGCATATTACTCAACCTGTCAGGTAATTACCAAAACCTGCATGAGGTTACACTGGATGGAGCATGAGCAGGAAAAAACCCTAAAATGTGTAGCACAGGATTACTGCAGGACTAAAACTAGAAACTATATTAGCCTTCATATACAACCACGTGCAGGACCACACCTAGTGTTACTGAAAAGACAGAAGGGGTGGATTCTGTGGCCTGTCAGCGTGGCAGTGTTGTGAATGTTCAGTGTCATACACGTCACAGTGACACTGTACAGAGATAATTTAATCAGGCACATACATGTTCAAGAGTGTGACATTCAACAACAAGGTGAACAAAAAAGAAAAACTAAATAGGACCCCATATTGTGGGCTGCTTCTTGCGATTTGTTTCATGGCCTTAGACTTGTTTGATGCAATAAAGAACCATAAGCCTTTCTTGTTCATCATAGAAACACTTCAAAGTGAGAGGTTTCAAAAACGACAAAACATATTCTTTAAACATAAAGAAGCTGTGTCACAGTGACAGCATAACCAGCTGTAAGCTTCCAGTGAGATTTGAGACTGGTGTCAACACTGATTGCACTAAGTTGCTTGCAAAAACTTCATGTCAAAAAACATAAACACAATACACGTAAATACTGGGGCAAACCCCCATGTCCTGAACTGGATATATAGCATTTCTTCATTTTCCAGTCTGTTGTTTTTACAGCACAAAGTAACATCCTACACTAAACCCTCCTTTCAGAATTGAATCTTGCAGCACCTTTAACTGTAAAGTATAATTGTACTCTTGGAGTTGACTAAAACAAAGCTCATTTCATTCCATCTCCAAATACTCAAACTCCAGTTTGGTTCTTGACTTTTAAGTATATTTCACTTCTGTTATGTAAACATTTGAACTGTAAACAACAGGCTTAGACGTGAGCTTATTATTCCTAGAAGTATAAAACATACACTTTTTTTGTCTTTTTTTAAGCTGATATTTCTTTCTGCTTTTACCATAATGGGTCTCTGTTTTCCCTCAGTGTGAAATATATGGACAGTTCCATCACAAATTTACATTGCAAAACCTGGGCTTTCCCCATAATAACCATAACACTGCTTTTGTGCTGCATTAGTTAAAAGAATGACATTGAAAAAACACAGACAGGTCTAAAAGTGTCAGACGTGTCTAATAGACTATTAAAAGCTTGGAGGATGAAAAGGGGAAAACTGGGGAAACATCACCATAACCACCAGGACAGTGGTGAAGCAGCTACCACTCAGCACAAGGTAAGGGTTAGCAGGTGCTGGGTATACATATGGGGCTCTCTACTAGCAGCAAGACTTCTTCTTTGAGGTGGTGTCTGCCAGGATGACCGTTTTCTCTTTCTCTCTGTCTTCTTTATCCTTTAGAATTCTAGAAATAAAAGTCCATAATTACATAAAATTACCTTGTAGCGATGAAATGGCAACATTTTAGGAGACGGACAAAACGTTTTTTTATATTTACTGCAAGTTATTGTAGCAAGGATTTAAAAGTGCAACACAGAATGGAGATTAGAAACGATGTAAAAAAGTAAAAGGAAGTTTTGATCAGTCAGCAACGATATATTAATAGATTTTTGCCTTGCAAGGCTACTGTATGCTTCAGACACTTTCATATTTTTCTCCTTTTGGGCTATTAAAAAGTCAATGTCTTTTACAAATCAAAAAATATTTTACTTCTACACTGAGGCGGTGGGAGATGAAGTGAAATATGATATTTCTCCCTNTATTTTACTTCTACACTGAGGCGGTGGGAGATGAAGTGAAATATGATATTTCTCCCTGCCCACTGATGCAGGGTCGCATGATCAAACCTCAGAGGTGGGACAAGCGTCATTACATGTGGATGGAACATCAGAATGTCTTTGTACCGTTTTATCTAAGTGCAGGTAGATTTTCAGGACACTGCTTTATTTGTATTTCGTGTACTGTCTCAACTATGGAATTGTGGAAAGTCTGTACAATGTACTGGCCTTGATTGGAACATACCTTGCCAAGTGGATCATAGATTCTGTTACGTTGTGTCCAGAGAAAGCACTGCACTCAAAGAAAATCAACTGAGAGTCCTGAAAGATGAAACAATAATTTGTCCTCTTAAGTACAAATAAACATAGATGGTAATTATTATAGGCAATCTTATGTCATCGCGTCAATCTTATTCCTGCTCTGTCCATAAAGCTACTTTGGAGTGGTGGAGTGGCTAAAATGCCAAATAAAGCAATAAAATGACTCATGATTCACTTCCTGAAGAACACTGCACACATCCTTAGCTCTGTAAAAGCTCTGATTCATGTGTTCTTACCTTCAGTCAGTGGGAGAAGGAGAGCTATGGGCTGGCAGAGACGATTTGGTTAAGACTGATCTATTATTAGTAAGTAATGTTCTAGCTCACTCACCTTAGCTAATTTCTCGCCTGCTCTGAACTGGATCTCTCTCTGGCCCTCCAGGTCCGTCTTATTCCCCAACAACATGACAGGAATGTCCTCTCCTGCTCCTTCCTAAAAGATAAAGATAATTAAGTCTTGGTCATGCAGGTTTATTCTGAACTTCGTTCAGGGGATTTGGCCCTTTCCTGGGAGACCATTTAGATTCTTGTTCAAAGTCCATCATTATCTTGAGGCCTGACTACTTCAACTCACTCCTGGCTGCACGTCAGGTAAAGCCGAATAGGCAAATGTTACTTTGCTTCCTTTACCTGTTGTTTTTTAAAAAGGCTATAGACAGGGTGCATTAACTAATTGGGCTCTAAAATCTAAAATCTGAAATAAAGGATTAGCACAGCCCATAAGCGAGCCACTGTACCGCTAAACATTGAAAATGTCGATGAAAGTGAAGAAAAGAGCAAAAATAGAGAAGTTAAACATGTGGACTGGTGCCATGGAGGTAAATGCTGCCATCAGAGCTTTATGCAAACTCTTGCTTCTATCTGAATAGTTCAATATAAGCATCGAGACAATTTCACAGGCAAATGAAAAAGAAAAGGTGCATCACACCCTCTTTTACCTGAACACTGGCCAGCCAAGACCTCACTGCTGTAAATGTCTGCTCGTTGCTTATGTCATACATAACCACCACTCCATCTGCCTTGCGGAAAAACTGCTTAGTAATGCTGCGATACCTGGCAGAAAATTAAACAGGCTCCGCTCACACATGTCGTTACTACATACATCTTTGTTCAGGATTTGAGGGGAATGATTCATTTATAACAATCAAACAGCAGTGATGTCAAGAGCATTTACTAGACCCAGAAAGAGACAGTATTACCCTCACCTCTCCTGTCCTGCTGTGTCCCACATCTGCAGCGCCACCTGACTGCTGTCCACTGTAAGTGTCTTTACGCTGTAGTCAATACCTGCATGCAAAAGAGCAAATAAGCAAAAAAAAATGAATGCATTACTGTGTTGTCCACAGGAGAAGCACAACATGTTTCCTTTCTCATTTCCATCTTTTGAAGTTTTTTTCTTCCTCTGCTGGGACTTCAAAACAGATCAATCTGCTGAGCATATGCCTCTACAGCAAGAGTGCACACTCAGAGGAAAGGGCAGACCAGATTGATCTGAGCTTGAATGAGACGTAATATTGATGTACTGTAGCAGGGTATAAGCCTCCTGACTGTCAGGCCGTCATGGGCCATTTTGGGCTACGTCAACATCCAAAACTTTGCAAGTAAGTTGCATAAGTGCATGGAAAACCATTCACACCAAATAAAGGAAACAAACTCAGCTATGATTTTTTTTCTGGTAATAGTATATACAAATTTGACTTCTGTTATCTCAAAGTATTTTAGTAGGTTTTTTTTTTGTTTTTAATTTTAATTTCTTTTATCTCACAATGATAACTTCTTTTCTTGAGATTTTCACAAAAATGACTTCTTAATATTTTTTATTGCTATGTTGAAACAATAACAAGTTACCAAATCAATATTTACAAAAATATTGCTTCACAGTCTTTTTCTTCCTGAGACTCACTACACTGCCATGATACATACTATCATGAGTAACTCTGCGTACGCGAAATAACTAGCTTAGTCATATGTTTAAACATCCCTGGCTACCTGTGTACATAGATACTATTTTTTTACCCAAAAATATACTGACAATATGTAGATTTTCTTTCTCCCATGCTTACAAGTGTTTCTTGATTGTATCCTGAGGAACAGCTACTGTACAGCATTTGCAGAAGTATAACACATTCTGTGTGAGATTGGAAAGCTGCATCAGCGTTCCACTGTGTTACTGTTGTCAGCATGAAAAACGCAAGCAACAGCAGTGTGCAAGAAAACTGACTCTTGTTCACTGTACTCTTAAAAATGAAAGTTGGATGTACATTTCATGTGCTACAGAACCTTTACACTATGTTCTTTCAGTTTCAGAATGCTTGTAAAACAAATAAACACCCAGTGCTTTAAAGACTTCATTAGGAAATAAAAAGCAGCTCTTCTGTGGCATCACTCTAAAGAACTCTCCCAAGTCACACAGACAGTGAGGAGCTCTGGAAGGGAAACTGACCGACAGTGGCTGAGGTGCCAGGGTAAAAACAGTTGTCACAGAAGCGACGAAGCAGAGACGTTTTTCCAACACTGGAGTTGCCCACCAGAACAATTTTAAATAGGCGGTCTGGCCCCAAGCTCACCCCTTCCTCCTGTACAAAAGAGCAAAAGCAGAGTTCCATTTAGCAGCAATAGAATAGCCTAATGCCAGAACCATTTCCAGTGTTGCCACAGACATGTTTTTCTGACTACTGTAGCATCTGTTAGGAAGCTGGTGGCCCAGCTCATCTGTTTACCAAACAGTAAACTGAGAAAGCATGATGCATCTCTGCGCTGCCAAAGTCTGTGTCTTTGATGAAGGAAACCCTTGATTCTGTGGCTAGATGGTTTGAAACATTCTATACTGCCAAGACCCCATATAGAGTGTATGAAGGGAAACTGCTTGTACCATACATTGTGACTGTATAACATTACTGAGGAAACATAACACCTGCTAATTATGTGGGCCAAAAAATATCAGAGTGTTAAGATCACCTTAACTGGTAGAATAAGTGTTCAGTTTGATGCTTATCCTAGTTCATAGCTCTAAGAAGTCTTTAGGTTTTCTTAATATGTAACAGTATTAATACATGTGCATTAATACAGTTAATGGACCTGTGTCAAAGTACCGGTAATGCATGCTAACACAGAGTCTTACAAACCTGATGTTGCTTATTTGGGTTGGACTTTTCTGTTCTGTTTTATTCTTTTAACACACTATTATAAACACTGACCAGACAGAAACCATGTTTCTTGAAGGAAACTAAAAGCAAACCATTTCCATTAGAAACGTTTATTTAAAGATAATCATAGCATAGATACATGACAAACGGTCACCAATATTGAAAAGCAGTATTATCCACATTGATATTATGGTTTAGCAGTATGAGATCATATATGACCCAGTACTCCTTTGCACGAAAATACTGAATCAGTGATGAAATTTCAATTCTAAACAAACACAGCTGAAAGACAAACATAGCCACTCACGGGTAGGACGGTCTCTTTCCCAACTGGCTGTCTTCTTGGAGAGGTGGGTATGTGTACGTCCCTACTGTCTGGAGGAGGGGACCGTGGGATCGGGGTGCTGGTAGCAGGGTAGATGCTGCTCATCTGGAGATCAACACCCTCTTCCAGCTCCTCCTCCTCCTCGCTCCAGTCCCTGAGATGGGCCCGGTACTCCTCCTGCAGGAGGTGTGGTAGATGGTCCTCTTCAATGGAGATGACCCTCTGAAGATGGCGTCTTTGAGGAGGGCGGCCATCTGCTTGGTCCTCCTGCCCCAGAACCAGACTGTGGCCCTTTACATCCACTGTGTTCTTCCTCTTAGAATGTGGCAACACCTCTTCATCATCATCGCTTTCATGACATGAAAGAGCAGTTATAAAAAATGTAAAAATATTCAAAGTCATACAGCACAGCTCAGAGATGCCATTGATTACAGAATTCTTATGCAGTGGAGCAGGAGGTACTGTATTATTGCAAACAGCATGACTGCTGTGATATGGTTGCATGTACGAGTCATGGGGTACTGGCTTAGATGATCTTGTGCGATAACATGGCTGAGTGTTGCTTTTAAACAAGTTTTGCAAAGTAAAAATGTATAGCAATACCTCAAGCACTATTTTCGTATATGGGCTATTCCACTATGAACATTATTAACTAACTAGTAGTGGTTGCGTGACTTCAGATTTTTTTTTTTACATGTTAAATATTAACGTTGACTAATCACTTTGACTAATAATTATGACATCATGCATAAAACCGCAGGAGAAGGGAACGCTTTGCAACCAGCGACTTTAAAAACTTAAAGCCAAACTCCACAAGCCAGTAGAGACGGACACACCCTTTCTAATGAGCTCTGTATGCCTGTTGTCCTCAGTGCATCCGTATTGTTAGGGTCATAATTACAAAATCAGCTACTTGTCGACATCAAGATTAAAGTGCCATCACTGAGCAGTTCTAGTCTGTGCAACCCCTAATGGGTAGAGAGCTTTTCAGCCAACCCTAACATTTGGTCAGGATGTAGCCATTTTTATCATAATAGGAAAGAGTTGTAACTTTTTGGAATGATTTCCATCCAGAGTCACAGCCATAAAAACAGTTCACGACGGAATGGCAGTAACCTTCATCCTGAGTGCACTTAAGTGGACAGAGGCACTTTTTGAGTTCTGTGAAAAAGCTTTACCTCCTAAATGATTGCTTCCGTTCTGTGTATTTCATAGCAATTGATCCAGATCTCTGTGCCCATGAGTTCTTTGGTGTCTAGGGAACAAAATGGAATAATGTAACTACATCAAATTTTAGAACACCAAAGCCAACTCTATAAGCACTGTCTATAACTTATATTATGACTGACTCACTTGGTAGCATATGTCTTGCTCGTCTCGTAAATGCTTGTTCATTTCCCTAAAAGAGACACAAACAGGACTTTCGTCTATTCAGGAGTTCATTGTACTAACTTATTAAGACCACTGTTTACTGTATTGCAGAAATATTCTTGCCTTAGCAAATCCAGTTGCTTAAGTAGACTTGCCCGCTCTCTCTGCAGGCTCTCTGTAACCCTGTACATCTCCCTATAAAGAACATAACAGATATAATATGTAATCGTAAAACCATGGGGTAAGAGTTCTTAGGACAGAATTGTGGAGAAAAAAATTCACAAAATAAAAAGCATTGAATGCTGCCAGTTTAGATTTCCACAGGAACATGCTAGCACAGATATATGTGTACATTGTAAACTTAGTCAGGATGGGGAGTAGAGTAGGTGTATAATATATGTGTAGAGTGGAATCTCACAGCTCTTTTTCCTCCTGCAGGCGCGAGGCCTGATCCTGCAGCAGATTGAGCTGGTCCTGGGCTAAACTCAGCTGCTGAGTGGTGTGCTCCAGCTCCCTTGCCAGCTCCTCATTATACTGCTTCAGTTTCACATTCTCCACTGCAGTCTCCCTCTGCTCACTGTGCAGTTCACGACACTGGTGCTCCAGCTGACACACATACACACATGCACATTACGCAATATATATAATATATATATAATATATACAGTCAACAACCACATTTTTAGAACCCTCCACCTTGTAGGTGCATGTTGCTGGTGTGCAGTTGGAGACTGTAGCCCATCTGTTGTTAGACACTTTCTATGTTCACCATCCTTTAACCATTCATCATCATCATCATCATTTTTATTTTTGACTTCTGGTCAAATGACATATTCTGTTGATTTTCTAATGCCACTTTGCCACTTCATCCTACGGCTCAACTCGACTTGTCTCTGCACTTTTGGTACCAGCTACTTTGTTTTCCACTGTAGATGTAGTCAGTGTAGCCAATACTCATAGTTATGCTGCATAAAACTGATGTGACGTGAAGGACACAAATTTTGTTGAGAAGTGGCTGATGGCAGCAAGACAAAAGACTGCTGAAAAAACAGGTTGGGGAACAAGTTTGATTACAAGAGAATTCTAGTTGTTCAAAGGCAAAGCAAGAGGACACAAGAGTAACCTGGTAGCTAGAGATAGCATATCTGGTTTCCTGTCACCTTTTGGTATTAGCACAACTTGCTTGGAACCTCAATAGTGGTGATTCCAAAATTAGTACCAGGTTTGCCTAATGGACAACCAAAAGAGGGGAATCAATTTGAGTCTGTACCATGTGTTGGAAAACTGGCTTATGTGGAATTAAGTTAACACATTCTGTAAAGAGAACAAGCTTAATCTTTTTCCGCCAACTTATTTACACTATTACAATCTATATACTTTTGCTAGTTTCACTCGCCCAACTTGGTAACATTGTGTGACTGGGGGAAATCTAACCAGTTCCAAGTGGAACTGGCAGTGACTAAGCAATGACGAAGGAAAACTTTGGTTGAACAAACTCACGTCATGCTTTAATTCAAACACAATGGAAGACTCGTAATCAAGTAAGACTAGACATGCACTAATGCAGATTAATCAACCCATAAGTCTCTGTCAACAAAACACTCACTGGAAAAAAAAAAAACACATCAGTGCTTCAGACCTGGCCTTTCGAGTATGCTACAGTCATAAGGTGAAAAGTGTTCAGCACTAGAGGATCATGTGCAAGCACTGGTTTGATAAGAAAGCTGGTACATTAGTGCCAAGCACAGCTTTGCTGCTAAATATAGAGCCAGAAAAATGGACTGCAATACACAACATCTCAAGAACAGCACTGCACTGCCAACCTGATGAGGTTGAGGTGACACTTAATTTGAGGCTGTCTGGAACAAAGACTGCTCTGACCAACAAAACACTCATTTGCTGGTTTGGTTAAACTGGCATGCAAAGCTCTACCCATAAATACATTCAGTCTTAGTAGCTGTTACGAGGTTTTACAGGCATTATAGAATGCTCAACCCTAGAGGCTTTGTCATTGTAAAAAGGCTTGAAGTTATTATAATTGAAATTCTTGGGTGGCATGTTCTATGCTACCAAGAACCACTATGGTTTAGAAAGAACTTCCTACTATGCTATTGTTAATTACACAAATAACCCACGCCTGATCTGCCCTGACCTAACAAATGCATAAAAATATATATCAATTGAAAAAGATAAATCTCTAAATTCAGGTATTTTGTTATGTGCTACAATTTATCATTAGGTTAAATGAAACGTTCGCTAGTGTTCTGTAAAGCTTGTGCAACTTTGCAACAGGTGCTTTAAAAGGAAGCATTTGTGTGTGGAGGATGGATGGGTCAATTAATTAGATGAAAGAAGTAAATAAATATTTAAATGTCTAAGGTTCAGTACAAAGAAAAGATCCAGCTGTTTTTCATTCACTGCTGATCGATGTATCCGTCTCTGCCTGATGCATGGCATTATTTTGTCGACACTTTATTAAACTGGGTTAATTAAGAACAAACATGCATTCATTAAACGAATAAATCTCTATGTGAACTTCTTAACAAAGCACTCTGTGAACAATATATACATATATAACATGACTCATAGGATTAATTCATTTCCCCTATCATTTATGAATACTCAGTGGCAGTGGTACCTACTACATAACAAATCACAGCCTCCTTTTGTGAGTTCCTGAAGGAAACGTGTCAGAGCATTACATTTAAGTTACATATTACTGATCTTATTCATATACAATATATGCAAGAATTCACAACCATATGAACACAATGCACACACAGTATAATGGTACAACCAGAAGTCATTGGGGAATTAAAATGACTACTCACTCTTTTCTGTTTGTTTGAAAGCAGTTCAAGCTCTCTCTCTTTGCTGGAGAGCTGGTGTTCCAGCTCCTGGCTGCGGGTCAAGAACCTCTCAGAATCCTGCAGGACATAATCATGTTTTATATAACGGAACCCTGAGGCCTGATTTTAGAACAAGAAGTAAATTTAATTTAATTGTCACTCTTAAAGCGAAGTATTAAACACCTGTTGGGTTTAACACAGTCTTAACAAGATTTACTAATATTCAATATGAACTTGTTCTAAAATTCATCAATCATGTGACCTCAATGGAGCACCACAGTTTACCTGTAAAAGGATTCTTTCTTTCTCATTCTTGATCTGTTGCTCCATTTCTTCATAAAGACGCTGGATTTCATCATCATGAGAAGCTGCTTTCCTGTAGGACACATAGATATCAGATCTATTGAATGCATTTTCAAATCATAAAATTTGGTAAGCACTGTCCAAACTCATCATAAACAGTTTAGCAAGAGTTAAAGTTCTGAAAAGCACAGCCTAATTAGTGTGTTTATGACCAATTATTCAAAACCTGTGCGCTGACACTTATGTCAAGCAGAACTTCATGATCTTTCATTTCATTTATAGCGAATATTGTACATACACTATATTATCAAAAGTATTCACTCGTTTGCCTTCACATACATATGAACATCCCATTCTTAATCCATAGGATTTAATATTATGTCGGTTTAATATTACGTTATGTCTCTTTGCAGCCATAACAGCTTAAACTCTTCTGGGAAGACTTTCCATGATTCATCACTCCAGAGAACACGTCTCTACTGCTCTAGCATCCAGTGGCGGCATGCTTTACACCACTGCATTCGATGCTTTGCATTGGGCTTGGTGATGTAAGGCTTGGATGCAGCAGCTTGGCCATGGAAACCATGAAGCTCTCTATGCACTGTTCTTGAGCTACAATCCCTGGCAAAAATTATGGACTCATCACTCTTGGAGGAAGATCTTTCAATTGTTTAATTTTGTAGAAAAAAATAAATCACACAGACGTGCCACAAAACAAAAATCCACAAAAATCTTTTTTCAAAATTCATCCATCTGGCATTAAGAACACAATAAAAAAAGAAAGAAATAGAATTGTCGTAGTCAGTCACAACTGTGTTTTAGATCAAGTAGAGGAAAAAAATAGGGAATCGCTAAATTCTGAGGAAAATATTATGGAATAGCTCTGTAATTTGCAGTTCTAAAACAAACACCTGCATCAGATTAAATCTGCTAATTAGTCTTCAGTTTAAATAAGAGTGCTCACACCTTGGAGAGCTCATGGCTCCAACACGAGAGATGTCAGTTGAAACAAAGGAGAGAATTATAAAACTTTATCAAGAAGGTAAATAATCACGGAATGTTGCTAAAGATGTTGGTTGTTCCCAGTCAGCTATGTCTAAAATCTGGACCAAGTACAAACAAAATGGGAAGGTTGTAAAAGGGAAGCATACAGGTAGACCAAGGAAAACATCAAAGCATCAAGATAGAAAACTTAAAGCAGAAAATGCACAACAAAACAAATGAGAAACAAGTGGGCGGAAACTGGACTCAATGTCTGTGATCGAACTGTAAGAAATCGCCTAAAAGAAATGGGATTTACATACAGATGTCTGTGATCGAACTGTAAGAAATCGCCTAAAAGAAATGGGATTTACATACAGAAAAGCCAAACGAAAGCCATCATTAAGACCTAAACAGAAAAGAACAAGGTTACAGTGGGCTAAAGAAAAGCAGTCATGGACTGTGGATGACTGGATGAAAGTAATCTTCAGTGATGAATCGTGAACCTGCATTGGGCAAGGTGATGATGCTGGATTTGCAGATTTTCTAGGTGAAAATAATGCAACATGTCCTCAAGAGGGTCCTAAATATGACATATTGTAGTGCACAATTAGTTGACAATTTCTATTTATTTCAATCTATTATTATTACACTCAGGGTCCGTTTTGTCAGCTCCATTTACCTCTCTGTAGTTCTGCGTCTTTGCATATGTTTATCAATGATCAGGACCCCCACAATACCACCACAGAGCAGGTATAATTTGTGTGGTGAATGATGTTCAGCAATGTACACTGGCATGGTGGTGTGTTAATGTGTGTTGCACTGGTACAAGTGTTTCTGACCACTGAATTAAAGGAAAAGGGTGGGTTAACAAAATATGCAGAGAACCAGATGGACTACAGTCTGTGCTTGCAGAACTATAAAGTCCTCCTATATGGTAAGTGGAGCTGATAAAATGGACAATGAGTGTAGACACAAGACAGGTTTGCCCAATGAAGTGAATGTGGAACAGCAAAGACAGGAAATTGGCTTTCATACTCTTAGTTGCTAGCAAAAAGGCATTACCAGAAAATGGCTACATTCAGAGACACCCGCTGTTAATGAATTAATTCATTTAATACATAATGTCTACATGGTGGAAAACCTTTCTTCCTCCCCTATCACGCAATGGAATTATTTAACCAGACTGGGGGAAATGGATTGAGTATGTGAAACCCACAAAGCCAGCTTTTCTGTAGAAATTAAGAATATATGAAGGTTTAATATGTAATGTGTGCATATATGCAGAATGTAAGCTCCCCTTACTTGGTGTTATTTTAAAGGAGGAAACTTAAAAAAATACTGAAAAAGTTTTGTCATAGGTTTTATGCACTAAGAATTTTCATTGCATATTCCTTCTTTTAGATGTTCAGGTAACACTGATGCATTTTGTCAGTGTATAGTTAAAAAAAAACAAAGAGCTGTTTCTAAACAAATATATACTTTCAAAAAGTAACAGATTCAATGGAGTTTAATATAACAGTTGTATATCAATTCCTCAAACCAGTGCAATGCAGAAAATACACTTTCAGCACTTAAGCCTAGCAGTTTCAACAGCTGTGGTCGGGCTCAGTAATGTAGTGTTTGCATTCTCATGCTATTGCAACTCTTACTACAGAGAGAGAGAGAGTTGTTAGATTGTGATTAACAGTAAAATACTACCAGTTAAATAACAACAATTCATGTCCCATGTTACTAGAAACAATGAAGACTATACAAACTGAAGAAGTGAGTGGAATGCAGTAATAATCTGGGAAGCTATTCATTGCATACATTATGCTAATTAGGGGGAAATAACACTGTTTTCAAATTATAAAAGGGAAATCAGATATATCTGTTCTCATACTAGTTAGATGCTGCTAAAGAGGGTTATGTAACTTGGATACTTTATTATGGCTACTGTCTTCCTTTCATGTATTGTGCTGCAAAGAAATTACACATATTTCAAGCATTTCCAATTGTGTAAAGTTGAGTGTAAACAGGGAAAAACAGACTTGTGTTCAATAATGCATGAAGGTACTAGATGTATAGTAAGTGCGTACAGCTTACAGAATTCAGAAGAACCTTTCTCTTCAGTCAGATAAGTCATATTGATAATGAATAACACCAACTGCCACAACTTCACAACTAAAGGATATAATTTTTTTCTGACCTTTTTTAATGATATCGAAACTATACACCCAGCCACTTAAATAGGCACACTTACTCGTACCTATACTCTGTCCATTTTATCAGCTGACCACTTGCCATATAAGTGCACTACGTAGTTCTACAATTACAGACTGTAGTCCATCTGTTCCTCTGCATAATTTGTTAGCCCCCTGTTCTTCAATGGTCAGGAGCCCAAAGGACTGCCACAAAGCAGGTATTATGTGGGTGGCGGATCATTCTCAGCACTGCAGTGACGCTGACGTGGTGGTGGTGTGTTAGTCAGTGCTGCTGAAGTTTTTAAACACTGTCTCCAGTCATTGTCCACTCTATTAGACTCTCCTACATTGCTGGTCCAGCTTGTAGATGTAAAGTCCGAGATAGTAGCTCATCCGTTGCTGCACAGTTTGTATTGGTCATCTGCTAGTCCTACATCAGTGGTCACAGTGACAGTGACCAGCGCAACACACACTAACACACCACTGCCACATCAGTGTCACTGCAGTGCTGAGAATGATCCACCATGCAAATAGTAACTGCTCTGTGGTGGTTTTGTGCGGGTCTTGACCATTGAAGAACAGGATGAAAGGGGCTAGCAAAGTATGCAGAGAAACAGATGGACTACAGTCTGTAATTGTAGAATTACAAAGCGCATCTATATGGTAAGTACAACTGATTAAATGGACAATGAGGGCAGATCCATAGAGGTGTACTTAATGAAGTGGCCAGTGGGTGCAGATTTAAGGATGTGAATGTGAGGATTCTGCTGTGCACAAACCAGCTACTGGCATGGGGGATCTTCTGCAAAGATCCATAACTCAACTGTCTGAATTACATACTAAGGCTTCTTTGTGTGTGTTCTGGGAACTGCATGCAAACATTTAATATCAGTATCAAGCAAACATGAAATACCTTAAAATGACATTTATGAGAGATGAAACTGTGAATAAACTGACCTTTTCAGAGCTGTCTCCATCTCCATCTTCTCCTGGTTGACTTCTTTGATCTGGTATGTGACCCTAGCCAGAAACTCCTCAAAGTTGGACAGGAGGCGAGGCTCATCCCTGCGAAGCTGAGCCCACAAACTGCGAACCTCTCCTGGGCTAAAAGCACAGAGAAATATGTAATTTCAAAGATACATTTAAAAACAAAAGGGCTTTACAAAGTTGTGTAAGCTGCTGCTTTGCTGTGGTTCTGTTTTCACTTTTTAAACAATCAATAATATTTAACTCAACCTAACCCACTCACTCAGACTCGGACCGGCTGGGTGAGCCAGTTCCTGTGCCATGTTTGACTGGAAATGAGCCAGATTCAAAAAGCTCATAGAACCATGTAATCTAAATTGTCAGTTCCTGTCTGGGAGCTCACCGTTAGCCAATATAATGTACTTATTAAACTGATGACTTCCACTAGGACTTCTTTTCTGCTTCAGAAATGACTCAGGTCTGCTAAAGGAGAAACTAGTCATGCAATAAGAGGTCGCTCCTGTCTTGCACTCAGGAGTGGAGAGGACCCGGATATTTAAATGTCTCTTCCAACTGACAGGACGTCCTTAGAGACATGTTGGTCTTATACTGTGATTGATTGTAGTATGGAATGTTTCAGCTTGTGTTCATCCCAACCTTTGGGCATTTTTACCAACCAGCAAACTGGCATTTTCAGTGTTTTTTCTTTACTGCAGTCCAGCAGCAAGACATCATCCAAAAAATGTTGAATAAAGGAAATGAAGACTTTTTATATAGCAAAAGCAAATGAATGGACTTTGTAGTGAAATACCACTCACTCCTCAAAGACGTTACTGGCCCCTAGATTATCCATCAGCATGCAGAAATGTTTCTCCTCGTCGTCCTCGCCCCCAATGAGTTTCTCCTCCCACTGACTCTGGTACAGTGACTCAGGAGGACTCTGCACTGGGACAGACTCTTGACCTGCCTCTGAAGCTGCTGCTGATGCTGCAGGCCCGAACATGAACTCGCCTAAAAAGCAAGCATACACGGCATTTAATCTTCTATCTAGATCTTTTCTTTCTACAGCCTCAAAAAATATTTTGAAACCTATGAAATGATTTCTGAGTGGAGAAAATGAAGATCAGAACTTGAAGACCCAATATAGGGCTGCACAATATATCACCTGTTAATGGTTATCACGATAATAGGTCTTTGCAGTGCTGACATCCTACAATGTTTTTTTTTAATGCATGCTGTGAGCATTTTGATCGACCGTAGTTACAGATGGGAGTTTTGGTAAGTGTTCTGTAGAATTAGGGTATTCATGTACTCAAAGAAAAGTAACAGTCTCAGTTTTACACTACATGGCGAAACATTGTTGCAAGGATTTGATTAATTCAGACACAAGAGCATTAGTGAGGCCAGGTACTTTTGCTGGATAATTAGTTCTGGATCACAAACGCCACTCCAGCTCACCCCAAAGGTATTCAATTTTGCTTAATCACTCCAGAGGACCACTGCTCCACGGTCGAATGATAGTGCATGATCTTATGCTCATGCATGGCTGTTCCAAACTATCCCATACTACTGGCAAAGTTTTTTATGGAGATTACATAAGATGCAATGGGAGCACCTTAGTAAGATAAATTAGCTTAGTAGCTTAATTAGAAGGTATTTTGCTTATAACAATGTAGTATTTTGCCCATACTGTCCAGCCCAAACCAAAAATCTATATTGGACATGAAACATGCCTTACAAATGAAAAGATAAGAAGTCTAAAGAAACAAAGCACTGTGACTTAGAGATGGTCTTACAATACTAACTGTGGAAAAGTACTACTATTTTGCCTAACTGATATACAAATACACAGTAATGAAGACCCACTGAAGCCAGAGGAGAACTCATCCAGTGTGAGGTATCCATTGCCATCGGTATCCAGAGTATCAAACACATTCTCCAGATCCTCAGCACTCAGGGGCAACTCTTCCAGTAGCCTCTGAAACATATATAGTAGTCATTAACAAATTTGCACAAGTAATACGCAAGGGATGATTTAGGAATTAATAAAATAATTATTTAAAAATTAAAAAATGGACAATCATTATTGAAAATAGTCTATAATGCATTTTGAAACAAAACCCTTCTCTCTTTCTCTCACATGCACGCACACGTTTGTCTTACTATATTTGTGAGGTCATCCATAGAGTTATTTTGATCTTTGTATTACTGTACTGAATTAACCCTACACCTACCCCAAAACCTAACACTAACCTCAGTATTTAAAAGACTCATTTTTTGCATTATTAGGTTTTTCATAAAACTGTGATTTATGGTGAAAACAACATTTGATAAAGTGAGAACCAGCAAAATGTCCTCACTTTACCAAAAAAAAATCATACTATCCTGTACATGTGAGGACATGTGGTCCCAAATATAGCACTACAAGAACTCACACACACACACTTATAATACAAATCTAAAGCTCATGTCAAGCAATATGCTGTCAAGCATATGCATGTCAAGCAATATGCATAAACATGCTGTTGCCGTCCAAAGAAACACATGTATCAATTTTTACATTTATGCATCATTTGTACACAGCAGCTGCTGATTGCACATGGTGAAACTTCCATGATGAACGGACAGAAGTGGCCCTAAATTGCTTGGAAAAAATTCTGGTTTCACTGACTTACATTAAAATGAAATGAGGTTTTTGCCCTCTCCTGTAAAGTCGCCATTTTGGATTTACTTGTTTTTATTTGGAGAGTGACAATATGAAGATTTATTAGTAATTAATCCCATATCATATGGGGCCGGCATTTAACCAACATTTAATCATGGCCTTTTACTTCAAAATGGCTTCTATAATTATTCAGACATATCTGAAATTAGAGACAGCACGACCGCTACCATTACACAGTGCTTACGTCTCTGTGATCAACCCTGTAGATAGACAATGCTGCTCTATTCCTAAAAAGCAAACAACACATCCTGAATGAGCATTCAGCAAATGTTTACATAGACAGCCTATTGAAAACTCCCCCACAAAACTACAAATGTTTAACGAATAAGCTTACAGGTGTCACATATGGGAACCATGAGGCGAAAGCTACTGAAAAAACACCCTTTATCAGGCTTAGGCATACCTCTTATGTCAGTTATTGCACCCTGGAGCTTTACAATGCTGGCTGTTAACACTTTTGTACTGGTGTGATCAGGGTGGTGTGAAGAAATAAACATAAAATGTCAGCTCTGACTTCAAACTGTCTTTGCTTCCCTAATAATGGTGGTCTACAGTGTTTAACAAGTTACATTTTCACTTCCTGGATCTACAAATACAGACTAAAAACAACGTGTAAAATGTATCACATTTTATAACCTGTAATGAGCTCTACCAGTGCAATTTGGCACTTTTTAGCCGACACCTCTTAAACGTATTCAGAATCCCCATCTAATGTCGGCTGAATATAAACCAAATAAGATGCATCCATTTGTATTATTAAATGTAAACATAATTTGAATAGTTAAAGTTAAGGCATTGTTATGGTTCAAATTTTGTGAAGAATTTTGGTTTGAATTTCAGAATCAATGAACATCAACGTATAATATCCATTTAAGTCATCATGGAAAGGATCATTTACTGTAGATCCTCAACCAGCAGTGAACAGATTTTATTTAAACATGTAGAGAAAGGACTGTTATGCTTGAAGCTGTTGTTGATATTCAACACTGTTCAACAAAGAAAACATGTTCAGTCTCTAATTACCTCCTACATGGCTAATTTTAAGAACAGTTTCCAAGTCTACCTTACCCCAAGACTGAGTCAAGACTGAGTCAAAATGAAAACCAAAACTGCTTATTTAGACAGAACTTGAGTGCTACAACACAAAGTGTAACAAAGTCACTGTCAGTGTGCAAAAGCAGAAGCAGCACATGTTCCTTGTGTGAACCAAACAGATAATTAAATTAATTATCTTTAGGTGGGAGGAGGAAACCCACACAAGCAGTAATGCATGTATGGTTTTCAAAACAGGAAACAAAGTAGTTCAGCTTCTGATTCCTGCTATGTTTTGGAGGACATTTTCAGCAAGCAAACCATAAAATCTAAAATCGTTTCTCATCTTAAAGGAGCAATTTCTGGTGACGCAACCTGTTGAACTCATACTCTAAAACAAATAGGGGGCAGCGTATCGTAAGATTTGATGTCAAGCCCTATGGTACGAAACAAGAAACTGCAGTCCCTCCTCCTCCCTCTTCACTCCTTACCAGTCTAGAAGACATGTTGCAGGTTTAACATCAAAATTCACCCCTTAGTCCAGAAAATATTGTCAGGGCAGGGCTACGGGGCAGTTTTACTTTTACTCCCATGTTGGACTGATGGCAGACTCATCACTACAGCAACTCACTGTCGCCTCTAGAGGTACAAAATTGTATTATGAGATTGGGTAGCCTGTGGCTTGCTGGTTAGCATGCTAACTACAGCAGATATTTTGGAAACACGTTAAAAAGACATCTTTGTCACACTATCAAAACAGAATGTTTTAAACAATAAATCCTACAAAGTGCACCTTTAGATATGGCATTACAGCCCCAAACTAAACAACATTTGGGAATTCTGTAGTTCAAAAGACCCTCTGTTTACAAACATCTAAATTTGTTCTGTAGTGCATCTGAAAATTACAATTACCTTAACCTTTGCCGCAGCACTACTACTGTCACAGCACTACTACACTGGAGGAGATGACTTTAGCAATAAGGAATTGCTGTTTGAACAAAAATGTTTGGATGGACTTGAACTATAAGCTATTGAAAACATGTGACTGTGATCTTTTCTGTATTTGCACAGGATTAATTTCTTCTATAGCACATTTACAACCCTGCTTTCAGAAGTTTGCTTCTGACAGTAGCCATTTTTGTAAAGGAAACATTTGAGTGTGAATAACCATTTCAAAGATTAAACTAACTTCCACATACTGTAAAGGTTTTATAACAATTGAAGACTTTTGCAAAGAATGGCTTGGAGCCTTTATTTTTTAAGAGGCTAAAATGACATGACATGAAATGAATGGGCAACAGCCATTGAAACACTGAACCAATTGTAATACCTAACAGTTGAGGCACTTGGTGGTTTTAAATGTTTCTGGCGTGGTTTCCATACAAACATTCACACAAATAATGCTACAAGACAAAATGAAAGGAGATGGAAATGCATGCAATGCTGGAGGACTCTTTTTTTTGTCCAAATGAGTCTAGATCATTAGTAGCTCAACTTGAATAAAGATGCGGAGCTGATGGTTATCAATGCATCTCCATAAACATTGGATGAAAGGTGTAATGCCTTTCATAGACCCTCTTCAGAGTGAGGGGCCATGAGTGGATCATCAAAGAGCATGGCTACAATGGATGGAAATCTAAGAGCTCACCCAATCTACACAATAATACAACAGAAGCAGCGGCATCACAAAAGCTTTATCCTGTGCACTGTGCTTCACTCATGGCTTCCAGGCTGTCTCATGGTTTCCCCTGAAATTTCACTCTGTTTAGACTACATCCATAAAACATTTCGGTGAACAGTGCCCACTGACTGTCTTTTTCCACCAAGTCTAATCATCTGCATCTGCTGGGTGATTCAAACTCCTTGTACTGCTAGATATTTTGTTGTTTAGATAGCACCTGCCATTAGATCACTCTTGTTTGTGATTCTCAACTTAGCATACTATTATGACTAATATTGTGACAAATAGTGATTCAGGGAATAAGCCAAAAGTTAAGAAGTAAACCTATATAAATGCTGAGCATATATACATGCTACTGTGTGAAAGTCAGAGACCACGCTTTAATGTGTTATTCATTTTCAAGAGATACAGTATTTCAGAGATTAGATGCACCAAAATCTTGTACAAGGAATGAGAACGTCAATGGACAATAGATAAAAAAAAAGGAGTTTCCAAAACTAGAATTCCAAAATGATACAGGTACATGACGATACAGGTAAAATGGATGTCCTAACCACAAGGACAAGGTAGACCACCAAAACTGTCCCCATCAGATTAACTGTACTTAAATAATTCATCTTTAGAAGAGAGAAGCAAATGAAGCCCCACTGTTACATTAGATCTAAAACAATCCACAGGAGTTTCTGCCCATCCTTCCACAGTGATCCTTGCACTGAGAAGGGAGGAACTTCTAACAAGCACAGGAACATCAAGATCTTTTTACTGTGTTTATGATTAATTCCAGTGTCTTTCAGTGTTTTACTGGCAAAAACATACTTTGCTGAGATGAATAATTGAAAACTATTTGTTCAGTGCCTAAGACTTTTGCACAGTACTGCATAAAATAGGAAATGACAGTTACCCGCATGTCCCGCCGAGTGATGAAGCCTTTGTCTTCAGTGTCACAGATCTGGAAGAATTCTTGAGTCTTCTCCAGCACAGTGCTACAGTCGCTGTCACTCCTCGCACTGGACTTGGCTTGCAACTCTTGCTCTCTGGGCCGGGCAGCCCGTCTCACCTTAGAGTCACCGATGCCAATGAATGCTGCCATAGTGGCGTCCTTGTGTGTGTGCGCGTGTGTAAGGCCCCTGCTTCCTTACATGGGTCAGCTCTGGATGGGAGAATTCAAAGAACACACAGCTTTTTACCACATCATACAGCCTTTCAGAGATGTCTGCTGCCCTCCATCTCTTAGCAACCGCCTCTTTAATTAGTCAATGAAGCTGCAGAGATGTGCAGAGGTAGAGAGCCACAGCTATAGCCAGGAAGAGAGAGAGAGGGAGAGGGAGAGGAGAGAGTAAAGCCCTTTTGCGTTCTCCTACACAGGTGTAGATGATCTGTCTCACTGATGTGATTAGAAGCTTTACACATGAATATGTTACACACAAATGTTCAGTTACAGTGTGTGGTAGAATACGGTTGGCTACAATTACTGAGTGGGACTTTGGGGGGAAAATTATGGAATAAAAGGGGCAAAAAGGCTTCAGAGCAATTTGAGACCACTAGCCGACTCAAAGCCTAACTGGCATAATTGGCTACATCTACCGCTGATAGCGGTAAAATAAAGTGGGACAATTATATAACTGAGAGATCTGTTTTTGCACTGACATGGAAGCTAACACATGACTGAAAAGAAGTATGAAACAAATAAAGTAAAAACAATATAAAATATGAAAAATATGAGTATGGGATTTTTTACGTTCATGTACAGATATATTATTGCTTCTTTGTCTCTCTCTCTCTCGCTCTCTCTCTCTCTCTCTCGCTCTCATCCCCCCTCTCTTTTTAAGATGAAATCAGACTGAACACACAGTCACACACAGCACATTATATTTGGCATGTCATACATATATCTTAAGGCATTTTTCCACTGGGCAGTGCACTGCAGTATGGAAGAGTGACTAATCTAAACTTTTTGGTCCCTGGTCGAGTACATGGCCTTGGCAGTGCCCCTGCTGAGCTGGTCCACCTAGTGATACAGATGCTGTTCCCTTGGCTGATGTTTGAAAATATTTTTCAGTGCTTTTTTTCACACCAAAAAGCTATCACTGCAATAGCTATAAGTACCTAATGAAACAGCCACTGCCAGATGAGGTCACTGAGGACCAGAACAGCAGCACCACCACCATAACACAATAGCCCTCATTCACCAGTGTCTTCTTAGGTTTTTCTTAAATCACCAGATTTATGACATTTTCTTAAACCTCAAAAATGTCCACCTTGGTGCTCTGGAGTGTGGGTAGATTTTGTTCTTACCCAAGACCAGAACCCAAATTAGAAAATACTGGTGAACGTCAGAAGCTATGTGAAAACTGCAGTGGGTTTAAATTGGATTATAAGAAGACATTTCTTTGTAGGAATTTTTGGTGAATAAGGCCCTATGTTCTAATTAATGTTATATTTTCAATAAATATTGCTATTTCAATGCAACATCTCACTGTTTTGGCACTAAAGCATGTGTGTTAACTGTAAATAAACTATACAATAAATATGACAAAGATAGACAGATTTAAAGTTGTGCTCACCATTTGGACCACCAAGTCAGTGAATCTTGTGGCCAAAATTAAGAATTTGTGGCCGCAAGATTCATTGGCAATCTTTTTTTTTAATCCATCTTTGCCTTATACTCTGCATTTCTTTCTGAAAATGACAGTTGTCTCTAGTAAGGATGCAAAATGATGGCATTTATGCTATTAGTGGTTTACACTATTTGTAGCTCCACCCATATGGCATGGCACCCCAGGTATTCCAGCAAATAATAAAAATACAGCGAATTACAGTTATTTCCAAAATGCACAACTGTGTGATTAGGAGTTAATTTATTTTAAAAAGTGAATTTATATCAAAATAATTATTGTGTAATTTAATGATTTACTGTTCATAGTGGGACAAAATATTATTAGAGCTGGATTTTATAGTTAAGGCTTAAAAAATGCAACAAGAAGTTGATTTCTTGCATCCGTAAACAGGTTTCATGCACTTTATCATAACTGAAAACCATAATTCAATAAAACAGCTCCAAACTAATAATTCAGTTTGCACAACAACTGCTTCTGCTTCTTTATGAAACAAGAAATTATGTGACTGAAGCCTGCTGTGAGTAGAAGACTAGAGATAACTACACACTGCTTCTCTGACACATACCAGGTTGTCTCTGTCGCACACTGCAACATCAAAGATCAGATCTGTATGCGACTTGGGATCAGACTTTAGTGCATTGCATTTGATAATAGAAAACTTGATAGATAATATGATAGAGAACTTGGCCAAAAAAGGAGCTTTAAAGAGAAAACTACCCTACAAGATACATCCTCTCATCCAAGCTGGGTGACTTATACATTTGACACAACACATTTTATGGCAGGAAAACACTGCCATACTTCAGCGCTTTCAGAAAAGTGTCTCAACAATTATAGAGGAGCAAAGAGTTTACTAGTAAACTGCTAAAATGCTTTTTATGCTTCAGTGTACTACAAATAACAAAGAGTATTCAAATATATTCTTGTACAGTGTTAGTGAATAAATATGAGATCCTGCATTCGGCCAAGATCTTATCACCAAAGTCACATGGTGTGTGATGGAGATAGTAAAACAAATGCCCTGCTCCTCTCTTTTATTTATACAACCATAGTTACACAAAACCACAGTATTGTTCTCGAAGCTTATCAGTACCTGACAAAGTCGCAGTAAGTGTGTCAATGTCATGTTAAAAGCAGGTCACTACAAACTTGACACATGCCCCAGGAGACCTAGTGTGTCATCCATCTAGGTTTTAATCTGTGTACATATAACCCATCCCTCTAGCTGGGGGCTAGAGGTAAGCACAAAGTAGCGTGCACAAGTCTGCTAAATGCCCCCGGAGACAGTGATAGTCTAGAGGAAAGACCTCTGAACTGATATGTCAGCTGCAAAAGAACTGCATGTGCCTTAGGGACCCTGAATTTAGAAAAGATTTGCTGAAGCTAATAGTGAGCCTATTTTAATAATGGCATATGCTTTTCTAATGGCTGTTCACTCACTGCACTGAAAAATTACTATGCAATAGCCATGAACCAACAAATAAAAAAAACTGCCTCAGAATAGTTAAAAAACCCTCTTACACTCTGCAATATAGCCACTGTCTGCAGGTGGGACATCAAGAACTTCTCCGGAAGGCAGTTCCATGTCTGCCTGTCTAGGCCTGTGTATTGACAATAACCTGGCTATATGATACACATCATGATACAGGGCTTATGATTCAGTTGTTGTGATGCCGTAAGCATTTATTGCAATTAAATTGCAATTCTCAATCTAGTTTTAGTAAAACAGTTATAGTATAAATATTAAGTATGCAGGTAGGTTTGCTAATGCTAACGTTAGTGGTGCAGCTTTACACTACTTGTTTACATTGGAGTGGAAGAGTCCAATGGCTGAAGACAGATTACAGCACTGGCTGCCAGCAACCTCTGCATATAAACTATAAATAAAAAATTGATATTGTGCTTTTGAGAACTGATACCACAAAACCTAATAATGCAATACTTAAGTGTATAGATATTTTCTTACACCTCTAATGCAGGTATGCAAGAAGCATTCTCTTCAGGCCATAATGACAAGCTTCTACCATAGTTGACGGCCAAAGCCACTTTCTCCATGCATGAGAAGGACTCACACGCAAACAGCTGGATTAGCTTTAGACTAAAGGAGAACCAGCTCCTTCATATGACCCTTGTTGACCAGCAACCTGTGGTGGACAAAGTACACAAACCATGTACTTGAGTTAGAGTAGAGATACCCAAGGTAAAATATTACTCCAGTAAAAGTAGAAGTCCTCGCTTTAGACCTCAACTTGAGTAAAAGTACAAAAGTATTTACCTTCAAATGTACTTGAGCATGGAAAGTAAAAGTACCATGATTTATTATGGCTCTAATGTCATTATCATTTCTGGAACAAGATTCTTAATCAGCTCATTTTAGGTGAAGAGACTCTAGTGTCTCTCTGTCCACCAGTCTTTAATAGAAGGTCATTAATTTGTCTGATTCTGATGTCCATTCAAATGATCATAAGCACAGAACACTGAATGAGAACAGGTTCCAGTAGCTAGAAACAAGTGGCTATAATATCCTCCAACCACGTCCCTTTGTCCAGATCCTCGTGCCCGGAATTCTAACCGCATTTCTCCCTGTTGCTCTTCTTGTTAACTACTCTGGTTTTGACTCTGTTCTGATTCTCTGGATTACTCTTCTTGTTTATCCCCTTTGGTACTTTTGCTGGTTGGTTTGTTTACTTGGTTTTGACTTCTGCCTGTTTCCTGATTATGCCTCTGTCTAGCCCTCTGGTTATGTCTGCCCTGATCTGGTTGTGTTTAAACTACCAACCTGTTCAATAAACATTGTTTTGCTTTTAGCTCAGCATGCGTCACAATCTGTTTGTCAATTATCACAACATGTTACGGTTTTGCACTCACATAAATTGAAAGGAACGACAAATTTTGCATAATGTAGTGGAGTAAAAAGTAAGATGTTTGATTTTGAAACGTAGTGGAGTTAAAGTAAAAAGTTGTCCAAAATGGAAATACTTTAGTAAAGTACAGATACACGAAAAAACTACTTAGGTACAGTAATGAATTACATTTACTTTGTTACTGTCCACCACTGCCGGGAACTCAGGAGGTGCTGGATCCTATAAGAAAAACAAGATGAGGCTCAGTGGTTAGAAAGGTAGTGGTAGCTAAGCCTAAACGAGCCATGGCAAATTAAACGCAACTGAGTGTGAGCCTCAGATATTCTGCTCAAGGACCGGACCATCTCATGTATAACCTTCACCAATTCTTTCATAAACTTCAGCCAGACAGAAAACTACACTCATCATCAAGAATACTTAGTTACCCAGAAGGAATCTACCGACAGGAATGAAACTTGGTAGGTAGTTTTGACATTGTGAGACATTTGAACGATTTAAGTTTCATGCTTGGCTGCACATGTGACATAAGCAAGGACGGGTCGTATCCGTGTACCTGACTGACCCCACAGCCACAGTGGTGGATATTCAGCGAGCACTGATCGCCTCTAAAGGCTGCAGTGGTGTCATGGAGTGACTCAGAATGGCAGCAGGTCATCTTCAGTGACAAGTTCTGGTTTTGTCTTGGTGGAGACGAATTTGTGCCTGTGTGTGGATGTACCATGGTCAGATGAACGGTTTGTTGTCACGCTTCACACATTATACGTCCAGAAGGCCTTTTGTCACTCTACCTCCACCCCTACTGCAAAATCTGCAATAACCTTTACAATTCCATGCCAAGATGTCTGGCATGTTAGCAAACATGGTGGCCCGATGCCATACTAAGAGACACTACTTCTGTACGTGTAGCTCAATAAATATTGATTTAATGATTTATTGTTCCCGATAAACTTTATCTTCATTCTGATAGCATTGCAATATGACACTTTTGTGCAACTATTCTTTTGATGATGCATGTATTCTTTGTCTATAAAACTAAACCCTAGCAGTGTACACTATGACAACAATGAACCATTCAGAGTAACATTTATGGTTACTACAAGTCATACATTTAGTATTACAATTCCACAGAAATCTTAAGCCTGTAGGCTGTCTGCTCACATATCACCACAATGTTCTAAATGCCATCTCATGTACTTCGGCCTTCAGTATCCCAGATCTAATTCAAAGAAAACACTCTAAAAAATAAAGGTTCCTAAATGCTTCTTGTCTTAGACATATAGCCTAGTACTTTTAATCACTATAGAACCTTTACATAAATAGAGAGGCTTTAAACTTTAAAAAGGTCCCTTCACACTTGCACATCTTAGACCTATTTACAAAATGGTTCCTTTGAAAGGTTCTGTGAGGAACCAACTTTAATTTTAAACATGTACCCTGAAGGTCAGTACCTGGTTGCCTTTAAGGAAATACCTTCATCTCACAGCCAAGTACTTCTTAAGCACTTAGCGGCCAAACATCTTTTCTGCTTTGCATGGTGCCTTTATCTCAATGGCTGGCTTTCAGGATAAAGCAGTCTGGAGTGCAGCACAGTACTGTACACAAAACACCAAATGACACAGCCTGTTAGGGCAATAGAAACCATTATATCCTATTTACTATATGCATTGGCTAGTATTTTGCATAGAGGTTGCGTAGTACATAAGTTCATATCAAGATTTCTTTGACAGTGTCATGCTTTGCAGTTTGTTACATGTGAACCACAATGAATAGTGTCTATTATGACCAAGTTAGTAGTTTCACATCTTAAACCAGGTACAGTGAGAAGAAGAAAATACTTGAAGTGAACCATCATTGTCAGGTGGTCTATGTATTTCTCTGGGTGTAACCATCTAACACAGGCCATGAAACAAAAATGAAAAAATAAACTGCAGATAGAATTTTTTTTCTGTCACTATCAATGCTCACGTAACATATATTTGCTACGGCACTACTAACAAAGTGTTTGACCAGGCTGCAAATTTCACCAAAGCATCCTTAAGCCTAGCGCCATCAAACCTAATTTACACTCTATCTAAAGAAAAAATAGTTGCACCCAAAAGGAATCAACCAACAGGAATGAAACTTGGTGGGTAGGTTTGCCATTGTGAGGCATGTGAATGATTCAAGACCATTATGGCAACGCAGACCACGTTAACGTCACCAAAGACTGCAATGTTGTCAGCCAGACTGTCATGGAGTGACTCAGAATGGCAGCTGGTCCTCTTCAGTTACGAGTCCCACTTTTGTCTTAGTAGAGATGACCAACGAATCTGTGTGTGGTGTCACCATGGTCAGCGCCAAGACGAATGGTTTGTTGTCACACGTCCAGAAGGCCTAGTGTCACTACTCCTCCACCCCTACCGCATAATCTGCAAGAACTGTGAGCCATACTGAGAGATACTACTTCTGTACGTGTAGCTCAGTAAATATAGTCCATATCAGCCAATTTTTTTCCTCATTTATTGTTCCTGGTAACCTTTATCTTCCTTCTGAATAGCATTGCAATCCAACACTTCTTTCTGTGTGCAACTATTTTTTTTAACGATGAATGTATATTGTAATACAAACTTAATTTGAGCATTATGTAGCCTGTACAAAACACAAAATAAAGGGTAGTCTGGGATTTTAACACTTACCTTTACGGTTAAGATGAAAAAACAATCACAGCTCTTTTGTAGCCCTACTAAAAACCATGTGAAGGTTCTTGGACATGGATTTTCCCTTGGAATAAATAACAGTGCCAAATTTGAACCACCACCAGAAATTCTAGCCTACTCTAGGCTAAGGCTTTATGACAACTGCATTGGTAGCTTACATCTGAATGCTTTTAAGGGGGAATTCCACTGATTTTTCAAAATATCTGCACAATTTAGTGGTCGAGATGTAAACAAAGTCAGTCAGAGTGTTCTGATGTGATGTGGTTTATTATGGATAAACTTACAGACTCAGATTTCTTTACAGTGGTGACAGAAACCAGGGGTCACAATGTCTACAACACAAATGTAGCCATTTTATTTACTGTCCAAAACCACCAGGGAACCAGCACTTGTCTTCTATGCTAATGATGGTAAATAATGGTCAATTTGAAAAATGTGTGGGGTTTATCTTGGTGATTATTTTGCCTCACAACCCCCGCATGAACTCCTCTAACAAAGATGCCTTGAAATCAATGGATTAACAAGATATGTATATCACAAAACTACCGTAAAACCATGTCTCAAAAAAAACAAATGTAACTCTTCAGACGTCTGCTTCCCATCACCTATCAGCTGTGAACAGTTCTGACTTGGTAAGTTTCTCTAGAGCAAAGCATTTCACACAAAACCACTCTGAAAGATATAGTTGAAATGCTGCCCATTTAATCATGCCAAAATGTTGAAAAATCACTGGAGTTCCCTTTTAATATCCTTAAAGTTTCCCTTGAAGTTTTAATTACCAGAGTCAGTCCCCTTTATTCATCACAAAACTTTAACTAGGCCAAAGACCAACAAAGGTCCTGGCTTTGTTGGTTTGTGCAAACAGTGCTCGAGACTTTATGACATAATCTAGCAGAGGGTGGCACTGCACAAACAGAACCTGCCCAGTCATATCAGCAAAGGTGAGCTATTTCAGGTCTGTCCAGTTCAACAGCAGCCAAAGAAAACACTCACTTCCAGGCAATCTCCAGCAACCTAAACCTTCAAATGATAGTCTACTTCTCTGTGACAAAGTGAGAAGTTTTTTTTTATTACAAGTGTCATTTTCCTTTGATATTAACTTACTGGAAACAGATATCCAAGTAGGTGAGCTGAGCTGAGCGTTCATTAACGGTGTCAAAATGAGAAGCGAGAGAGAGAGAGAGAGAGAGAGAGAGAGAGAGAGAGAAACCCACAGAATGGTCTACAAAACATTGCTGGCAAAAAGCAAGTTATCTGAAATTCCCTCTTTCTCCTCATGGCAGAGGCAGATTCCATCATCCACAAACAGACACGTAGCCCTGTAGGGGACCGCCTGTGGGGACGCAGCTACTCTTGCTCTTTCACTTCCTGTTCAGCCATAAGTCGATAGTGACATCTGACTGCGTCCAAAACCGCATACCAAACAAAGTCAAAGTAGGCTAGCACACCTTTAGCACCTATATTACCACAGCAGCATGCTATGCACAGTATGGTGTGGTTTTGGACGGAGCTTGAGAATAAAGTCCGCCTAATTGCTGCTAGCAAACCAGTCAGCCTACCTTCTGTCACTCAGCTGGTCCACACATCAGCCGCCTCTCGTCTTCCATGCGGATTAACAGTAATGTTTTCGTCACGGTGACTCCTCCTGTCCGGACAACTTCTCAGCAAACAAATGCGAAATAAGTTCCTAAACCCGCAGAGCTTCTAGCTACCTCAACCTAGTTATTACTTATTTATTTTATTGAATTGTTTTTAACTTTCTTTGTGCTAGTTTTGTTTTCACCTGCCCGACTCAGACAGTTCACACTGCTGTCGCTGCAGCTGGCTGACTTCTCTCTTCTCCGGGGGGGAGGAGCTCACCCTCAGCGCGCGGCGTCCGTTACCGTGGCAACAAAGTAAAGTAACGCGCGAGGAAGTTCGGGTCTTTTGGCTCTGCTGTGTTCTGATTGGTCCGCGGGCCGTTTAAGGATGCCGCGTGAAATATGCGAAGACACTGCACGTGCATTTATTTCCTAGAGTCGCTGATGCGGGCGCTCGGTCTTGATGAGTGCTCCCTGCTCTGGAGTCACTTCCAAGCGACATTCACCCAACAGCTGAGGCGAAAAAGCCTGGCCTGTAAGCCCCAGAGATTTTTGATGGACGTTAATGAGTCGCTTATATTACATATATTCTACTACACATTTACATGAATAAAAAAATAAATAATAAATAAATAAATGTGTGGTGAGAAAAAAGTGCCAAAACTCTGAAGAACTTGTAGAACTGAAGTGGAAGTATGTCCAGTATCTGCTCGAAAATGAACTGTTGCTGTTCTTTTCTTCGCGTCTAAATTAAAAGCCAGCATACTTCGGGTTCTCCCACTTCCCACTTCATCTACACTGCTCATCCTTCCGGGATGTGGGAGTGCTGTGCAACCTATCCCAGCCTATCCTTATTGTGCCACTACTAAGATTAGTACATAGAATATACTGTGTAGTAGAAACTCCCAGAAGATCCCAGAGGCTCCTCCCTTTCCGTTTCCTATTGCAGAGTGGAACAATAGTCTCCATCATTACCACACTGAAAAATCCTTCGGTTCTAAGGGTGCATTGTGGATTTTGAGGATACTCAAAACACTGATGGACGAAAACACAAAAAAAAGATGAATTCTGTCAAAATGCTGAAGCTCAGGATTGCGAAGATGTGCAGCAGAATATTCCATAACATGACAAAGCACAACCACGTTAATATATGAGGAAACAGAGCCTTGAGATGCAGAGAAAAGGGAAGCTGAGCCACAATGAGCTCTTGTGCTCACACTTGTTAGCTTTTTGATAATGATTAACCCAAACTTGACTTTGCGATATCATGGAGTTACCGGTTTTATTAACTTGAGTAGCATTACTGCTGTGCATTCTTTTAATTCTGGCAAAGTCAGACTCTCATAAACTATCTTTTGCATATTTTGGGCTGTTTCTGTTCTTCTGTTTTTAGAACATGTTTTCTACTTTCCACATCTGTGAGATAACTTATAACTAGTTTGAGAAGGCCTTAACTCTCCATCCTTCTTCACTAAACTGAAGCTTTATAGTATCCCACGCTTCCAGCACTAACACCCAGGAGTGGAGGACGAGCTCCATGGGTCCTCTGAAGCTGGGCAGAGTGTCAGTAAAAACTTGACTCAAGAGAGTCGTTTCCAAAAGCAGAGAGGAAAAACAGAAAGAGCAAAAGAGTGAGAGAGCAGCTATAGGCCAGACTGCATGGGTATGGAATTGTGGAAAAACTGACATCACATTTGGAGCCATACCATTTAATGTCATCTACATACCTGCAATGAAAGATTAAGGAGAGGTGTAAAATACTGTCACTAAGTGTAGAGACATTATTTCTCCTATCATGGGACTCATCAATAATTGGCCATCAATTCCCCATCAAGATCTGTGACAGTATAATTAATATTTTTCCTTATGATTGATTTTAATATTTATGCATTTTTAGTTCAAGCTGACCTCACAAATTGGAACAAAACCGCATATCTCTATTTTTCATTTTTTGACATTATTAAAAAAAGTGAAAATTGTTTGAATGGACTCCAAGAAATGGACCAGACCCTTTCTCTTTACATTCATTTAGATTGAAAGTTATTTTAGGAAAGTTATTTTCCATCTCAGGGAAATTAGTTATTTTGTTCTGATGGTGGCAACATAATTCATTCATAGACCCTAAGTGTACAACCCCAATTTCAAATCAACTGGGACAGTATATGGTCAATTAAAACAGAAAGCATTGATTAGTGAATTTTATTTTACTTGTTTTAAACTGAAAACAGTGCAAAAACACAATATTTGATGTATTGCATTTACGTTTATGGCATTTAGCAGATGCTCTTATCCATTTACAGAAGTGCTTATTGCTCAGTCAGAGTGTGTATCCCGGCTAGTGTAAAGAAAGAAGAATACAGAGTTAAACACAGGAGAAGTATACTACCTAGCAATCCCTAGCCAGTACTCGTACCTAGAGATAAGTTAAGCGTAGCATAAGTGCATTTCAAAAAGGTGGGTCATCAGTCTGTGTTTGAAGACTGTGAGAGAGCCTGCTGTTCAGAAAACCAGTGGAATTTTATTCCACCATCTGGGTGCCAGGACACAGAAAGGTCTGGATGCTTGTCTTCCATACATCTTAAGGGATGGCGTGTAAAGCTGAGCTGTACTTGAAGCTCGAAAGGCTTGAGGTTCAGATCATCTTTTGATCGTAGCCATAAGATATGGAGGGGCTGTTTACAAAGCCAAGGATAGCCCAACCTCTCAAACATTAGAATTTTAAATCTGATGTGGACAGCTACTGGAAGCCAGCGAAGGAAGCGCAGTATGTTTTGATGTATGAACGTCATTGTTTTAGGTAAATATATGCTCATTGCAAATTGTATACCTGCAACATGTTCCAAAAAGGTTGGAACATGTTTACCATTATGTTACATGAGCGTTCGTTAACAACATTTTGTAACCCATCGAGGACTGAAGATTCAGTTTTGAAATCGTGTGTTTTTCTTCAGCTTTGCAACTAAATGGGACCTTTGTTGTTGCGTTTTGAGCATAATAAAATACAGACTTTCTTTGGGAGACTGTTTTGGACTGCAAGCAGGCCAATCTAGCATCTGAACTCTGATTACACAGTCATGCTGTTGTAGCATGCAGATCGTGGCTTGATGTTGGATGGCCTTTAAAAGCCGATATGTACTGCTCCAAAATGTGTTGAACATTAACAGTGCTTCAACCCAAGTCCACAGAAGTCAGTGGTGTTTCTAGACATCTTACTTCCACTGTGCAGTCTAGTACAGTCTTAAAGTCTTTGCCAGAGTATTCCCAAGCCACACATAGAGATGGCCTCCACAGAAGCATGCTGGTTTTTAAAGCGATGCTATATGAGGGATTAAAAGTCACATGCATTGATTGTAGTTTTCAGCCTTTTTTCTTTAGATACAGAGGTTTCTCTGGATTCCCTGTTTGTTTGTTGTTTCTTTTTATGATGTTGTGCAATTTCAGTTTGTGAAATACACAAAAGCCTTGAAATTCTTGGCTGAGGAATATAATTTTTAAAGTGTGGGATTTTTTCCTATGCTTTCTTGGCAAAGTGGCGCGTCTCAACCCATCCTCACTCATAAAGGAGTCTGCTAGTCCTGCATGTTCTTGTGTCTCTGCAAGTTATTCAGTAAAACAGAAGATATATTGCAGTGGTTTTGTTCAAATACAGGTCAAGGTAGACTTAAAATCATCGCTGTCTGTTTTTATTAGTATTTTCCTCTTTGCCACAACATCATTTCTGTCATGATTTATTGGTTGGGTCCTTCTGGGTTTTTTGTTTTGTTTTTTTGAAAATATCATGTTAATATAACACACAAAGCCTGACAAATGAAAATGATTCTTTAGATTCCACATTCAATCATGATTTGAGTTCAGTTTTCATGAGACTGTACTAACACTGATCCTCCACTTGGTGGCAGGCTCTCCTCATTAAAAATACTTTGTTGCAACTTTTGTCTTCACCATGTGTATTCAAGAACAGAACGTATACTGATAACTGTTCTCCACTCAAATAAAACTACACTGAGTTCAGAGGTGCTTCCTGTTTAACCTGTTGTTCTGAGTTTGAGTGCATACAGCTTTTCCATGTCATTGTAGTTTATACACAAACAGATCAACTGTTCTTTTAGATAATGCTCTGCCGACTGGCATTCATTTTAACATCATGATGTCTTTTGATGTCTTATTAGTGTCCATATTTGAACCCCTTTTTGCTACTATGTCTGTGCTTAAAACTAAATCAGGAGTGCCTTGTAATTTCAAACGCTTTCACTACCTTTTATCAAAGAACGGATACAGGCCACAGTAATTACACGCTCCATTTTCAGCCTGATCTCCAGCGAGCCTGAGTTAGAATTTGTTGCCAGATCCTCCTATGATAAGAAAGCAGAGTTGCCCCTACTGTTTGTCAAAGGTCCAAAAACCTCGGCTGGATCCAATTCAGATTAGTGTACACGTATTATTAGCAATTCATTAGCAGGCGTGTAAAAGGCACACTGATTGCAATGCACTGTTTCTTCTCAATCTTACATGAAAGAGTGCAAGAGAGTTCTTCCAGTGGGAAAAGAGCCATTACACATGATTGCATGTAAGCAACCTTCACCACTGGTCTCCCTTGTGAACATATGGTTTCTGACGCTGGGGTAGCGCCACAGACTACCAGCTATAAGGCCATCAAACATTTCACAGGCCCTTCAAACCAAGAGGAAAGTTTATTGATGGGCTCCCTAAGATCAGTGATATTACAAAATCCATTGATGTATGTCACAGGAATAAAAACCTGATAGTCCAAGGTGTTAGGAATTGCAAAGGACATATCGTCACTGTCAATCAAAATCTTGTCTTTTTTAGGGGATGTTTTTAGATTGTTTTTCACACTTTTTAAAAATACCTGCCTTTTACATTGTGTGAAAAGTTGATGAATGGACTGATAGTCCAACATTTCATAAAATGTCAATTTTAATCTAAGCATTTGGCAGTGTTAGACGTAGGCAATAGTGTTAGAAGTCTTGCCCAAAGACTGTTATTGGTTTTTAGTTAGGGGTGTTTTCAGTTTGTTGTTTACATCTTTCTTTCTTATCTTTTGAAAATGATACCTACCTTTTGCATGTGACAAACATTTGATGAAGGAACTGATAGAAATGGTCTCAACATTTCTAAAAACTGATTGCCCAGTGCTATGTGGGTCATCAATTCAGAATAAAGTCAATAATTTTTGACATAATTAAAAAAAAACGGCAGCACTTTACAATTATGAAAATTGCTTGAATGGATCACGAGATATGGTCCAGACCTGCTTGGAACGAAATCTCTTTACATTAATTTAGATTAACAGTTATACACCATACACCGTGTGAAAGGAAAGCAGTATTACCTTTTACACTGCATTTAAGAACATGTTGCTTTTCTTGTAAACTTACCATTTTGGACTTAAAAGGTTTTGGGTATGACAGCAATGCTATACCAAGCATGTGGTGAATTGAAGAACACGATGTGGAGTCTTGTCCTAATGCCGTAAGTGACTCTATAAGCTCTATAACAGTTTTTTGAGCTAGTCAATAAGAGTGCAGTTTCAGACATCTGTATGAGAGAGACTCTTTGTTTCCTGTCAAGCACAACCTAAGCAAGTAAAAACATTATTTTTTTATCTATTATTTGACTTGTCTTCTTACAGGTCTTTTAAGCAACCCACAGGAGTCAAGCACCAGCTCGCTATAGAGAAGAAGAACCAAATGTTTGAACTTCCTATAGCTGAGCATAAAAGTTGCATGTAGAAATGAGCTATGTGTGTTATTTCAATCATTTCAGTGGGATGTTGAAAATAAATATTTTAGGGCTTTTGTTAAACTGAACGAAATAGCTTATGTGTGTTGGCACTCCTCATAAAGCCAACCACAGGTGAAATCCTATCCTTTACTCTTTTTCTCCTTCTCTACTTTTCATTCTCTCTCCATCTTCTTTAGTTTCCATGGCAGTTGCTGTTGGACTGCTATGCGGCATTCTCCACATGCTCCACACGAGTGGAATGCATAGCCAACTCATCGGAAGATGACTCTGTAAATCTGCTGAAGGAAGTAAACATTAAGCAGGTTGGGTTTTATTATACTGTATTATTGATGTATAAAAGTGCACTTTATGGAATGCCTGAGTGTTAGTAAATTAAAAATGAGGTTATTTTTGGCGAAGCAGAGCCACTTCACACAGCTCCAATAGATGTAAAATACAAGGTCTCCTCAAGTTGCTCATATATCCTAACCCATGTAACGGTTAAATGCTGATATCATTTAAAACAGAGAGTCAATACTTTGTGTAATAAATCAGAATGTAGAATGTGAAATCTGAGATTCTATAATCAAGCACATGTGCGCTATGTGCTTGTATTCATAAGAGAAAAGATTGTAATTCAATTAAAACATGGCCTGTACAACACATAATATGCTTTACTGCGCAACAGGCATGTTACTTTAAATACCATTGAGCGGTCTGGCAGTAAAGAAGACTTTTGTGCACTCGTTTTTTTATTTAAAATTAATTCTAGCATAATTAATTGTATCCCTTGTATTAATTATTCTGTGCTAATTGTAGTAAATGACCTTGTAAAAATATTCCCTTGCATCACAGTGCTGGAATGATCTGCTGGTTTATGTGAAGGGTCTCTATTTCCTAAGCATTATCCGAGACTGATGATTATTTCTGGTCTTCATTTTAGTTACAACAAAGAATGGTGTGGGTTGGAAAAAGTATGTGAACCCCTATGACTTTATCAAAAGCTAACTGGAGTCAGTAGTTACCACATCTGGGATCCAATCAATGAAGTGAGATCAAAGCGGTGGGCTAGAGCTCTCTATAGAGACCACATAAATATTTTAAGTTTACTATTTACAAGAAACATCGTCTGATATGAACCATGCCTTACGCCTTACTACCGTGTCTGCTTTCCCTAGAAGTGAACATTCAGCTACAAACACCCGAAAGACACAGTGGAGATAGATTAATGAAGTGAAAAAGAACCCTAGAGTAACAGCTAAGAGCTTGTAGGAATTAATGGAACTGGTTGACATTTCTGGTCATCTCTGGTCATGAGAGCACTTTGACACTACTCTGAAAATGTTTCATTGGCTGATGACGCTGAAGGTTGAATTGTTTGGAAAGAACAAGACACAGCACTATGTATGTATGTTGCTTCTGGAAGTGAACTGGTAAAAAAAAATAATAATTTCCTGATTATCCCACAGGATCATGACAGGATGGCTCAGCAGATGCTGACAATGAACCTAAAACTCAATGTAAATCTACTACAGAATGACTTCAATCTAATGAACAATGCTTTTTGGAGTGACCCTGTTAGAGCCCTGACCGTCATCCAGTGGAGATGCTGCAGATGACCTCAAGAAAACCGCTTACACCAGACATCCAGAGAATATGGCTGAGCTAAAGCTGTTCTGTATGGAGGAATGGTCCAGTATTCAACATTGTGCAGGTTTTATCCACAGCTACTGGAAGCACTTTGTGGTAAAAGAGCTTTGACTGGTTATTAAATCCAGGGTTCACTTATTTTCCCCTAGCACCATGGATGTTTAATTGGTGTTTAATTAATGTTTGAATGTTTGCAATGAAGGTTTATGCAGAAAAGATGCAAATGATGCAGAAAACTAGGTAATTCCAAAAGATACATATGATTTTTCCTTACTACTTGTATAAGTAAATTATTATGGATTCATACTTTTCATATATAGTTGTGAGGAAAAGTTGTATATTTTTTAACATTAAGTTACTAATTAAGTTTGTGCTAATTTCATGTTATATTGTACCATCTGTATAGTTTTACGATTGCCTGTGATTTTCTAAGGTTATCATTGATGACAATACTTCAAAAAGAGATCACACAGACATTTTCCTTCGCTGATAAATATTCCACAGCAGTTCTTTGAGATACAGATTACTTTGTTTTTCTGGCTCTTTATTTTTGTTTATGCTCATATTATCAATTTTATCTGCTATTTTTGTCCATGTCGGTTTTACAAGTGTTCTAAAAACTACCAACCAGGTTCCTTTTAAGCTGCTACTTTTGTACTTCTAATCAAGATGTTTTTAAAAGGGTAATTTAACTTGTACTCTAGTCATTATTTTATTGAAATAACTTGGATTTATGCCTCTGAAGTGATATAGATATATATCTTGTGTTGACTGTCATTCTGTTTCAGCTCCTAGGTTTCTAAACCATGCTTCAACAAGGGCAAAAATATATACACACACTGGGTTCTTTATAGGATCTGCCATATGTTATTGATTCATTTATTACCATGTTAAGCCAGTTCATGTAGGTCCAGTGTCCTCTCAAAAGTTGTCTGGGCTTTACATATTATGATAATTGTATTTTCTTCTGCTCATTACTTTGCTCTGCTGGGTAATATTTCCTGTTAAGCTGTAGGAAAGCTACCTGGTTCACTGACATTGGTGGATTCAAGTTGTTTTACGACTCCCAGCCCTTATTTTACGAGTAATTTATCATTCCCACTAATAGGAGTTGAAATCTTTGATATTCTGCAAAGATCAGCCTCTGATTGTTGATTTCAGGAAATGTCGAACAGCCATGGTTCAAAGTTATTGGGTTTACACAGAAATTAGGGATATCTGGCAGACATAAATATTTATTTTGAAAGCTGTTCAAACGTAAGTGTAATTTAAAGCTGGCAAGGTCCACATGTTGTAATTGAACCATTTTGTTTAGCTATGAATAATGCACTGAGAGACTGAAAGTAAAGCCTTTACGCAGTGTGTGCCTTACCAACAGAAACATATTATAGATATTTCTTATCACACTGGGGGAAAGCATGCATTTCTAGTTAGGGTCATTTGACCATTTGACGAGAAACCTGAAGCATATGAAACTGTGCGGAATTTAACACACTGAGGCAACTACATCTGTGTGTACTTTAGTATGCCTTTGAGATTTATTGTATGGTATAATAACAGTGGATTTTCTATATAAACATTCCCTGTGACAAGTGGAATAGACTCCACTCTAAGAAACGTATGTTAACCTGGGGAGAAATGGTATTCTATTTTGAAATGTGTGGCCCGTGTTGATTTGGATTTTATTCCCAGAGCTAAAAGTCACCTGCAGTTCCATGTGCAATTTTTTTTCCAGACATGAATGAGTTTGAGTTATATGACACAGTAAAGCTTTTTGTGTTTTATAATCACAGATTCAAACCCAGAGAGAGTTGGTGAGAAAAACTATATCAAAATCTACAATACTGGGGAAAAGCTTATTTAAAGTGTATTTAATTTCCAATTAAAACACCTATTAAACACAAGTCATTCATTTTCCAGTAGACATTTTTGAGGAGATTAGATAAAAGTAATGCACATGTATAAGGAAGGGGGGAAGTCAATAGAAAATAAGTGTAAAAACAGGTCTTCCAGTGTTTCCAAATCTGCTTCATTGTTCCAAAGAACCAAAACTATTCACATACTGTACATCTGTATCCACCCTCCATCTGAAACACTCTGTTAGAGCTCCTGTGTATTTAAGCCCCGTCCCGATGAACCCAGTGTGCTCTGATTGGACAGCTTGTCCACTCTCTTCTGACTGGTCAAACACCGGGGGGCTTAAAAGCGGTACCAGCATTCTTATACACGTAGCTGGGCTATTCTCACACCTTTTTGCACCTTTTCATCATGACTACAAAACTGAATAAACTGTTCCTAGACTCCAGTAGTTGTTGGATATTGTGTGAGAGCATGACAAGCCTGCACGTAGGTGGGCACCAACCATTTTGTTAGAGATGACATTAATTTGTAACACAGAAATGGGCTAAAATTCTAACAGTGGGAGAGAGTTTCTAGCTGTGGGAGAGAGTTTCTCACTCTGCCATGTATTTTGGGCTTTATAAATTTGCAGACCATTTACATTCACAAAAGTCACATAACACACAGAAGCAAAATGAAAAAACAGAAATAATATACCCCCTTTATAAGATATAGTGCGGTGACCCCCAAACCTTTACAGTCCTGTACCCTTTCAGATTTGAAACTTTCTGCTCCTTAACACTTCAGGCCTAAAATCATGTTCACATTCTACATTTATAATCTGCTGTTTCCCCTTATTGTGTATAATGACCTTAAACTTTAAATGTTTAAAGTAAAATTATGACCTTGATTCTAGATACACCGTTTTTATTATGATTACCGAAACAGCATCAGTTTATTCATCATCAGATATTCAGAACTGTTACAAAACTACGTCACATTTTAACAATCAAACTCACTGTTTTATATGTTGAAGCTGAAGGATTGATACCAGTCAAAGGGATCTTTGGACAGCCGAAATGATATGTTTCCACCACATGTGCCGTTTTCTCAATCTTTCCATTGTCTAAGTGTCTAGCCCTGGCACCTAATGTCTGGCAGTTCTCCTAAAACATGCTGTGAAGTGTCAAAGGACATTGTTAATGTTATGAGCTGTGAGCAGTTTACACGTAAAAGATGGTGATACACTGATCCCATGATATCAGATTGGAAATTAAGGATCACTGAGTCTAAGCCTTCCTACCATATGTGAAATGGGTTATTGAGAGACACTGAAAGTTTCTGTCTTCAATGAACTGACTAAACATATACATGTACATGCAATATATCTTTAAAGTTTTGTGGTTTACTGTTGTTGTCATTTGCTGCAGGAACAGTTTCTACTCTTTTTCAAGACTTTGCACAAAATGCTGGAACTTTGTTATGCAGATTTGATTGCATTCAGCCACAAGAATGGTCAGGTAATGATGTTGAATGATCAGTTCTGGAGCTCCAGAGAACACTGTTCCACACTTCCACTGCTCGGGGGGTTTATACCTCTCTAGCAGATGCTTGGCACTGTGCATGACTCAATGCTTTTCTACAGAGATTAAACAAGCAGTATTTGTGCTATTAAATACCTGTATCAGCAGTTTGTTCCCCTTAAACTAGCTGAATTTGTCTATCAGAATGGGTGTTTGGATACCTTTCTACATATAAAGTACATATACACTCACTGGCCACTTCATTAGGTACGTTTATTTGTTTCTACACTCATTGTCTATTTTATCAGCTCCACTTACCATATAGGAGGACATTGTAGTCTACAATTACAGACTGTAGTCCATCTGCTTCTCTGCATACTTTGTTAGCCTCTTTTGACCCCCACAGGACCACCAGAGAGCAAATATTATTTGGGTGGTGGATCATTCTCAGCACTGCAGTGACACTGACACGGCGGCGGTATGTTCTGTATGTTGTGCTGTTGTGAGTGCATCAGACACAGCAGTGCTGCTGGAGTGTTTAAACACCTCAGTGTCCCTGCTGGACTGAGAATGGTCCACCAACCAGAAACATCCAGTCAACATCATCATGTGGGCAGGGTCCTGTGACCACTGATGAAGTACTAGAGGATGATCAACCCAAACTCTGCAGTGACAGATGAGCTATCGTCTCTGACTTTGCAGCTACAAGGTGGACCAGCAAGACAGGAAAGTATAAAAGCATGGACAGTGAGTGGACAGTGTTGGAAAAACTCAGTGTGTTTCCCTTTAGTTAAAATTTCTGGATGAAGGGACCATTAGAAATAGTCCAGAATTACTTGGGAAAAAGCTTGTTACAAAGTCTTCCATCAGGAGGAAAGAAGTTTTTTCTTTCTCCTGTAAAGTTTCCATGTTAGAGATATGAGGTTCTGTTCTGACAGCAATGATATACATGGCTCCATTGCACTTTAGCTATTTTCAAAAGCATCTTCCTTAGCTATGTCACCGGATCTTAATGCTTATAACAAACTGCCTGCAGTAGGGGATTTGCACTGAGAAATTCTTTCCAAAAATTGGAGCATTAATTATGACCATAAATCTGTCAGTATAAAAGAAATGACTGAGTCTTTACAACAAACTGTCATGGTCTCAGTGCACTACAGAAGAACATACTTGCTTAGTGACAACCGTATTTTTTAATACAGTGTGGATGATTGCTCCGTGGGGGGACACTGTTGGACGATAGAAAACAGAAGTTTCTCGCTATTCTGAAATTCTGCCAGTCTGCCATTGTTGTTGGATGAATTACTCTAACACATCTGTCCCAAACAAATGTAATGACATCCTCATGAGGACAAGAGAGAAAGAAAAGAAGAAGAAAAAGTGGAGGAGGACAAGGTTGAATTGTTGAATTGGAAACGACTGAATGTTCTTGTTTCTTGTGACCTTTGCTTACAGTTGCATTATATGCTGTGGGTTTTCTTAATTGGTTTCTGAAACTGTGTCTAATGAACTATTCAACTGTAGTGATGCATCAGTAGTACAGTGACAGTATTGCTGGTCAGAAAAGAGCAGTTTATTTGGTAACTATTTGTTTTTGACCAGTCAGTAACCTGGTTGAGGGATCAACACTCAAATATCTATTCTATTCTATTCTATTCTATTCTATTCTATTCTATTCTATTCTATTCTATCCTTTTGTTCTGAAAACTGAATGTTTACAGCTACAGCTGATTGATCATAAACCACCTACATTTATATGTATATAAGCTCACCGGACAAAAAATGCATCACTTTGTGTGTTTGTGCTAGTAGTGGCGATAGCAACTTTAGGCTCCTGTAGATGGTCCTGCACAAGGATGATGGGGCTATAAATACCTGCAGAGCGTGCGATGGGATTCATAGATTGAGAAGAGGTGGTACAGTGCAGTGAATGTCTCGTTCGATGTGTGGAAAATGAGTCTCAAAGCAGATGTTAATAATTGGTAAAAAGGAGTGATTGCATTTGGGTGTGCTAAAGGCCATAGTGTGAAGGAAGCAGCTGAATTTGCAGGTTTATAGAAGTGTACAGTCATACGGGTCTACCTGCAGTGGCAACAATCCCAATGTACTGGGAATTCTCCTCAGAATTTGCATCCACCAAATCCGGCCCAGCTGCACAAGTAATTGATGCAGGAGTTGCTAAACATTTATGTCGCCTACAGTCAGAAACTTGTCTAGTCCATGCCAGTCCAATCACAGCTGTTATTCATGCGCATGGATGTATTACAGGCTATCAGGTAACAACAAAATATAGAATTACAACAGCCGCAAAATTAATAATAATAATACAAATAAATATATTCTACCAATTATACTGAAAAACAAATTGCATAGTTAAATTAAGGGTTTATGTTTGCAGAGTTAATAGATGATAATTGATGACTATTGGGAAACGTAATTAATATTAATAAAGCAAACACGTCCGGATCTAGCTTTTTAATTTTCCATTCTCCTATTTACACATGGAAGAAAACTTTTAAAAGTGGCTGTTCCATGTTATCAGGGCATATTAGCTTTGCTGTTACTTGGAATCCAACACATTGTGTGTAGAACCATCAATATGTCATTGTACAGAAAAGAAAAGCCACTGAATATTGTGAAATGTATGTGAGAATGTGCCAGCGTTAAGCTTTTCCAGGTGCAATTGTACATCAATACTTTAACAATGAAGACTGTAAAGTGCATATGCTGCATCTTTGTGGGCAAAGAGAATGTCACTTCATCCACTCTCATGTACAGTGTTTTGTTCTCTGTAGACTCATGTCGTTCCATTGCTGTGCTCTTGTTACAACGCACAAGTGCTTTTCATTCTTATAAATACTTAAACCCGTCTTGAAAATCGCTTTGCTGTGGAACTGAAAGGAAGAAAGCAGCTGAGCTTGTTTTACTGAGTTTCCTGATGAATGCAGTTGTAATGATATAGTGAAGTGTAATAAATGGACCCGCATGTCCTTATTCAGCCATCAGGTGCTTGGCGTCATCATTCTTATGCAGCATCAGCTGGTGAGAGCATTATACATTTATCAAAGGCGACGCTTCATCCAAGCAGCAGATCTCTGTCAAATGATGGTCAACAAGGCTGTAAATAAGACTGAGAAAGCTAAATGGTATTGGGAAACATATTTTACATTCACCGGCCTATGAAAATAGCATGCCATGGAAGTCGCCAAAAATTAAGTACTTAGAGAGCAAATTCTTTCCCAGACATCTTAGGGCTCATTTTTTTCTTTTGCTTACTTAGCAGATGTTGTATGGATCACCAAATGTACCTTTTATACCCACTTTTATTCATTCTGTGTTCTATTCAGTACTGTTGGTGGAAAGTTCCATTATAAGTTTATTAATTCTTGAATTCATTTTTTGAGATATTTTATATCTATGTCTTTCCCTGATGTCCACTTATAACATTCTAGTCTAGGTGTATGTACCCAAAAGTCATAATTCATTTTAACATGGTTATTTTCCAACCTCTCTTAGAAATAAAGAGACTGTTGTTGTTACTTTGCCTTTAAGATTGATGTTAATGATTTCTGTTTTCTCTTTGGCTCTTTATTGTTCCTTGTTCATAGAGCAGTCCAGAATGAAACACTATGTTTAATTTCAACGTTAATGGGGGAGTTTAATTGCTGTAGACTGAATAGGCAGGAACATGGAAAACACTAAAACAATGTAATTATAATGGGCCTTTTCTGTAGTATGACCCTTTTACAGGAATGATTTGTGGAAATAATCAAAGTAATTTGATTTTTTCACATACCCCACTAGATTCTGCATGGGTTTACGGCACTTGGGGCAGTCTGCTCCTGGTGTACGCACCAGATTAGAGCCATGCTGTATCTCTGCCAAAAGTGGAACAGATCTGTTTTGGAACATGTGGGTCATATGGGTTTTTGTATATGTGGGCCACCTTTGGCTCACATGGAGATTGCCAGTGCCGATAGTGGGCCAGCAGTGCCATAACTTTGCCAGCTGTGGCCCACATCCGCATGCTATCTGGGCAGATGTACTCCACGTTTGGTGTTAAAATTTTCTTTCTTTAGTTTAGAGTTGGAGCGACAAGGCGAACTCTGGTTTTAAACACTAGAAGTCAACAGTCACCCAAACCTTTTCCATAAATACATCCTTACATCTTACGTCATCTTGCTCAAACCACATCCAAATCTGATTTAGGTGTGGCAGATGTGGATTAGAGCAACGTTGAACTAAACTTCACAGTGTAGGTGAACACAGCAACATTAGACTCACTATTGTTGTGCTGAGTTCCCCCCCCAAACAGAATCTGATTCACCTCCACATGAACACGTCATTCAGGCATATGGTTCATGATTTATGCTGTTGTTATTTATAAACGTATACCTTCAGTTAGGGATATAGAAAGGTGTTTCAAGTGTGCTGAAATTTTAAGTGGTGTACACATGATGTGATTTTTTTTTTTATTAGATTTTTTTTCCTTTCTGTTGTTTTGTTACATCAAACTGAATGTGCCGTAACATGCTATAACGAGATGAGAAATGACAATATGCACATACAACTGACACCAAACATCAAACCACTGATGCATCAGAGTCGGGCTGTTCTTTTGGACAAACTTCATGCAAAAAAAGCTGAATGACAACTGATTTTTTAAAATTGATTTTATTATTGATCTGTAGCGCCATAAATGATTGTGTCATTCTTACAGTCCAATAGTGAGATTTACTAACAAGCACACTGACAACATATGCATATACGTACCAAATTATGCAAAGTAATAAATAGTCTATATAAAATGATAATTATGCAAAAATTGGCATATGTAATGAACATAATACATTAAGTCTAAAACTTACTAAGTAACTTACTAAATAACTGCAAAGCAACCAATGATATGAACAACACATTGATTGCAGAATCAACGCTGGAGCATTTAGATGGTCATTCGGCCTCAGCTGTGGAAAGTGCTCCAAAGAAAGGCCAATACACCACAACCAAGTCAAGTAAAACAAAGTCTGACATACAACAGTCATTTTCAGTCATTATCGTTCCAGAAGAAATTTTTTTTTGTGAATAATATATTGGATGTCATTATTGGGCTTAAAAATCAGTTCTGTGCAGGTCTTTAGTGCAGAGCAAATATCAGGTTTAGAAAACATATATACTGTATGAGGAAATTGCAAAAATACAGACTTCTCACTGAAACAAACACACTCGGGTCTTTACAATTATTATACAATTCAGAGCTTTTATTTAATTATTTCATTACTTCATTCATTCATTCCTGCAGTTTCCTTCAGCAGTTGCAGTACTGAAATCAGTTGCAGCACCCTTAGCACCCTTACCTCTCAGGCCCCTGTCGGCAGTTGAAACATTTATTATCAATACATTTATTATTAATTACCATAGTGTCCACATACTTGTGTGATACATGTGATGCATGTGTATATGAAAAGCAATCAGACTCTAGGATGGAGTTTCGTTCTTATTTCACTTATTACTTATATGGGGCTCTAATCTACTTAGACAAGTCTGCATGACCATAATGAAGATCTGGATGTGGTTTGAGCGAATGGAGAGATGTTTCGGAGATATTGTATTTATGGAAAAGATTTGGGTAACTATTGACTTCTAGTGTATGTCAGCAACTTTGGTCTCATAGGTGCAACTCTACACTAAAGAAGCAAAATGTGGACATGAAATTGTTGATTTGCTATAAAGTATTGTTTCATTTTGTCCAAATCTATGCCGCCTCACTGCTTGTAAATTAAATACCAGATCCAGCATTTCTCATAGGCCTTGATGTAACTATTGATCACTGCGATTTAGAGATGTGACTACTAAACACATATTGATATTCAGTTCTGGTATAAAGAGCTCACTGTTTGAAAGCTGACGGCTGTGATGATGAGCTGCCAGAAGACTTGATCAGAGCGCTGTGCCATAAACATCATCAAGAAAAGCATGAACAAACAAATCATGTGTTGTTATATTTCTTTATTTAGTTTGGACTGGAGGTTTTTTTTGTCTTTCGCTTTGATTCTGAGTGGCTACATTCTGCATCAAACTGGTTGTTGCTCACATTCGTAAATATTGCTTCTGACATTGAAATAACTGTATATATAGCAGGATTGATTGCTTGTGTTCGAGTGCCAGACTGACCCAGTATTTCTTTCTCTCCTTTGGGGAAAGCATATCTTTTATACATAGAGGGCTGCTTTCGGAATGCAGGCCACCGGTTCAGTCCACTCCCACTCTCTCTAATCATTTCTGCATTTTTTTATTATTATTACATTTTTCATCAAGGCACTACCTGTCGGCCAGCATGCTGTTTGTAGCAGTGCGCCGCCTCAGTGCGCTCTTCTTTCTGTGCCAAATGTGGTAAATCCTGCAGCTATTAAATTTAGCTGGAGTCTTCTGAGTCACAGAAACTTTAGTATCTTGCTGAAGCCGAACAGAGTGTGAAAGTGTTAAGAAGCATCTCTCCCAAGAGGAAGGGAGGAGGTGGGTGTTTGAGAGCTATACCCCGTCTCTCTCTTTCTCTTCTGCCTGTTTTGAAGTCATTTGTTCCGTTCCAGAGTTTTATATGCACACCAGTGCCAAAATATCTGATGCTAATTCACATAAAGTAGGGGACACAGACAGCCACATGCCTAACATGAAGAAATCCTCATTACGCAAGCATATAAGTGTAGGACCACATACATATGTGCAATTGCAGTGACAAACTGTGATGCTGTTTGAAGTTGGCCCTATAAGAGTGCTGTTAATGCTAATAATACAAAGAAGAAGAAATAGGGTCCATTTAAAAACAAGCTTACAAGTTCCCAAAGCCTTTACAGCAGTGAAACAGAGACTGATGTCCAAAATACAGTCGTATGCAAAAGTGTGAGCATCCCTCGTCAAATAATGTTGTGCTGATGTTCTGAGTGAAAATAAGTTAACACATCTACTACAGAGAAAACATTAAACATGGCATTGACCCTACAATATTTTAAGTGATGCGGTAGACATGTGAGGCCAGGTGTCTGAGAGAGTATAATTGGCTTTGCCCTTTCTGAGTGGGAAGGATGGTCCTTCCTCTTCACCCATCTCTCTGTGAAATACTAGCCAGTGCAGGCATCTGGTAGCCAGAGCAACATTTTTCTCATTCAGATGATCATTCAGACGGGAAACACTGCACTGGACATCAGATTTATAAGCTTTATAAGATTTATAATCGCCTCCCCTACATGCCACATGCTGGTCGTTTCTCAGTGTCAGTTTAATGGCATCTTCCTAAAAGGGAAGGTGGTTCTTGGAGGTATTATGTAATGTAAAGCATTAAACTCCATACTGGCCTGTGAAACTAGTACTCTCTTCCAAACATGCTGCATTAGTGAAGGTTTGAAAGGATGCAGTGGTGTTTCATGTGTCTCGGAGGAAGCACATGCTAGCCTTCATCCTCCCAACTTGGTAGCATCTTGTGGCAGGATGCGTCCTAGCTAGCAAATGGAATTAACAATGACTAAATTAGGGAAGAAACTAAAAAAAACCCCTCAAAAATATTTTAAATGCATATTTTAAAAGACCTGATTTATCAGATATATGTGCAGTTTGTAGGCTAATTACTGACAGTTACCCATCGGTGGCTGCAGTACCCATTTGTTGCCCCCCACTCCCCTTTACCTGCCATCCATCAGATATGAAGGTGCTGTTCTCATTACAGAAGTGCTTGAACAACTCAGTGTCACTACTAGAATAGCCCACTAAGTAAATAATAATCTGCTCACAGTGGATGTTGTCAAAAACCGACCAAAAGGACTAGAACTACAGCATTGGTCACCAGCCCCAGCTTTGCTGTGCTAACAGTGTTCCACCATGTAATTAATATTTGGTCAGCAGTGGTCCTATGGTGGTCCCTGTCCACTGATCCTGACTCCTATATGGTTCCTGTTTCTGATAAAATGGCCAGTGAATGTGAACACAAGGTATATGTACCAAGTTTGTATAGCTCACAGAAGAGTACTTTGTTTGGCTGACAGAGTGACCTGGTTTAATTGGGGGTTTGCTCTCTCCCCAGCTCCCCTTGATGCGTGGACAGGACCACCCATGGATGTGCTGAGTGGGCATTGCTGGCAGCCTGGGTGGCAGAGTGAGTAAATCCCACTGCATTCACAGACAGACAGACACCAAGATCCAGCCCAAAGCCCTGTTTGGCTTTAAAGGTTGTCACGGCCAAGCCATCACTCACGGACACGGGAGTGGAAAAGCCTCCTTGTAATTTAGAGCCCGGCAGACATGGAGGAGACCATGTTCAAGTTTGGGAGGATTATCGCTGGTGTACTGTAACGCAGTGTGGTATTAGCACAGACACCACAGACACGCTGCTTTCATCACATCGCCAGCTCTGGGAAAAGACTCCATGGTACGTTTCTATAAACAGGTGTATAGGAAGTGGAAATATTGACTCACAGCATACAGCCCACTACAGCTCAGCAGTAGTGATAGTAGGTTTGGGTTTGGTCCTGCATTATTTGATTTCCTATTCTGCCTTTGAATACATAGTGAAAGGGTGCAACCTAAGCCAAGACTAATAGTATTTATGTTAGCCGATGACTCTAAATAAATCATGGTTCTTGGCTTGGACACACGGTTCTAGGAAAAACATTTCATTCATATAGAACACTCATGTTATGGTTTTGTTAAGCTTTAAAAAGGTTCTTCCTGCTCACATTTTGCCTTTATAAAGAACCAGCCACTGAAAGGTTCTTTAGGATATGGAAGGTGCTTCCTCTATAGCATTGACCCAAAGTAACCTTCCTGGTGCCTTTATAGAATATTACTAAAGGTTTTATGACATGTTATTTTTTTCAAGATTGTATTAATAGACACAAAAAATCCATAAATAATAAACGCATCAGCCACAGACCATGACATCACTTTCCAAGACTTTTCTGCCAGTCTTGATTTAGGTTATTGGCCCTTTGTCCAATGGAGAATTTTAAAGATAATTTAAAACAATTGGACCTATTAACTTTTGGCTCTGCAGGATGACTCTGTAAATGTCAGGTCATGGGCTGTAACTCACTGAGAGTTCTGGATGGAGTTTGAGAGAGCATATGAAGTTTATAGAGCAGACAGTTGTGATTTTTTTTTTCCTCCAGTGCCTGCAGTCTGATGCTGTGATGCTGTGAAAGTCTGAAGATATCAGGATCGGATCAAAAGTCCCATGTAAGCAGAAGTGGAAGTTAAATTCCTTTTATGGTTTAATTTCTATATGGCTTTGCATCTTTACAGTCAACTTCAGTCATTTGGCATGAACACGGACTGCAAGATCATGCTGCTGTAATCAAACATGATATGAGAATGCATCATATGCCTACAATTCGGTACACTGTCTGAAACTGGAGAACCCACTAAGGACTGAAATACTCCCTCTTTCTCTCCAACAGCAGCTTTATCAGGGATCAGCGCAATAAATTTATGCTGGAGACACTGAAGCCTTTGTGTGCTCTGTAACATACAAGTACATTCTATTCTATACGTCATACCCACATGATAAATTTAACCGATGTTGATGCCAGAAGAGCGTGGACTATTTTCAGGAAATACATGCAATAGACAGTATGAAAACACTAGGACTGACACACCAGAACACACTCATCTTTAAGCACTACTTCCTCTGTCAAGCGAAGGAGAACGACAGAACTAATCAGAATGATAGCATCAGTAAATTTGTCTGAATTATTAGGCTGAAAAATGGTTGAAAGATGTTACTGAGGAATGTATAATGCCTAATACCCATGCTATCCTGATCATCCTGATGCTGAAAAAGTGTTGGATTAAGCTATGTGGAAGACCAAACTCACAGTTTAGAGTCAGAACTATTAGCCAGTACACCAGACTTGCACTGGCTCGAAGTCAGGGGTGCACAAATCAGGGGTTGGTGTCCAGCACAGTTTGGCGGTTCCCTTTATCAAACACAGATGTGTGTAATCAGGTGTGTTTGAGCAGATAGATCATCAAATCTGGGTTACTGTATTTGCTATCACATAAAAATGTTAAGATCCTGTGAACTTTTCTTAACTGCTGACAGCTTGATAAGTTGGTCTGATAGAACAGGACTGTACAGCATGCACTTTCGTGATTAGAGAGATCGTGTAAAGATAAATATCGATGCATGTTATTCTTTATATTGTTTCTGTAAAGTTTTCAAAAAGAAAAGTTTTCTTAAAAGACAATGTGTCCTTCTCAGCACAGCTTGTAGTTGTAGATTTAGCTTTAGCTCATCTAAAAGGTCACCTTCCATTGCTAAAACCTCCCTATTAGACATGAAAGCCTACCATTTTAATGTGGTTCACAATTGTTCTGCTTTGATTGATGTAAACATGGTTTCCAGAATCTTTTTGTTTGCCTAAATTGGTCACGTTTTGCCGATTCTCAAGCCAGTACGTCCTTTCCTTTGTGTTACTGAATCAGGCAGCCTGGACTGATAGATTGAAAGATAAATGCAGCAACAAGAACTAAAGGAGATCAGACATTTTTAATGGTTCTGAGCCTGAAGGTAATGTTCTAGGAAATCCTATTAGTATAAAAATACTTATATAGAGGTTCTTCACAATTATTTACAAAAATGCTTTAAAAAACGATCCTTTGCACCAAAGTGGGTACTGTATTTACTGTAACACAGGGGTTGAGGCAGGTTGCAAGTGCAGAGTGGTTTTATCAAAGGTCATCAATCATAGTCAGAACAGGCATGGGTCAAAACACAGTCAGGGATCAGCAGAGATGAAACCATAAACTAAGTGGTATAAATGGGAGTCCTAATGAGTCCCAAATCAGCTGCAGGTGTGTGAGAGTGGGTGGAGTCAAGGGGGAGCAGGAAAAGAAGCCATGTGCAGTACCACACAGGTACCAGATGGGACGGTATGTGACATTAACAACCAGTCATCAATTAACAAACAGTTTGGGCATCCTTTAAAACGTGATATTCTTTGGTTATACGTTTATTGAGCAGATATCGGATGTTATTCTTTATATTGTTTTATTGAAGTTTTCAAAAAGAATTAGCTCATCTGAATGGGTGCCTTCCATTGCTAAAACCTCCCTGGTAGACGCCTATTAGAATGATCATTTGAATCAAAGTGGTTGCTGTATTATCAGGTAAACATTCAATCTCAAAACATCTTGTACTGTTTTGCCACGGTCTCCGGGTTGAAAATAATGCAAAATGGTGTGCAGCTGGCTTTGAGGTGTGTTTTCTCCTGCTTAATGTGTCAGGGGTGCTACCTGCAGGCATATCAGCTCTTTGTGGATAAGATTGGTGACCCCTATCATACTCTAAAGTGCTGGTTTTAATAGTGTAAGATGGTTTAATGAGCTTCATGCACTTGTTAAGCTGTAGTTTAGAATGCTGTTGTTATTGGGAATTCTCAGTTTGCTGAATGAGACTGAACCCCCATTTAGTCTTGTTTTAAGCAAAGTTGGAGGTCTGGCTGTGAATTTTATGTGGCAGCATTGGGCAACTGTGCAGGAAACCTGCAAGTGAATACGAAAGAAAAAATGACTTCTTTTACAATGTCAAGCAGAAGTTCTTTTAAAACCATGAAACTTTCAGACTGGATGCCAGAGTTTCTTGGCTTGAACAAACAGTCCTACGAAAAACTTTTAATTGGCATCCTTAAAATGTCAGTGTTATTTGGCTTTAAGTTCTTGAAACCTAAAAATATTTTTTCACACTCTCAATTACGAAAAATGGTTCTTTATTGAGCCACCCATTGAAAGGTTCTTTAGGGAACCAGAAGTGCTTCTTCAGAAGTTCCAGTTATCTCTTCCATAACCTTTCTGACATGTAAAGACAATGATAATGGACCTGTACAGTGAGTTCAGTCCAGGCTTGCAGTTCCTCTGTGACCTCTGCTGTGACTGCACATCCTGTGGTGATGTGGAGGGATGCGAGTCCTTCTCCACCCCCCTGGGCAGTTCTAAGTGTTTACTCACTGTCTCCGCTGCCCTTTACTGCAATGTCAGGGAAGGTCACAGGAAAAAGCTGAGCTCCGTGTCTAAAGCCTGTGATTCAGCTGCAGCTTTAACATCACTTTAAATGTCCCAGTCTGCACTTAGCCAAGCAAAAATATCTGCTTCTGTAACACCCTTCTGTCATTCCATACATGTCTGGAAGGCTTTATATTTCTTTAGCCTAGTTTTCAGTTTTGCTTATAAATATTTTCACCCAGTTTTTCAAGCATAATATTTTTTTGCTTTTAGTTTATGAAATGGTTTACATATAAACATTTCTATTTATATGACATCCTTAAAGGGGCTTGAATACAAAACACTCTCAGAATAGACCACTGTCTATATGGTCACTAACATACCATATATCAGGCCCAGCGATGTGGCTGGATTGCATATGCATCATATTTCCATCAAAAAGCATGTAGCCATAAGAACATTTCAGACACTTTATTAGCTACACCTCCTTGTATCTGCACTCACTGTCCATTTTGTCAGCTCGACTTACCATATAGTTGCACTTTGTAGTTCTATGATTACAGACTGTAGTTTATCTGTTCTGTTGCATGGTATCCCATCTTTGCCCCAGTAATCCATTCTCAGGACTCTCAGAGCATCACCACAGAATTCATAGTACCACTTTCTCTTCACCACATTGACACTGACATGGTTGTGTTAGTGTTTACTGTGTGTTGTGATAGTGTGTGTGTGGATCAGACACAGCAGTGCTGCTGGAGTGTTTAAACACCTCAGTGTCACTGCTGGACTGAGAATAGTCCACCAACCAAAACTATCCAGCCAACAGGGTCCTGTGAGCAGCGTCCTGTGACCACTGATGAAGGATGACCAACACAAACTCTACAACAGCAGATGAGCTATCGTCTCTGACTGTACATCTACAAAGTGGACCAGCAAGGTAGGAGTGTCTAACAGGAGTTGACCGTGAGTGTAAGCCTTGTGTAACAGTTCTGATGGAAAAATAAATAATCATAATATTAATAAGGTGTTAAAATACAGCAACTCCCGGTCACTGGGATAAAGGAAAATCAGGGAAGCCAAATGTCAACAAGGTCAAGAAACATGAAATTAAAGCTAGATCAAATTGATAAATCAAAATTTAGGCGACAATTAGTTTGTATGTCATTACATAAAGCATTTTTATGTCTTAAAGTGAGTTTGTTGCTGCTAGGTGGCTTAAATCAAGTGTTTTGCGGATTTCCATTCTATCACAAGCAATTTGTGCAGAATGTCGATTGAAACATCACTGCTGGGTCAAGTGTAGTCCAAACATATTCAGACAAGAGTGCTTTTGTGGTGAGAAACAGATCACAGATGGGCTCCAGTCTCTAAATGTACCCCAGCACAGTGCAGCTTCTAATAAAGTAGCTAATTAGTGTGTGTGTATTTCCGAACTCTAAAATACACCGTGGTACCTCAATGTACAGCTGGTTATTTAATTTATTATTAATAACAATCATAATAAAAGTTGATCACTTGCAAAACAATGGTTGACACACCTCACACACAATCACAATCATCTCCAGATGCCACTTACCTCATCAAGTAAAGGAAACTATTCATAAATTATTCAAAACAATCTTGCAGTGAGAACAGAGGTGACAGTAAACTAAGCAGCCTCTAGTGGTCCGTGAACCTGTACTCAAGTAGAAGCAGTAATTAGTGTATGCTAGTGTTGTATTAAGTTATATTAATTAGTGTTATATTAAGTATATTAATATAAATATTATGTATATCAGTGTTCACATGTACAAATAAAAAATGTTGCAGTCGCAGGCTAATTAAACGTCTTCAGTTTGAAATAGCCAAGCTAGTGGCTAGCCACTGATGGAGAGGTTTTTCTGGGCACTTTCACAGCCTACTTGTCTGAATTTGGGCATGTCACTATTTTACTTTAACCATATTTCTTGGGGAAATTGGTATTTATAAAAGTATTTATAAAAGTTGATCATAGTTTTATGGTAGGCTGCTATTCTTTGTAGTTACCTGATATGGCCTTGGGGTGGAAAAGGTTGGGAATCCCTGTGTAGAGGACCACATGCACACAGCTCAATGGCAACACTTATACTGGCTCTAAATAATGCTAAACTTTATCTGGGTATTTGCTTGTATTAGGATTGATGTAATAGGATGTCTAAAGATGAATTAAGTTAAAAATGTAGTTAGCTAACTAAGTTATAACTTACCTGTGTATCTTGATACATTAGTTAAACAGGGCTATACAATATATACAGACTGTGTAGTCACATTTGCTGTTAAACATTCTGAGTAAAGATGTACTGTCCAATGAAAAATGTGTCTCCAAAATAGTAACTTTACAGGAGAAGCAATATACTCGTAACTTTGAATGTACAGTTAATATAAAAGGGATTTGTTCCAGTTGAATTTGGAACATTTCTGTTGGTCCATTCATCAGTAAATTTCTACGTGATGCAAAGGACAGATGCCTTGTTCAAATGATGTATGTTTTTTTTTAACAGTGATGAAATATTAATGCACCTGTAGGCCAGCAATTATTTGTGTTGTTTCAGTAAAGTTTCCTAAAGATATTGTGTACAATACAACTAGTCCTCCTCAGCATTTAGTGCTGCACTCGCTTGCTGAAGTGTTAGCTTTAGCAATAACATATTTGAGGTAGTCTGTTGCTCACAAAACCCCCTCCTTATTAGACGTGAAAACATTCTGCTTTCACACTCAGATATTTCCCTGGATGGTTTAAAATAAACATGGTTTCCAGAATCCTTTTTTCTTTAACTTGATGTACATTTATACTGTATTTTCAGGGTTCAAATATTTATGTCTGCACTGAACATCCTGTAAGGCCAGGTTTTAAATAACGATGATTAACATTTTCAAGTGTACACTTCCCGTTTTGTCTGTTAGCTCAAGTGCAGATGCTACCATGTGGCCTGAACTGGAAGTTTGACAGACTGCAATTGTAAAAGTGGCAAACGGTCAATTCTCCCACCAAGTACTGTAGTTTGTTTATTCAGTGTATAGCACCATCAACCTTAATAACCCTCCACTTTAATACAGAATTCAGTTTAAGAGGATTTGCTCTGACGATATGTCAAGGATAGGGATGTGCTCAACGATGATGAATTGACCACTTTTAATTGAACAAATTTTACCAGTCAGAGAAACAATACAACTTTTCTTCTGCCCTGCCCAAATGGATCTAATTTTCCCTGATTTAATACTTGAATTCTTTTAGAAGAAACACAAGCATGGAGACATCCACTGAAAGAGTAAACACAAATCAGTGTCTTGGCAGCCTACGCTTAGCTTCCCATGCTCCAGTGGATACTGCAGCTCGTGTTGATCCCAGCACTCTGGGGCTTAGGAGAGAAGGCCATTTCATTTGGCTCCAAGTCCCCCATCAACATGACTCTATTGGACACACATAATCATACTGTCCACTTGTCTGCACGGTATCATTTTACTCATGCTTGCCGATGCAGTCATTTATGTTCTAGATTTATCTCAGGTGCAGAGGTGCGTAGTAACTCAGTTACATGCACGTCAGGAAAATCATGATGGAGTAGTATTTTTCCAGAGTATATTATCACTGTCCAAAACAAATAATATACATTTTTTTGGTTTTCTGCATAATTTGAACTCAGTGGTCCTTTACATTGTATAAAGTTTGATGATGGTTGGGCAAGAAAACTTTTAAAAGAAAACTTATTAAATAGCTTCACATAAATGATATACATTATACATTATGCATTACATTAACTTACATTGCAATTAAAGAAGGGTTTTGCCCTCTCCTGTAAAGATACAGTTTTGGAAATACTTGTGTTTCTTTGGACTATAACAGTGTTGAAACATCCTACTCAAGCTTATTTATGGGGATATAAAAATATTTTTCAGTATTGGGGCTAATGTGATACAAAATAACACCCCACATATCATGATTGTTTTTTCCTTTAATTAAGTAGTGCAATGCATCATGCAATCATGCAGATATGGGTAAGCAGCTTTAGGTAAGGTTCATATCAACCATTAGAATAGGGCAAAACTGTGATCTCCATGATTGTGACCATAGCGTGATTGTTGCTGTAAGATTGTCTGCTTTGAGTAATTCTATAACTACTGATATCCTGGCATTTTCACACATAACATGCTCTAGAGTTTACACAGAATGGTGCAATAAAGAAAGAAATATCCAGTGTGCAGCAGTTCTGCAGCTGGAAACACCAACAGAGGTCAAATGAGAATGGTAGGACTGGTTCAGAAAGGCTACAGTAACTCAGAATGCTGAGGCTGCACGATCATCAAAACTGAACAGTTGAAGACTGGACAAATGTGGCCTGGCCTAATTAATCTTGATTTCTGACAGATCGACAGGTCAGAATTTGGCACCATCAGCACTATTGACCCAACCTGCCTTATGTTAACAGTCCAGGCTAGTTGGAGGTGGTGTAATGGTGTGGGAAATGTTTTTTGGCACACTTTGGGTTCATTAATACTAATCAATCGTCACTTAACTGCCACAGCCTGTTTGAGTATTGTTGCTGATGTGCATCCTTTCATGGCCATTTACCCATCTGTCTTTTAATGTCTCGAAACAAAAATCTTAAGCTGATTTCATGGGATTGATTTTTCAGTGGCCTTTCCAGTCACTGGATCTGAATCCAATAAAACACCTTTGAGATGCGGTAGAATGGGAGATTCACAGCATGAAACTGAAGTGGAAAAATCTTTAGGAATGGCATGATGCAATCATGTCAACATGGATCACAATCTTAAAGTAATGTTTTCAACATCTTGTGGAATCCATGCTACAAAGAATAGAGGCTGTGCTCAGAGTGTAAATGCTTGTAATCACATTATACTTGCTCATTTAATAAGAATTACATTAATTGCTTTACTCATATAAACATACATTTCCTTTGTATATGTTATGTGCCTGTCCTTGAACATAATTTGCACTTGTGTGTGCTACCTGTGACAGCTGAATGTGCAGCTTTGATTGTGATTGTGAGCAGCACATCTGGCTGTGTCTGTGTAACAATCCTTACTAGGACTATTAGATTTCCGTTGTATTTTCCAGGTGGTACAAATTTGCATGGATTTCAGAGATGAATATAGTAATGAGTAAAGAGATTGCTTTTTAAAGAAGGAAATAAGTAATTCATTTATAGCTTGACATCCCAACACTGGTTACATTTCACACTGAGTCTGATTCTCTTTTTTACTGTTTGTGTGTTTCATTTTATTCTTTTCTGTTGGTTCAGGACCTGGACTGCTACACAGCCAAGTCACGTTATTATAACCACTTCATTCTTGTGGAAGAACACAAGTTGGTGGTGAGAGCATTATGGGTCTGGGGAATGTTTTTGTGGGCCCAATCATCCATTTCCATGTGGAAGGCACTCTCAACCGATTTGGGTAAGAATCCATCCTTGCAAATCACGCACACCCACACATGCGGATTGTCTTCCCTGGGGTGGATGGGATCTTCTAGCAAGACAATGTGACATGTCACATGGCTAGAAATGTCC